>ML685850.1:3293426-3423793 GCA_007922175.1 Pelusios castaneus | reverse complement strand
ATCACTTGATCATTGCCTGTTAGGTTCACTCCCTCTGGGGCACCTGGCACTGGCCACTGTCGGTAGACAGATACTGGGCTGGATGGACCTCTGGTCTGACCCAGTACGGCCTTTCTTATGTTCTTATCAGTTCCTAAACAGTCTACTCTGAGGTCAGGAGAGTTACTCCTGATTTGCAGCAACTTAACTGTGAGTTTAACCCATCGCATTTCCACGCGTTAACAGGGGTCAGGAAGTCTTTGCAGGAAGGTCTGGGAGGGTGTTTAATGGCATGAGGAGAAACCTCCTCATTACTTTGGGATGCACAGGTCTGAAAATAGATGAGAAGACCAGACTGACATAGCACTAAAAGCCGGCTGACAGCTGAAGCATTATCTGATCTCAGCTAAAAATTAGATGTGAAGCAGTCTCCAAGTTGCCTACGGTTTCACATGCAATATGCCTCATTTGATTGCCAGCTCCCTAGGTATGTTGTCAATTCTCACATCTGCTTATTTACATGTCTGTCTAAAACAGGGAGAGGAAACCTGTCATTCATGGCCAGGAGACACAGCAACACATTTCTCTTGGCTAGATACTGCACTTCTGCCCTTCTAAACAGCAAGCTTTGAAGTCGGCATCCTTGATTTCAGCTTGATCATATCCCAGGCGCATTGGCTGGACCAGGGATGCGTCCTGCTGTGCAAATGAAATTCAAGCAACTTAACAACACTTAAATGTGCACACTGTGTATGGTGGGGCAATCTTCCTGTCATTTTATTTTCATTTTACTCTATCGGTCACGGTTATTACTCGTGGATGTTATTTGCTTGTACAGATATAAGGCTTTCCAAGGGCTGAAAGGTGCATGAAGGCAGAGAGCTGCCATATGCAAGTCCTGACGCCTGATCAGTTCTAGTCTCACCCTATGACTTACAGGGAGAGAGTCTCAGTCGTTCCTGGTACCGTGATTATCCAAAGCCCCTGTAGCAATATTCCTGTGAGCTGTAGCCCTTGGAGCATTTCCTGGAAAGCTGCAAACGGAAAGCATGCCGTAGAGCCATCAACATGGGCTTTTATTTACCTGTGTTACCCAGGTCAGCTAAATGATCATAGGGGGCTCCCAATCTATGGATCTACTCAGGAAAGCTGGACCAGAATAAGTGGAGGTGAAGTTTCACCAATAGAGTTACACAGTATAACTCCTTGGGACACCACCAAGCCTGGGACAGGTTTCATGAAACAAAAGGAGCTTTTTGGCTGCTGCTGTCTTGGCCCAGAGCAACCAGCAAGGCCCGGCAGCCAAAGCCCCATGTCCAAACTACCTTCCCGCAGAGAGGGACGGGCAGGGAGCACTGGAGATCTGCTTCCCAATGTCTCCAGCTCAGTGAGGCTCTCCCACTTTTCAGCCCTGATGCCTACCACCAGGGTAATGGGATGGGGCTGGCAGAGCCCACAGCTGCTTGTTAACCCTTTCTTGGCCAGCATGGGGAGCTGCAGACTGTATCCCACTTCACAGGTGGACACCCTCATTCTGAAAGATGAGGGTCTTTTTTTGTTTAGCTCATGTCCCTTTGGAAGGGGCTTAGGCAAAAAAAACCCCAAACCCCAAAACAAACAAAAAGTCCCAGAACACTTGCTCCGAAATAAGCATGTCTACATAGGGATTCATACTGACATAACTCTACTGGTATAACAGGTAAAACTCCTCCATGTAGACACGCCCTAGGCCTACCGTGGTGTTCACAGTGTGTAGGGCCAGATTCTCCCCATGTGTCAATAACTTGCACAGGGTGAAGGAACTCTGCAAGCATTGACTCATGAGTCCCATCAATGTAATCCATTGGTGAATGCACACAACAGGCCATGCCCCACCCTGGGATGCTCAGTAGGAGATAAATTGTTCTAAATGTAATCTTCAGATGGGCTCGAATTCATTTAATTGCCCTTCTCCAGTGCCTTATGAGAAATAAACCCCAACTCCTGTGGGGACACAGCTAAAACCCAGGATTCAGTCTTTAAAGGACTCACGGCAAAGACTGTTCAGAGTCACCCTCCCCACATCCAAGTGCTGCAACGAACACAAGTAACAACAAATTGTATTAAGTATTAACGTTATAAATCTTATGATAAGGAAATAATATAATTACTATGTATATTCCTAACAGTGTGGCTATTTTGTAAACCCAAATGCACTACTTCACAGCTTTCTTCTCCACAACACATAGACAAGAAAACAATTTGAAGTTAAACAGAACAGTCCCCACAGGAATACTGTGAGACGGAACTTAAAGAGTTCCCAAAGTTTACGTGGAGTTTACCTGAGTCTCAGTTACAGTCTCTGTTCACCAAATCCAAAGGCTTGAGTGGAAAGAAGCAGCTCTCATTGTCTTTGGTTGCAGGAATCTTCAGCAAAAATCCATGCAGGCTTCTTTTCCTCTGCTGGAACCTGCACCATCCAGTTAGCTTACTGATTAACCAGCACTCAGTCACATACACATAGGAGGAAACTCTGCTGTAAAATGCTTCAGCATAGGGAAAAACATCTTGCTGTCCACTCCTGGCTCAGCTTTTCCCTGTTTCTCAATGAGGCATATGGGTTACATAAGCACAAGTGATAAAGATGTCTAAGAGCAAATGAAAAAGACGTCCCTCATTTATACTTCTCCATCCTCCATCAGCCCCTCTTTGTGAGCTGAACATTCTGGTGTCGTGGACATTGGAACAGCATACAAGGGGCGGGGTAGATTCTCCATCACTCAGCCCCTCACAGTGGGGCTGGATCTCTTTCTAAAAGATTTGAGCTAGCTCAAGCAGAAGTTATTGGTTTGATGCAGGGGTCACAGGGCAAAAAGCCCGGGGCTGTGTTATGCGAGAAATAAAGTGGGTGAGATGATAACTTTTACTGGCCCAATTTCTGTTGGTGCAAGAAGTGAGCTTTCCAGCTACTCAGAGCTCTTCTTAAAGTCTGGAGAAGGAAGCAGAGAAGCCAAGCAGAAGGTCAGACTAGATCAGTGTTTCTCAGCCTTTAGTTCACTGGGGGACAAAGGTATTAATTACTTTATGCAGAATACCTGATGAAAACTGTCTAAAAAAAAGCCAGTATATTCCAGCTGTAATGTCCGTAATATCTGCGTATTATGCATTCCCGTGAAAACAATTCAGGAATCCGAATTAAATATAATTTTATGAATATAATGTACATTTATTTCTAAAAATAGATACATAATGATTATGCACACAACTTAAAAGTGAAAATTATATTGCTCAACTTTTAATGGGAATTGTAGGCCTGCGTGTTTGAACAGCGTTCATCTATTCTTGGGGTAGGGTTCATCAAAGGAAGTCTAACCGTGAAAGTTATATCCAAGCAAGTTCGATACTGGCGATAACAGCGGCAGGAAATTTAAAATGCCCCAGCTGCAGCAAAGGACCAAGATGGTGGCAGATGCCATGTTCCTCTTTCCTTCCTCACCACTCGGCTCCCTCTCCCAGTGGGGAGGGATGGGTTGATCGTGGAACACCTTCATGTAAAGTAATTTTTTGGATGGGCTGAGCTCCTCTGGCGGCAACAAAAATTATCTAAAGGAGAATCTGTTAGCAATATTTGGATAATGACACACAGTTGAGAAGTTCCAGTTCCATCCAATAGAGGGCAATGGTATGCATGCACACATACAAACTCAACACAACCTTCTTGGAGGGCGAATTACTTTTTAATTTTTCAGGACGATGCCTTAGCTAAACCCCAAGGAATTGGCTGCAGGGTGTGGGGAATGTGTAGCTACACACTGGAACACCTTCACTATGTTGGTGGAGCACCAGTGTCCACGGAAGACCAGCTGAGAAACACTGGCCAGATGATCACAGAGGTCCCTTCTGGCCTTGGACTCTGTGTCTCCAAGATCAAAGCAGTCCCTGGAGGAGATGAAGGAGCAGCCTCCATCGTCCTGATTTCCTTCCCCTCCCTCCTCCCTGGTGTTTTCCATTGCGCTGAAGTCTGTTTTGTTTAATCCACTGTTAGATCCCTGCTGTGAGTCCACTCATGGCAATCTTACCAGAAAAGGCAATCTGTCTGGAGATTGCATACATATGATAATTCAGCCAGGCTGGAGACGCTACACGGCTGGCTGAAATTTGATCTGGCTGACTACAGGGGAGGGGGGGAACAATCACGGCAGGAATCAGTCTGGGATGGCCTGTTATCATAATGAGCATGGAGTGGCTTTAATAAATCAATAAAATTACCATTGGGAATCTGTTCTTACTAAGGAAATCTCTATTTTTCTGGTACAGCTCTCTTTGTCTGAGCAGAGGAAGTTCAAACAGCGATAGAAACAGAGCTGTGATATGGCAGAGGAGGGGAGAAAGATGAGGGTTCCTTCTTCTAAAACCTCTTCATTTGTCATCAGATGAGGGCTGAGGGAGTGCCCCCTGGCTGTTCCTTGTGTACATCCAACCAATTCACATGCACCATAGCCCCTTTTTACCCACCATAATCAGCCCTAAATTCCCCACCCAACTGACACAAACTCAACTCCTTTCCACCAAGGAAATCAGATAGATTTTTAAATATTTCCAGCCCTGTCTCTTGGGTTCAGCCGAGTCCTGCTCAGTGCAGGATGCCCTGGCTGGTTGCACCATTGCATGCTGATCCCCGGCATACAGTCAAGCAGCCTCAGGCCTGTTCTATTCAGCCCAAGTTTGTAACAGCCCCCAAAGGATTATTACAACAGCTAGGGATCATTGGCAGGCAGCGTACCCTCTCCTGTGTCTCCAACACAGCCCTAGAAATATCTACAATGCCTGGTGAGGGATAGAGAAGATGGTACAGAGCTGCTCTACGCTAGCTGGATGTTCTTGTTCATGTAAAGTAATTTTTTGGATGGGCTGAGCTCCTCTGGCGGCAACAAAAATTATCTCAAGGAGAATCTGTTAGCAATATTTGGATAATGACACACAGTTGAGAAGTTCCAGTTCCATCCAATAGAGGGCAATAGTATGCATGCACACATATAAACTCAACACAACCTTCTTGGAGGGCGAATTACCTTTTAATTTTTCAGGATGATGCCTTAGCTAAACCCCAAGGAATTGGCTGCAGGGTGTGGGGAATGTGTAGCTACACACTGGAGTGAAAAGCAAGCTGAGTCTACACTGAAGTGTGCAGCTAAATGCCTCAGTGAAAGGCTCCGTCGGGTAGATGTAAAGAGAAAGGCGTCTGCCAGAGCCTTTCCTCAAAGCCTCCCCCTGCCAGAGCCTTTTCTCCCTATCAGAACCTTTCCCTGTGGCGGGGAAAAACTCTGGTAATGGGATGGCAATGGGGAAAAACCTCTGCCAGAGCCTTTTCCTGCTACCAAAGCTTTTCCCTGCAGCAGCAGGGAGGCAGTGGCTGTCAGAAATAGCATAGTAGACGGGTGAGGCCTGACATGTAAAGAGCCATGTAGGGTTTATACCAGCAGGGTTCAAGCACGTAGTTAGTTGCATAAACCTTTCCAGACTACTGTAGCCTTTTAGGGGATTGATTTGCCTTGTGTACCCGCTAGGCTTCACCTCACTTAAAAACCCCTTGCTTACAACACCAGACAGAAAAGTATCAAAGTATCGCAGCATCCTGTGACTGATTACCGTTACAGAATTAGAACGCGAATCAATTGCAATACAAATACGGTACTTACATTTCAGAGCCTAATGTACAGAGCAATATAAACAAGTCATTGTCTGGAAGAAATTTTAGCTTGTACTGATGGCACTAGTGCTTCCTAAGGTAGCTTGATGTAAAACCAGGCAAATATCTAGCTGGGTTGAGGCACCCCCTGGAAGATCCCTGCATGCCCCAAGGAGTGCATAGCCTTGATTGAGACCCACTGGCCTAAGCAATATCTCACCCAGGGACGGATCACCACAGGGGCAACAGGGGCTAAAGCCCTGGGCCTCATCCTAAAGGGGGGGGCCCAGGCTTCAGCCCCTAAGGCCCCTGTATGATCTGGGCAGCCCTGCTGGCCACGCCACTCAGCCCCACAGTGCCGGCGGGACCTGGGGGGTGCTGGGAGCCAGAGACTAGGCTCCATGGCCCTCCTTCCCCGCCTGCAGGCCAGCTGGTCTGGCCCCGGGGGCAGGGCAGTTTGGTGCATATTCTCTCTGCTCCAGTAGTGGGGCCGGCTGGCTTGCGGTGCGGCCTCTGGCGTGGACTTCCAGACCCCATAGCCCTGGAGGGCCACTCTATGCACTAGCCGGCCCCGCACATGGGGGCAGGCCAGATGGACTGGGGCCAGGGTACAAGCACCATGGAGAGTGGCCTCTAGCTTCAGGGCCCCCCAGCGCCGGCCCACCTGCCGTGGTGAGGGGGGGCTACAGTTGTGAGCAGCTTGGGGCCCCGAGGCTCCATATTCCGGCTCTGGCCTCATCATCTACAGTGTTATTTGTCCCCATGATAGGGGACGCAGTGTCTGCACACTATACACCGCAGTAAGGAGCCTACCCTCTTAGATGGTTCATTACACGTCTGTATTTGGATCTGATATTGGTTTGTATCCACCTCTGCTTTCGGGACTTCTAGAGGCCAAGTGCTGAATTCATCTTAACTCAAGCCAGTGGGTCAGCCCCTAACAGTCCCCATCTTGAGCATGTGATGCCCAGAGCAGTTCCTCGTTCACAGAGGGCAATGGAAGGCTGTGAGAGCCGTGTGTTTTTTTACTAGCCATTCTCACAGCATACACCCCAGCGCACACCTCAGCTGACAAAAACTGGGTCTCGAGCTCTTTGCCTTGATGTCGTCCAGGGGCTTCAATCCCCCAAATTGTCTGAATCACAGGAGCTGAGCTTTACACATCTTGGCATGTAAAATGCAGCGAGCCACCGATTACCAAGGGTGCAAGAAATTTACAAACTCAAAATCTGCCTTCGCCTCCACTGCTGTTTCTTTCCTGTTCCTTAACATTCTGATTCCTGAGCTTCATTTCTTCTCTCTCCGGGCTCACTCTTCCACTAGTACTGTATAGCAGCGTGCAATGTATAGGAATAGAGCAGGAACCCTTTAGATAATCGCCCAGAGGGTTCACAACTGTTTAAAGGAATATCACCCTATCCCTACACACTCCAGAGTGCCGAGAGACTAACATCCCTCTAGCTAGCTAATTGTAAGGCTTGTCAAACAAGGAAAAAGACTTTCTGCTGAACTCCTTTGGTGAAATCTCTCTAGGTTCATCTCACGTGCCCATCATTGTAGCCTCTGAGCCTCTACCACCATCCCACCCACAATGTGACGTAAATCAGGATCCTACAAATGAGCTATATGTCTCCTTGCTCTGTAGAAAGCAGCTGAGAAGTGCTCCCTGCCACCTTCTTTGTTTAGAGTTTCCCTTCCTAGGCTTTCCATTTTCCTCTTCCAGAGGCACAGCTAGTCTATTACGAACGATTAAATAATAATAATGATGCACCATTGCCATCAGCTCGCCACCCAAGTGGCATGACACAGCATCTCGGCGACTACTTTGTTCTCAGGACTTCCCGTGGTCTGGTTTGGTGGCACTGCAGTTCCTCCTTTCTATTACTCTGCACCAAAGTGCCTTCATCCTAGCCCACTTTCATGAGTGAGCCTGGCAGGTTTGGGGGCCTTTCCCAGAGCCCAAGAACACCGAAAAGCTGAATCTGAGTCTCTCACTTGCAACTGAGTGGGACCATCTGTTCCTTACGGAGACTCCATTTTTGATGTAGCTCAATGGGACAGTTTTCTCCTTCCCACCTCCACCGCACAATGCTTTGTTCTGTGCTGCGAGCATAAAAACAAAGCAGGCTCTTGCTAGAGGCAGAGCCAACCTCCGGCACAGGGAGCAATTAGCCTGCAATCTCCAAGCTGAGCTCAGTCGGCAGTGTTCAATGCCAGCTTTCAGCCCTGCTTCCAGGTGACATGAACAGCCTGTGTGCGTTCAAAGGCTGCTGCGGCCTCTGCGCTTTGCACAGGATAGCACTTCTAAGCTACAGCCAAAGAGGGGGGAAAATCAGTCCCAATTACTCTGCATTAGCTAGCACTGGAACTAATTTTCTTGGCTTCTAAAAGCAATGTAAAAAGCAAAGCAAATCATAGGGGTGGGAAGTCAGAAAAACTTACATGTGAAAGGTAAGTTTATGGAACATTGGGGTTTTTAAAGTACTGATCACTATAGAATCTAGGCTGCCTTCCCCCAATCAATAAATTCACAGGGTGGGGTAAAAAGCACCCCAGTGTGCAGGGCTCACACCAGCCTCTGTGCACCCCATACCTACTTAAGCCCCTCATGGAACACAAGCGGCTGGCCCTCTGCACAGGGATGAATTTCCCTTAGATCCGATCTCCGCCTAGGGAGCTGGTTAGCAAGGATTGCCATTTCCCAACCACAGAAGATACACACACACACAAACAAAAATCAATTAAGAAGAACTGGATAATGATAATGAGTGCAGTGAAACTCTGGCTGTAATTAAGGATTAGTACTAGGGAGAAAGTGCTGTGTCTGAATTGAACACAATTTGACTCTGTTAGCAGCCCTCTTTTTAATCTGGAGGAGATTGTTCTGTGAACTAGAAAAATGGCCCCATGGAGAGGAGTGAAATGTCTAGGGAAGCTATCAGCTGATACAGTGAGGTACAGGAGCTCTAAGGTAGATAATAGGGATTGACATTAAATAGAGCCCATGAACTGTATCATAAACTAGCCCCAAAAACTGGGGGGACAATCAGATTACTCCAGAGTCTTGTAATGGAACCACCTTGATTTTTAGGTTGTTGATCCAAAATTAATTCAAGTGGTGAGCAAATCAGTAACCGTTTCATTGTTTCCTTGTGCTCCCCTGCCCCCCCCCCCCCATTTGTCTGTCTTCACAGGTGTGTCTACACTTACAAATTAAGTCAATTTAAGGAGGCTTAAATCGACTTAAAATACTCCGTGTCTACACTGGGCTTTCCTTAATTTGACTTAAGCTGCTCCTTAAATTGAATTAAGGAAAAGTTAGTTTGAATTAATAACACCTGGTTTTAATTCGAACTAGCACTTAAGTCAACTTTATTAGGTTGACTTAAGCCAGTGGAGACAGGGATTAGCGTGTTGGTAGAGTTTATTAAGTCGACTTAAAACGTTGAAGTCAAAAAGGGGCCACGTCTACACTTGAAAAGTTAAGTCGACTTTTGTTAAGTCGACTTATTAAGGTCCATTTTAAGTCAACTTAAAGTCGACCGTATTATGTCGACCTCATAAAGTCGACTTAACTTTTCAAGTGTAGACATAGCCCACCTGTGGTCTTTTGCCTTCCCCATAGACTGGAAGCTCTTTGGGGCAGGAACTAGCTTTTGGTTCTGTGTTTGGCCAGTCCCTAAGGCTCTTAGCTGCTACTGCCATACAAATAAATGATTATTAATTATTATTGGAGGAATTTCTCCTTTTCTCCAGTTAGCAAATCTCAACCAAAGCCATCTCCCCCCAGGCCAGCATCTTCTTTCTCCCTCTGCTGTTATTAAGCTCTGCAACATGTGTTGGGACATGGTGCCATATGGGAGGCGAGGTTCCATATAACCCTGCACTCAGTTCTGTCTGCTTTCTGCCCACGCCAGAGATGGAATGCTGGACTTGACAGAGCAATAGTTGGACTTGGCAGGGCAGATGAGAAGTATCTCTAAGGGCACATCTACATTTGCCCTAAGAGTCTGAGTCCCGGCGCGTGTAGACACACCCGCATTCACTGCGCTCAAGTTAGCACCCAAGAATAGCAGCGTGTCCATGGCGAGTTGCCCAAGTGCATATCCAGGGCATCAGGCAGGACTGTACATGAGGCAGCTCACTTGAACAGCTGCCTGTGCCATTGAGGACACGTAGCTACTTGTAGGCGCTAGGTTGGGTGCAGGTAACGTGGGAGCCCCCACTTGAAACGGGAACCACACCTACCAACTCCAGTGCAGAAGAACCTAGGAGAAATGGGATCAGCTGGTCGAAGCCTAAGTATAGGCCGGTCAGCCTTGCCTCTATCCCTGGAAAAATCATGGAGCAAGTCCTCAAGGAATCCATTGTGAGGTACTTGGAGGAGAGGAAGGTGATCGGGAACATCAGCATGGATTCACCAAGGGCCAGTCATGCCTTACCAACCTGACTGCCTTCTTTGATGAGATGATTGGTTCTGTGGCTGTGGGGAAAGCAGTAGATGTGATATACCTTGACTTTAGCAAAGTTTTTGGTACAGTCTCCCACCGTATTCTTATCAGCAAGTTAAAGAAATAGGGGTTGGATGAATGGATTGTAAGATGGACAGAAAGCTGGCTAGATCATCAGGCTCAACGGGTCACGATCAACAACTCAGTGCCTAGTTGCCAGCCAGTAATGAGTGGAGTGCCCCAGGAGTCAATGCTGGAGCTGGTTGTTCAACATCTTCATAAATGATCTGGAGGATGGGATGGATTGCACCCTCAGCAAGTTTGCTGATGATATTAATTTGGGGGGAGTGGTAGTTACATAGGAGGGCAGGGGTAGGATACAATGTGACCTAGACAAATTGAAGGGTTGGACCAAAATAAATTGATGAGGTTCAATAAGGACAAGTGAAGAGTTCTGCAATTAGGACAGAAGAATCCCATGCACTGCTACAGATTCTGCAGAAAAGAACCCAGAGGTTACAATGGACAAGAAGCTGGAGATGAGTCACCAGTGTGTCCGTATTGCCAAGAAGGCTAACGGCATATTGGGCTGCATTAATAGGATCATTGCCAGCAGATGGAGGGAAGTGATTATTCTCCTCTAGACGGCACTGATGAGGCCACATCAGAAGTACTGGATCCAGTTTTGGGTCCCCCACTACGGGAGAGATGTGGATAAATTGGAGGGAGTCAAGTGGAAGACAACGAAAACAATTAGGGGGCTGGAGCACATGACTTATGAGGAGAGGCTAAAGAAAGTAAGGTTGTTTAGTTTGCAGAAGAGGAGGAGGAGGAAGGATCAGATAGCAGCTGTCATCTATCAGAAGGTGGGTTCCAGGGAGGATGAAGCGAGGCTGTTGTCAGTGATTTCCAGTGCCGATAGACACACCCACATTCGCTGTGCTTGAGTTAGTACCCAGAAATAGCAGTGTGCCCACAATGCTCAGGCTAGCCAACAAAGCGAATATCCAGGGGTCAGGCAGGTCTTTATTTGGGTCAGTTAGCAGATGACAGAACTAGGAACAATGGTCTCAAGTTGCAGGTGGGGAGGTCTAGGTTGGATATTAGGAAAACCTTTTCCCTAGGAGGGGGTGAAGCACTGGAATGGGTTACCTAGGGAGGTGGTGGAATCTATATCCTTAGTGGTTTTTAATACCTGGCTTGACAAAGCCCTGGCTGGGATGGTTTAGTTGGGGTAGGTCCTGCTTTGAGCAGGGGGTTAGACTAGACACCTCTCGAGGTCTCACACAACCTAATCCTTTATGGTTCTGTGATTCTAAGGGTGTGATCCAGAAAGAAAACCTTGGGTGTTGGAAGAGAAATGGGGAGGCCATTGCAAGGGCCTGTGCTCAAGAGAAAAAATGAGCCCCAAGCAGTTGGGTCCCTCAGATGTGCCCCCTGTGTAGGGATTCATGGCCTGTGGCTCATGCAGAGACGGCACGTCCAGGCACACCTGGATGACCTCGATGCATGATCACAGGCTATCCACCTGTAAACATACTGGGCAGAGAAAGCGTGGGAAACGGAGAGCGTAATAGATAAACATTGAGGATTTGACCTTGTTATGTTCCTGTATCCTGCTATGTTTTGGTACATGAATGCTTATTATGATTCTACGTAGCTGTTTGTGCGGCTTAATAAATAGGAGGTGGCAAGTCTACAGAAGAGAAGACTGAGGGGAGATTTGATAGCAACCTTCAACTACTTGAAGGGTTGCTCCAAAGAGGAGGGAGCTAGGCTGTTCTCAAGGGTAACAGAGGACAGAACAAGGAGCAATGGTTTCAAATTACAGCTGGGGAGGTCAAGGTTGGATATTAGGAAAAACTTTCTCACTAGGAGGGTGGTGAAGCATTGGAATGGGCTATCTAGGGAGGTGGTAGAATCTTCATCTTTGGAGATTTTTAAGGCTCGGTTAGACAAAACTCTGGCTGGGATAATTTAGCGGGAGTGGTCCTGCTTTTTAGCAGGGGGTTGGACTAGATGACCTCGTGAGGTCCCTTCCAACCCTATTATTCTATGATTCTATGATAAGCTCTAAAAGGCAGCTTTTGCTCCTCCATGACATGACATTCTGTGTCTCTCATCCCTTCGTCTGGCGCCCATCCGTGGGGCTCCTGTGCCTGTTTACTTTTTAGATTTCTCCTGCTTTCCCAATGTGGGCACACAGACAAGTTTAGTGACTTGTCCGTCTGAGGCTTTTGCCTCGGTAAATCTGTGTGGTGCATTCACTGTTTCGCACAAGGGAAAGCAATTCCTGTCTGCCTGTCTGCTATTTGCCTTTCGCTCCCACCCACCACGCCCGGCAAGGGTTACAGACGCGTCACACATCTTCGGATCCCGGTGAGTATGGGGGCCTCCCTGTCTAATGCACAGACCCGCCACTGTAATGAGTTGGCTTATTTACTGCACAAGGCTCAACATTCCTTTTCGCTTAATGATCTCAAGGCGCTGATTCATGAGGTCCACGGCCAATGCCCCGGTACCCTGATGCTGGAACCCTCCGCTTGGAGGATTGGGACCACATCGGCCGTACCCTGCACGCTGAGCCTCGTGCAGGGATCAAGGTGCTCCACTCTTGGCACCTTTGTCGAGATGCCGTTGAGTGCTTTGCGCCACCGACACCTCCCACTCATATTCCTCTTTCTATTGTCCCTCCACCGCAGTCTATCCCCCAGATTATTCCCCCTGCCCCCCTGTCCAGCCCCCTCCCAGTCCCCCGAGCCCTTCAAAACCCCCTGATCCCGATTCTTTAGTTCGACCGTCCGCAGTGCAGCAAATGGCTGAGACTGCCCGCCATACCGCAGACCTTTCCGTGGAGGAACTGGCCGAACTTATGGCGGTCTGCCCGGTCACCCGCACACCTAACGCAGACGGCACCGTCACTGTGACACATCAGTCCTTCCTTACCACATCCTTCGCGAGATCCGTAAGGCCATTACGGAATTCGGTCTGACCAGCACTTATACTCGCGGTTTGCTTGATGGGATCGCCAATGGCTATATGCTTATCCCATGGGACTGGAAGGCTTTAATGAAAATGCTTCTTAACCCAGGGCAGTATGTCATCTGGGCCAGCGAGTTTCCCCTGGCGGCAGAGGCTCAGGTCCGTGTTCTTTTTGCGGCTGGTGTTGGCGCGCTTTTTGATCACTTGGTGGGTGAGGGGCCGTTTGCGACTGCGGAGGCTCAGGCTCAACTTGAGCCCGCCTTTTTCCTGCATATTGCCCAATGCGCTTTGAAGGCATTTTCTAAGGTGCCGGCCGCAGGTCGCCCTACCAAAAATTTTTCTTCCATTCGCCAAGGTGCCACAGAGCCTTTTCTTGATTTTGTTAATCGCCTCCAAGAGGCTATCTCGCGGCAGATTGATAACTCTGATGCCGCTAATGAGCTTTTGTTAAAAATGGCCCAAGAGAATGCCAATGCAGACTGTAAGCAAGCCCTTCTGCCCCTGGCAGCGGTCACTAACCTCCAGCTGGCTGATATGTTGCGAGCCTGCTAAAATATTGGCTCCCAAACTCATAAAGCCACTCTTTTAGCCGCTGCTCTCAGAACTGACAGTAAATCTTCCAAAATTTGTTTTAAATGTGGAAAGATGGGTCACTTTCAACAGGAATGCAGGTCCACCAAGAATCCCACCTCCAGACCCTCAAAGAAATGTCCAAAATGCCAAAAGGGTTTCCATTGGGCCAATCAGTGTCGCAGTCCGGGAAACGCAAATACGGGTCGACCCTCGACCCTGGCCCAACGGAGGGTGTACACAGGTCTAAGCTTCCCCCCTCCCCCAACCTCACCCTCGCCACCCCTGCTGCCGCTACCATCCCCGTCCGGCACCTCCGCGCCGCCACTAGCGGCAGCGCCGGTCTGGACTTAATTTTACAGACTGATACCGACTTTCAGCTTCCTGGTGAGGTGCATGTCGTCCCCACGCAGGAAAAGGGGCCCCTCCCCCCACATGTAGTCGGTCTTATTTTGCCACGTTCCCATGCCGGTCGCAAAGGGTTTTTTGTTATCCCCGGCGTGGTTGACGCCGACTACACCGGGGTCCTCAAGGTCCAGGTATGGACCAACCTCCCTCAACAATTGCCGAAAGGATCCTTGGTAGCCCAGCTAATTTTACTCCCCTCCCTGGTCCCCGGGGCAGAGCACAGAGAGCGGGGCGATGGAGGCTTTGGCTCCACCCTCCCTTCCGACTCTTCAGTGCTCGCCCTTACTACCCACATTCACGGGCCTCGGCCGATGTTAACTCTTACATTGAACGGCCGTTCCTTTACTGGCCTTCTAGATACCGGCTCTGATGTCACAGTGATACGCGCTGCCGACTGGCCACCCGACTGGCCCAAATCACCAACTAAAGGACTGTGGGGCATCGGTGGTCATCAAGCGGCATAACAGAGCTCCCTTTGGATTCCCGTCCACTCCGAGCCACCGGCCGATATAAGTATTCGTCCATATATCATGCAATTGCCCATTACCATTTGGGGCCGTGATCTTCTGGAAAAATTGGATACTTCCCTTGTTATTAATGTCTAATCCTACCGCCCTACCCCTCTCTTGGCTACCGGGACCCCCCGTCTGGGTGGACCAATGGCCCCTGCCTCATGATAAGTTAGGGGCCCTACACGCCCTTGTTTCTGACCAGCTGCAGGCCGGTCACATTGAGCCGTCTACCAGCCCCTGGAACACTCCGGTGTTCGTCATTAAAAAGCGGTCAGGGAAGTGGCGCCTCTTGCATGATCTCAGAGAAGTCAACAAACGAATCCAGCCTATGGGCCCATTGCAGTTTGGGATCCCCAATCCAAATTTAATCCCCTCCGGCTATCAAGTCTGTATTATTGATTTAAAAGATTGCTTTTTTACAATCCCATTGCATCCGCCAGATCGGGAGAAATTTGCCTTTACCATCCCGGTTCTAAATAACAAGCACCCTGCCCATCGTTATCAATGGTGCACGTTGCCCCAAGGTATGTTAAATAGTCCCACCCTGTGCCAATTTTTTGTGGACAGGGCTCTTCTTCCCTTCCGCTCCCACTACCCCCGTGTTGAGGTTTATCATTATATGGATGATATCCTCATTGCCTCCCCGGTTCTAACTGATTCCCATGTCCAGATGCTTATTGGTTCCTTGGCACGTTTTGGCCTGCAAGTTGCCCCAGAAAAGATACAGCGCCAGGAGCCATATTTGTATTTAGCTCATAAGATGCTTGCTGCTTATGCGATCCCCCAGATTCCGGTCTTACGGGTCCCCACCAGCCTCACACTAGTCAAGCTTCAACAGCTGCTCGGCCACATCAATTGGGTACGCCCTTATTTTAAATTGCCCACCTGCCTGTTACAACCCCTTTTTTCTTTATTGAAAAAGGGGACCGCACCCTCTGACCGGATCCCAATTTCTGTTGAACATCAACGGATTTTTAGACATGTCAATGATTTAATGGCCCAACGTTTTGTGGATCGGCTCCCTCATTCGGGCTGCAACTCTCTCTGCTGTCCACTCCGCACACCCCCACTGGTGTGCTGTACATGTCACGCGATACGACCTCCGTCTATATTTTGGAATGGTTGTATCTCCCCTCCACCCCAGCTCTCAATGTTTACCCCTATTGTGATGCCATTCTTGCCCTCATTCGGCACGGGCGGACCCGTGCCACCCAAATGACAGGCTATGACCTCATGGTTATTGCCGTTCCCTTCACTAAGGAGGAACATCAACACCTCCTGCAAACCTCAGTGTCCTATCAAATTGCTTTGGCCGACTTCGTGGGCACCATACAATTCAATTCCCCCAAAGATCCCCGATTGACCATTGTCCTCAATGCCCCTTTCAGAGTTCGCCCTGTTCGGGTGTTGCAGCCCATCCCCGGAGCCCTCACTCTTTTTACTGATGGCTCTCCTACCCGGGGAGTTCTTACTTATCTCCCCCCTGATTCTACGGAATGGAAAGTACATTTCACACTCCCCCAAAAGAGTGCTCAGCGAGCAGAGCTGGCAGCGGCCATTTTGGCGTTCCGTCTGTTCCAAAGCCGCCCGTTTAATTTAATTGTTGACACCCTTTATACCTATCACCTTTTTGCTCATTTACCCACCGCTTGTATTACATCCCTTATTGATACTGATCTTATGTCGTTATTCCTGACCCTTAAGAACCTCCTTTCCCGCCGTTTGCAGCCGTTTTATGTTTGCCACATCCGCAGCCACTCGGCGTTACCTGGCCCCATTGCTGAAGGTAATCGCCGAGCAGATCAGGCCCTCCGGGACCTATCCGTTGCTTCTATGTTTTCCGACCCCATATCCAGCCACGCCTTTTTTCATCAATCAGCGAAGGCCCTGGCTAAGCAGTTTTCCCTGCCCCTACCGGAGGCGCAGCAAATTGTTCGTACCTGTCCACATTGCGCCTCCCTGCCCTTGGCCTTCCCCCACGCCGTTAATCCGCGCAGCACAGCGGCCAATCAATTGTGGCAGATGGATGTTACATTCTTTGCTGCCCTCAAACCTTATAGTCATCTTCATGTCGCCATTGATACTTATTCGGGTTTTATCTGGGCTTCTGCCCAGCGCAAGGAAGCAGCTCGTCAGGTTATTAATCATACGTTGCATGCCATTGCCGTTATGGGCCGGCCCCATTCTCTCAAAACTGATAATGGTCCAGCATACACCTCCTCCCTGTTCCGCTCCTTTTGTGCCTCCTGGGGCATTACACTCAAACATGGCATACCCTATAATTCTACGGGCCAGGCCATTGTGGAGCGTGCTCATCGCTCCCTCAAGACTGTCCTAGAAAAACAATTGAAAACGGCCCCCACCCGGCCCACCGGGCTGGCGGAGATTCAACAGACCATGTATATTGCATTGTTCACATTGAGTTATTTAACACTGAATGCTGATCGACAAGCCCCCGCGGACCGTCACTATCGGAGCCAGGAGGCCCTGCCACGCCCCAATGTGTACTATCGCCAATTGCCTGACCCTGCCTGGCATGGACCCGTCCCTCTCATTACTTGGGGGCGAGGCTATGCCGCTGTGCTTTCTCCAACAGGTCCGCTGTGGGTTCCGGCTCGGTGCGTTCGACCAGCCCCAGATGGCGTGGCACCAGGGACTGCACAATCCGATCCCCAACTTCCAGCTGACCCTGAACCCGGACACCGAGGAGAAACCCAAACCCCGGTGACGCCGACCGCGGCCTGCTCACCCCCTGCCTCGGGGAGTCACATGGGGAGATGTGAAATCCCTGGTCTCAGCAGCCCAGCAACAGCTGCTCCGCAACCATCAGGAGTCAACCCCTGATAATCTGTTATTGGCCATATTTGCTCAGCTCACGGCCAATTCCTTATTAATCCTTCTGATTTTAGCTTGCCTTGTGCCAGCCCCGGTGGCCTCGGCGTCCTCCCTCCGGGACCGGATGGGATCCAATATTTGGACCCGCCTTGCTGCCACCGTCAATACCTCCTATTTTTGCCTCTCCAACGAGGTGGAGGTTGGCCAACTCCTTGGCCCGTGCCTTATTCCAGTTTGTAAACAGCCCTCCGAGGTACAAAATGATACTTTCCTGGCCAATTTTGGTGTCAAGGTTACCTATGGCACCATTTCATCCTGGGGCGCGGCGGTCAGGCAGATACTGCCTGATGCAATTTCTCTCCACACTCCTTATGCGGCTAGTGGTGTGAATACCTCCTGCCCCCGTGTTGTTAATTGTTCTCGGGCCAAAGTTTCGCAGGGATGTGTTACTCCACCTGGCCCGATTTTGAATTGTACATCCGTCATGAATATTCGTTTTAGTTATGGGAATATTATTTTACCAAAGGGTTGGTTCTTTACTTGTGGTGCTCGTACCTTTGGCTATGTCCCTGCTAATCTTTCGGAAGGTACTCTTTGTTGTCTTAGTAGATTGACTATCGTTTTGCCCTCGATTCCCTTCCCGAAGCAGCGCAGTCGTCACGCTGTCCCTCTGGATGCCTCCTGTGACCCCACCGTTAAGCTGCTCAGCAAAGCGGAATCCGTCTCCTTGGCGCTTTCGCTCGTGGGTGTCCCAGCCCTGGCGTTCGCTTCGCATCTTCAGCTCCATCAATTGAGCTGTTACGCTGCCAAGGCTATTAACGCTACCTCCTCAGCCATTGCACTTCTTAACGCGGAACAACATGAGCTTCGGGATGCCATCCTTGATAACCGCGCTGCCATTGACTTTCTTTTGCTTAAGCATCATTATGGTTGTTCAACTCTTCGCAATATGTGTTGTTTTAATCTTACTGATAACAGCCACTCCATTGAGGACCGCCTTGCGGCGCTCAAGAACCTCACGGCGCGCATTTCCCAGGATGTCGGCTTTAGTGGGTTTTGGGACTGGCTCACGGGGTGGCTCCCGGATCTTGCCCCCCTCTGAGCTTTGTTTGGCTGTGGTGTCTTTGCCCTTGCTGGCCTGATTGGCCTCTGTTGCTTTGTTCAGTGTATTCCTTCCCTTATGTCCCTTTGTCGCCCCCCCCTCCCCCCGCCCCTCTGTCTATTCGCTTTCCCGTTCCGACCTGGCCCTGCTCCACAAGTGGCTCCAGGGTTACCTGGACCCCACTTATTTCACAAGTAAGGGGGAGATCATAGAATCATAGAATCATAGAATAATAGGGTTGGAAGGGACCTCATGAGGTCATCTAGTCCAACCCCCTGCTAAAAAGCAGGACCATCACCCTAAATTATCCCAGCCAGAGTTTTGTCTAACCGAGCCTTAAATATCTCCAAAGATGGAGATTCTACCACCTCCCTAGATAGCCCATTCCAATGCTTCACCACCCTCCTAGCGAGAAAGTTTTTCCTAATATCCAACCTTGACCTCCCCAGCTGCAACTTGAAACCATTGCTCCTTGTTCTGTCCTCTGTTACCCTCGAGAACAGCCTAGCTCCCTCCTCTTTGGAGCACCCCTTCAAGTAGTTGAAGGTTGCTATCAAATCTCCCCTCAGTCTTCTCTTCTGTAGACTAAATAAGCCTGGTTCCTTCAGTCTCTCCTCATAAGTCATGTGCCCCAGACCCCTAATCACTTTTGTTGTCCTCCGCTGGACTCTTTCTAATTTGCCCACATCCTTTCTGTAGTGGGGAGCCCAAAACTGGACACAGTACTCCAGATGCAGCCTGACCAGTGTCGAATAGAGGGGAATTATCACATCCCTCGATCTGCTGGCAATACTCCTACTGATGCAGCCTAATATGCCATTGGCCTTTTTGGCAACAAGAACACACTGTTGGCTCATATTCATCTTCCCGTCCACCATAACCCCCAGGTCCTTTTCTACAGCGTTGCTACTTAGCCGATCGGTCCCCAGCCTGTAGCAGTGCATGGGATTTTTACGTCCTAAGTGCAGGACTTTGCACTTGTCTTTGTTGAACCTCATGAGGTTTCTTTCAGCCCAGTGTTCCAATTTGTCCAAGTCTCTCTGGATCCTGTCCCTGCCCTCCAGAGTATCTACCATTCCCCCCAACTTGGTGTCATCCGCAAACTTACTAAGCACGCAGTCTATTCTATCATCAAGATCATTAATGAAGATGTTGAATAGAACCGGCCCCAGGACAGACCCCTGGGGCACTCCACTCGTTACCGGTTGCCAACCAGACATCGAGCCATTGATTCCTACCCGCTGAGCCCGTTGATCTAACCAGTTTTCGATCCACCTTACGGTCCACTCGTCCAACCCATACTTCCTTAACTTGCCCACGAGAATGCTTTGGGAAACTGTATCAAAAGCCTTGCTAAAGTCAAGGTATATCACGTCAACGGCTCTTTCTGCATCCACAAATCCAGTCATCTCATCATAGAAGGAAATCAGGTTGGTCAGGCACGATTTGCCCTGGGTGATGTAGGGATTCATGGCCTGTGGCTCATGCAGAGACGGCACGTCCAGGCACACCTGGATGATGTCGATGCATGATCACAGGCTATCCACCTGTAAACATACTGGGCAGAGAAAGCATGGGAAACGGAGAGCGTAATAGAAAAACATTGAGGATTTGACCTTGTTATGTTCCTGTATCCTGCTATGTTTTTGTACATGAATGCTTATTATGATTCTACGTAAGCTGTTTGTGCGGCTTAATAAATAGGAGGTGGCAAGCTCTAAAAGGCAGCTTTTGCTCCTCCATGACATGACATTCTGTGTCTGTCATCCCTTCACCCTGAAATGTGCCTTAGGGGATGTTTGCACAGTTCCCTCCCTTCCTCTTTTCCTTTGCCACGGTGGATCTGTCTTAGGCAGCTGGAGCCCTCCCGAGGCTGGGGAAGGCAGAGTGGCCTGGCCCTCAGTGAAGGAGTCAGGACACCTGGGTTCTGTTCTTGCCTCATCCTGGCATTGCTGCAGGTGTCGGGTCAGGGACAGAGAGGACACAGCCTGTTCCTGCACCATTCAGGGCTCTGGGTTTGCCTCCAGGCTGCTATGGTTCCTGTGGCCAGGTGCAGAATTGTTGGGCTGCAGGTCCATCCGAGCCATGGCTCCTCCCCATCCCCCCTCGGGAATAGTCCCAGTGCTGGGGCCAATGCCAACCTGGTGCTGCCCCACACGAAGGCAAGGATTGGGGCTGCCTCATTCTGTGCCTCAGTTTCCCCCACTGTAGCATGCGGATAACGAACCCCTCCCCTGGTTTTTTTGTGCAGCTAGGGGCAAAAGGCCCCAGGCGCTGTTGTTGTTGACCCCAGAATCCCGGCTTTTGCGCATCTTCTGAAATCGATCTGAATCTAACAAGGACCGAAAGCATCTGCCACCTGTCACAGCAGAGAGCGTGCTAAACCCCAGACTATTAATCTGTGCATGTGTGATTGTGGCTGGGATTTCCTTTCAGCCGCCTGCCATCCAAATTGTCCCAGGAAATTGCTGCAGAGCATCTTGTCACAAGCCCTCGCCACGGCTGACAGCATGCAGTGGGGAGGCAGGCAGGAAAAGGAAGGCAGGTCAGTTACTCAGCATTCTGCTCCTTTTGGGAGAGCCCCCCCCCCCAGTTAGACTGACCCAGTGGGTCTCAACCTTTTGTGAGCTGCGATACACTTGGTGGCATATCGCAACCCTACAGCGTGCGCCAGCCCACCTCCACCAGGCCAAATCCAGCCATTGCCCCAGCTCTCCATTACACACTCACCACTGTGCTGAGACACATTACTGTGTCTCAACACAGGGGTTAAGAGCCGCTGGACTATGCTACTCTGGGAAAAGGGCTGATGGGCTGGAGTTTACGACAGAAGCTAGGTTAGAACTCAGGCATCGTATTTCAGGAAACGACTATGGCGGGTGCTTTAGGATGGCTTCCAGAAAGGGACACATCAGTTTCACATGGTGCTCAGTCTACGGAGCACTGGGGAGATGGATTAACTGGAGGTACAGTGGGAAAATATTTTTTCAACAAATCATTTTTCACTTAGAAATGTACAGGGTCAGGAGAGAGGGCGTGACCAGGCAACCTCACAGCTGCCCTACACAAAGGGATGGATTGAAGCCTGCTTCATTTCATGCCTCAGTTTCCCCCACGGTACAACTAGTTTTCGTACAACTAGGGGAGAAAGGCACCAGATGTTATTTGTTGAATTTGGGTCAAATCTGATGAATAGTTTTGGTTAAAAAATTAATAATAATTAGAAAGAGCCTAGCCATTTTTGTTTCAACCTGCATTTGAAATGGTGTTTCAACTGCAAATTCGGCCAGTCAAAATGGAGGAAGAAAAGGGCGAAACAGTCAAATCGAAACCAACATCTCGAAGCGTTTTGGTCAACGCGACACAAAATTGTTCAAAATTTTTTGATTCGACTAAAAATTTTGCTTGATTTGAGTCGACGCAGATTTGGGGGTGATTTGACATTTCAGCCCCCACACTAAAAAGCTGATTATTTATTTGCTCGGCTCTAATTAAGCCCACGACAGGGCAGCAGCTAGGTGTGATAAGTTGTATTCCCAGCTTGTCTATTGACCCGTCACTTGAACTCTTTCTCTGCCCGTTTCCCTCTGTGCAAAGCCAGGATACTTAGAGCATGTGGGTGAACTCGGGATCATAGGATTAATTAGCACGTAGAGTGCTTTGAGTGCTTCCAACAGGGCAGGAAAAGGCTAGATGGTAAATATTGTTGTTCCATTTGTTCAGGCGAAGTAGCTGCAGTACGTGAGCCGGAAAGGGTACTTACATTGTAAACTCTTCGTTACATTCATGCACCGTGTCTGACGCGACTGGACAATAATTCCTGCTTCAGCCTTGCAGGGGCTACTAAAGCCATTCATGGGACGATGATGTAGGAAAGTCACCGGTCCCCTAAACGTTACACCTGGAAAAATAGAATGAAATTGTCATTAGCACATTGTTATCACACAACATATTTTGTCTCCATTTCTGACAATATTTTGGCCACGTTACTTAAAATGCTACTCAGTTTGGGCAAAGCAATCAGACTGCTACGGAGACAATTTTCCTTTCTGCACGTGGTCACTTTCCCCTGTTGGCTGCTACGTGTGCTAACCAGGCGGTGATGGCTGCGAACTATTCCTTTAAAATCTGTCGATGCTTAAATTTTTTTTAAAAACCACACAACCACATTTTTCCTTGTCAGATTTGCAAAATCTTTTAGTCCGGGGCTATAAGACCCTTATTTCCTATTACGGCAGTGCCTGATGATCCCAACCAAGGCTCCTGTTGTTTTAGGTCCTGCACATATACGTAGTGAGAGACAGGCTCTGCTGTGAAGAGTTTAACCTGTGAAGTTATGGGGCATCAATCCACAGAGCAACTGGGTGCTCAGTTGTTTCAGCAGTAACCAGGTTGTGTGGCTGGAAGGGGGACTTGGGCGCAAACCTGAGTCAGACCCTAAGTTAAGTGTGCAGTGTAGACATACCCATGAAGGGCTAGTAAGACAAAGAGAGGAATATGGCTGCCAGCAATACTGGAAGGGCGTAAATGTCAAGGTGGGAGAGGAATTATTTGTGGTGGTCCAATGAGATGTAACTGGACAACCACTCTTGTGTGTGGGTCACAAAGGGCTTGATCCCGTCCCCTCTCCTTTGCGATGCTACTCTAATGTGTCGTTAACCCAGAACAAGTGGTCACAGCACAGATTGCACTGATCTTCCCCATATGACCCCTCCCCACCTCCTTTCTCACCTTCCTGGGTGAGCAGTGAAATGTTGCCATTGGTGTGTGAGTGCTACTTGTTGAGATGAAGGGAGCAGTTCACAGCTTGCAATGGTTGCTTCAGGCTCTCTGCAAACTCAGGCAGCCTTGGTCCCATTTTCAACAGCTAGCTATGTTCTTGTTCTTTTAATGCTCCTGGGGCACAGTTGCCTGTTCACATTCCTCACTAGCCTTAGAGGGACTCCAGGCCCCGCACAATGGGATAAGCTCTGGTGACCATGAAGGGCGAGGTCTATTAACCAGTGGAACACGTCTCACCAAGAGTGTGTCGGAGGCTGAGATTTCCTAGGAGGAGGCCAGAGGAAGGAGCTGTTGTGTTAGTGCATCCTAGCCAATCCCGCTTTTTAGCCAGTGGCACCCACCTCTGGGGAAGGGGCCATAAAAGGGCCCTTTTGATCACATTTCGCGGCTGTCAGTGGAGTTACACCAGCTGCCTGGCGCGGGCGACACAGAAAAGTGATATCGGTATAGCTGTATCAGTCAGTCGTGAAAAACCCACACACCCGACGGACACAGCTAGACCACTAAGACCGGCAGCATAGATGTCATTGTGTCAACAGAAGAGGCCATCTGTCCATGCAGCCAATGCTGTTCAGGGAGGTGGCTTTCCAGCCCTGAGAGGAGAACCTCTGTCTGTGTAGCAGAGGCGGCTTTTGGGGTAAGTGAAGCAGGTGCACGCCTTGGGCCCCAAGCAGTGAGGGGCCCCATCGCCTGCTTTGCCTATCCCAAAAGCTGCATCTGCCTTGGTCGGTAGCAAGAGGAGGAGCTAGACCCTGGGGCTGGGGTTGGTGGCAGGGAGCTGGGGCTGGAGGATGGGGAGCCAGGGCCACAGAGGGGGGGACCCCTGCAGACCTATGCAGGCCCCGCAGTGGGCCTCCGCCTAGGGCCCCCAATAGCCAAAGGCCGCCTCTGCTGCGTAGGCTGCATCTACACTGGGGGCTATGCGGACATAGCAATATCAGAATGGTCTCTGTAGTGCAGGCGTTCCCAAGGGAGACCAGAATGAGGTTGCTGATCTGTCCAGCTGGGAGCTGGGGATGGGGAGGAGCACGTCCTGACAAGAACAACGCTGGGGCCAGGGAAGTATTCAGAGTTGTCAGGGCATGGGAGGAAACTCCAGCTTGCAGCAACAGCAGCACCACGTCCCCCACCCCGTCAATCCCGTTTGGGCCAGATGCCCCGGATGTTTTAGCCAGAGGTGTGATGTCTGTCTAGAGCTGAGCAGATGCTAAAAGCCAGGCAGAATGCTCATTCATTTCTCCCAGCAACAGTGTGCGTGCTGCAGAAGACAAAACAGCCGGGAGATCCCATGGGACCACGGGGCTCTTTGCTAGCCAAAGCCAATGAAGCAATGCAGTTAGGCAACTGACAGCCTGTCCAGGAAGGAGAAGAAGCCATGTCCTGCCCCATGCCGCCTGCCTAGGCAATGCTGCAGAAAGTGGCTGGCATTCGACAGTGCTGTAAGATCAGAGCAGTGTCACATGTTCGGAGAGCTCTCGCCAGGGAGCTGAGTTTATTCTGCACTGCAAGATCCTGGCGGTAGGCGTGCTGGCCATAGGTTTGCCATCCTGTCTTTTCAACAGAAAGATGGTCTCTTGGCTACACAAAAAGTGTCATGGAAAGCAGTGGTTTCCTGGCAAATTTTTGATTTTTTGTTCAAAAAACTCCAAATTTCTCAGCATCAGTGTTTTCTGGAGGAAATTTCAGTGAAAATGATCTCTCTCTCTCTCTCTCTCACACGCACACACACACACACACACACATTGTTTGCATCAAAATTACCCACAAGGCGGAAAATATTTTTGTGATCTAGTCTATGTTTTTCCCCTTTAGAACAAGCAAGGAGTCCTGTGGCTCTTTTAAAGACGAACACATTTATTTATCGCATGAGCTTTCGTGGGAGAAAATCCCACTTCGTCAGAGGCTTTGAAGATGGGGAACCTACAGAATGGGCGGGAATTAAATGCAGGACAATGTACAATGCCTACCTGTGTATCAGCCACCATGTTGTGAATGCAGAGGTTATTTTGATTATCCGTCATTTGCCAACGGTGGCGATGTCCTTCCTGCTGGCAGGTTAAAGAAGAAGCCAAGGCACAGCTGCTGGAAAAGGGAAAGCCTGTAATGAAGGCAATAGCCTGGTTTCCTTACATACATATGGGCCATCACGCTTTCTGCGGTTCTAGACGATATACCTCAGCGCAAGTTATCGGGCTCTGCACCGGATACGTGGATGACATTGAATGGTCTGTGATACAAAGGCGGTACGTAATCTGGTGACCCCATCTGGCCTTAAATTTTAGGAATAGGGCCTGCTCGCCTGATCTTAGCAGAGTTAACCGGCAGGGTGCTTTCATGTTGGCATCTTTACCTGTGCTATTTTTTAATCACGTCATGCACGAAGGGGAGCAGGGGAAATCTGACTGAAAGGAGCTCTCAGCACAGTAATCCCGCCTTGCTCCTCTAGGACAAACAGAGATGGCGCAGAACCAATGACCAACTCTGCAAAGCTAAAATCCTGCCACTCTATAATTACGATGCGCCTGCTTCTGATCTCCCTGACACCAGTGGAAATGAGGGATAACCCCCTGGAACTCAGCAGCTTTACACCAGTGCAGAATGGGAGTAAAGTAAGAAATGGGGCTCAGGCACTGGACCCAATTCCGATCTCGTGTTGACGTGGTGCTGGATTTTCAGCGTTTGGCCTGGCACCTAGCACCTCCCTGGGAGCGAGTGAAGGCCAGAAGAAGCCATAAGTCCTGGCACCACTGACGACGCAACATTTCCTGGCGCTTTGTCCCCGCTCTGTCAGACTGTCTTCATGCTCCTTGCCAGACAATTTATTAACCTGTCAACCTGCAGTCTCTGCGGGCTCAACCCGTTCTGCGCCAGCCTGAACTGTGGAGCGGGACTTCACAGAGAAGAGCAAATATCACTCAAACCCACCTGGCTTCTTCTCGCCGCCTTTTCTTTCCAACAGCATGCTGCAGATGCTGGATCAGGCTGATTAAACACTGCCTTACTCCTGATGGTTGCTTGTCTCCAGCAATGACTGCAATGGCATTTGAGGGCATGGACCAGCCCACCTGCCAGGTCAGGCTTAATTAGCCACGCAGGGACGCGCTAACTGGCAGGCGCTGACATCACCTTTCAGTCCCGCTGCGTTTCAAGGGACCCTCCGCCGAGCTTCGCCCCTTCGCTTGCATGCGTGAAAAGCAAATCAAGTTGTAGCGACTTACTTGAGGGGCTGCCAAGGGCTTTTTTAGGATGCTAGAGGGTGGAAGCCAGGAATCGGCTCTGCGCCCAGCTTACGGCGGCTAACCGGGCACTGCGTACTCACGCGGGCAGCTTGTGAGTGAACCTCGTTACATATGATGGCCACGTTCGCAGCACCAGCGCCGTCTTCGCCTTTCAGTCAGACGTGGGGCCAGTGGGTGGCGATGCTGCTGGATCCAAGGGGACGAAGGTACTACGGGCATGTAGCCTTGGGGCTCGAATGCAGAGCCCTCTGCTCTCTCTACAAAAGCCCCTTTCCTAGCAGCTCCCGGAGACACGCCAGGAAATGATACTCACGCATCTAAACTTGGTGAATCAGCCCAGGCCAGAGTGAATGCTGACCAGACTTGTCCCAGCTCTGCCACACGGCCTTAGGCAAGTTGCTTTCGGCTGCTCATTCCTTTCCCCCGCTTTGTCTGTCCTGTCTATTTATTTGTCTATTTGGCTACAACGAGTCAAGAAAAAGATCTTGGAGTCATTGTGGATAGTTCTCTGAAGATGTCCATACAGTGTGCGGAGGCGGTCAAAAAAGCAAACAGGATGTTAGGGATCATTAAAAAGGGGATAGAAAATAAGACTGCAAATGTATTATTGCCCTTATATAAATCCATGGTACGCCCACATCTCGAATACTGTGTACAGATGTGGTCTCCTCATCTCAAAAAAGATATTCTAGCACTAGAAAAGGTTCAGAAAAGGGCAACTAAAATGATTAGGGGTTTGGAGGGTGTCTCGTATGAGGAACGATTGAAAAGGCTGGGCCTCTTCAGCTTGGAAAAGAGGAGACTGAGGGGGGACATGATAGAAGTATATAAAATTATGACTGATGTGGAAAAAGTGGACAAGGAAAAGTTGTTTACTTACTCCCATAATACAAGAACCAGGGGTCACCAAATGAAACCGATAGGTAGCAGGTTCAAAACGAATAAAAGGAAGTTCTTCTTCACACAACGCACAGTCAACTTGTGGAACTCCTTACCTGAGGAGGTTGTGAAGGCTGGGACTATAACAATATTTAAAAGGGAACTGGATAAGTTCATGGTGGCTAAGTCCATAAATGGCTATTAGCCAGAAAGGGGTTAAGAATGGTGTCCCTAGCCTCTGTTTATCAGAGGATGGAGACGGATGGCAGGAGAGTGATCACTTGATCATTGCCTGTTAGGTTCACTCCCTCTGGGGCACCTGGCACTGGCCACTGTCGGTAGACAGATACTGGGCTGGATGGACCTCTGGTCTGACCGAGTATGGCCTTTCTTATGTTCTTATGTTCTTATGACCATACACTCCCAGGGCAGAGACACACCTTTGCCATCCGCCTAGACCTTGGAGCCTTTCTAGATGCTCAAAAAATGCTCTTTGCTTTGCAAGCAGGTGTCCTGCCCTCCGACAAAGGGCCTCCTAGTAGACGCCTGTGTTTTTCAAGATCTGGGGTTCTCATCCCGACTGCCTGAGTGGGCCGGATTAATTGAGCAGCTGTGTCCAGCGGCTGCAGAAAATGGATTTGTCACGTGGTGGCCTGGCGCAGTCCGATCTTCCCTTCCCTAAGCAGGAGCTCTATACACCAGCCTTCACCAGCTCAGGTGCTGGCTCAGAGACTTTACTTGAGTTAGCACAAGAAGAAGGCAAGAAAACCGGGAATAAATGGAGTGGGCACAAGGAGGAGGATCCATACTTACAAGGGATATGGAGCCCCACCTAATTTCCCAACTGAGGCTCTGATACCACAGTGGCAGGCACAGTAGAAGGACCAGAGATGATGGCTGGGATGGGTTAGCTGTGGTTGGTCCCGCTTTGAGCAGGGGGTTGGACAAGATACCTCCTGAGGGCCCTTCTGACCCTAATCTACTATGATTCTATGACGTGAAGGGAATCAGAGCCGAAGAACGGCCACACCGGGTCAGACCAATGGTCCATCAAGCCCAGGGTCCTGTCTCCAACAGTGGCCAGTGCCAGAGGCTACAGAGGGAACAGGAAAATTATGAGTGATCCATACGTGTCGGCCAATCCCAGCGTCTGGCAGCTGGAGGTTTAGGGACATGGGGATGTGTCCCTGACTATCTTGGACCGGATGGCAACCGTTTTGAATAGTTAAACTTGCCAATGGGCAAAAGTACACCCAGCACCCCGATTTTTAAGTCTCCCCTTTGCTTTGGGGTTGCAATCCACCCGAGCTGACGCTATGCTCAGCCACTCTCTGTTGCTCCGGCTAGCCTCTGGGCACACAGGCCGGGGTGGCATGAGCAGACACAATGGCCTGAGAGTGATGTGAACTGGCAGGTGCAGGGAGGCTGGGGATGCGATGTGACAAAGACAGCAGAGACAGTGGGCACCTTTGCTCCCGCACATCATGAGGGATACATTTGGGGGGCAGGTGTTCCCGTCTGCTCTAACCTGCTAGCTCGCAGGGGCTCCTTCTACCTTGCAGAGCCTAATTGCAAAGGACTTGGGAGAGATCAGGATTTGCTGGGAAGAAACCTGCCTTGGCAGCTGCCTTGTATCCCATCTAGCAAACACTGAAGATCTCTCTATCCTTTCTTGTTCCACGTTAACCTTGATTTTTCTACTGAGGGGAGCGAATCTCTTGTTGGCCAGGGGTGGCTTGAAAGATCCCCTGATTCTGAACAGCTCCAGGGCTCAATGAGCAGGCATCTGATCCCATTCCGACTCACACTGATTTACCTCCTGCCCCTGAGAGCTAACATCCTGCAACACCATCCTGTGCTAGTTAACAGAGGAAGAGCCAGGACTCCTGGGAACTGTTCTGGGTTTCATCAGTGACTTGCTGTATGAACTTGTGGTGTTTATGACATCACTGTGCCTCACTTTCCCTATATGTAAAACACCTGGTCAGCCAACCCACCAGCCTCATTGAGGTTTCAGATTTGGGTGCCTGCAGAGAACTGCCCAAAGGCCCTTTTTGGTACCACTGTGCCTAGAGCCCGTATTTAGCTGCCCAAATACAGAATTAGGCACTTATCTTTCATCCTTCCAGTTCAAAAACTGGGCCTCCACTAGCTATGCCCACTCCCCCCTGTGTGTTACATTGGAATGGCCAGACATGGGCCCACCTACCTCGCTATCCTGTCTCGGAGGCTGAGCAGCACCAGAGGAAGGTTCGGGAGATCCCTGTGCACAGAGTGCTGGAATAACCTACCCAAGAGGCAATTATTTCCAAAGCTCCATCAGGGTGTGGTTGGCCAGTCCCTTCAGGCAGGCGGGCTTAGATCCTTCCTGTGTTTTTAATTCCCCATCTGATATAATAGAGGGAAACTGTAATGAGAGCCTTGCTCATTACTTGTGATTTAGGTCATTCCTGATTTGAATAACAGCACGCAGCTTTTTGTGCCTGAGGAAGCGCAGAGCTGGGAGAAGACAGGAATCTGAAATCAGCCAGAACAGCCCTCAATCATGGCTCCCACCTCTGATCATTTTGTCTGCAGGTGGCCAGCATTTCCTAGTGCAACATTTTTTCGCCATTCCCGCTTACCCACCCCTGTTGGCATGGATTCTGAGGCCTGGAGGCCACTGTTCATCCTGGCGGTGTAAATGGGGAGTCACTGCCTTGATGTCAGTAGACTTGCTGTGGGATTGTATGGCCAGAGCTGGGAAAAGAATGTCACCCTGAGAGCAGAGCTGACGACAAATTATCCCATCCGAGAGACGCACACTTCGTGGTGATGATTTGCAATGTTTTTTGTGACCACAGCTGGTTCATCCTCCCACTAATGTGACTATACATGATGAGGTTGACGTGGGTCTCTCCAGGAGCAATCGCCATCCCTTAAGAATTTTCCATATTCTAAATAACCTTTCAAGCAAGGCAGGATTCTCCAGTGGTTAGAGCAGTAACTTGAGAGACCTGAGTTCAATTCACAGCTCTGCCACAGACTGCCTTTGTGACCTTGGATGACTCACTTACTCCCTCTGTACAATGGGGATCACATAGCCGTCCTTTCTCACGAGGGGATGTGATAAAGATTGTGAGGCATACAGATCCTATCGTATTGAGAGCCCTGTAAGTATCTAAGACTGATGAATAGCTGTTATCTTAGTCTTGCTTCAGTGGAGATTAAAACTAGGGCCATAGCTGTGGGTGGGCCTGGGTGGGCATGGGCCCACCCTGTTGTCCAGTAGGCCTGTCCCACTCCTGCCTGGCAGCAATGGAAGCTTGCCACCGCGACCATGGACCAGCCAGCAGCTGGCGGCTGCAGCCACAAGTGGCGGTGCTGCAGGCAAACATGCAAAGTGCTCTACTCTCCCCCCACAGCTCCTGCCCCAGGCAGCTACTGCAGCCTTTGTGCGGCAGAGTCCAAGCTGCCTCTCCCCTTCCCTTCGCCTTCCGATGCAACTGGAGCCTCATCAGGAAGCTCCCAGTCACAGGACCGGAAGCAGATTGGCTGGGCCCACCCTGGAGAGTCAGGGGCCCAGCCAGAAAACGGGGGCTGGCTACACCCCGATTAAAACTTGGTGAGGAGAAGTGATTTCCTAATTACCCATCAGAACAATTTACCAAGGTTTGTGATGGATTCTGCACCACTGGCAATGTACACATCAAAACTGGCTGTTTTTCTGAAAGATCTCCTCTCGTTCAAACAGGAAGTAACTCAGGGAAGTTCTCCAGCTGGGGCTGTACCAAAGATCAGAGCAGCGCTCCCTTCTGGCCTTGAAATGTACAACACTATGAGAACCAAGGTGCAGAGCAGCTCAGAGAGCAAGGATTTACAAAGCACATCGCTGAATCTTGTGGGTGTGTCGCAGTGGCATAGCTCCCCAAGTGAAGCCCCAGCACTCTGTACATTTAAAACCAGACCGAACAAAAGGCTAGTCGACAGAGCACAAGAAATACTCTTTCCCTGGACAGAAGATGGGCTCAGTGAAGTAACAGTGTTTTTCCAGCTCTCTTTCCCGCGGGAAATATCACTGTAAAATGTCCAGGGTTTTCATAATGGGGTCCAAAACAAATTTCTGAGTTGTTCTGAGTTCTGGGGTTCAGTGGGACATAAGTAGAGCAGGTAGGAGATCTGAAAACTCTGAAAGAAAGCAAAGGGTTTCTTTCCATCAGATTTTTTTTGACAGAACTTAAGTTTTTTCTCATAAAGTCCAAACTGAACCTTGTGGGGAGGAAGGAGGGGCGGAAGTCATTAGAGAAAGTTGGTTTCTCTGACAGAAAGATGAACAAACACTGATATAAATGTAATTTTTCTTGCAAAACAAGCCATTTTGTTGAAAAGCCATGTTTAGTTGAAGTTTGGCTGACAAATGTCACAGCTGGCTCTAGGTACAGACCACAGGAAGCCACCTTTTCTCCCTACCACCCCCTGCTGATGGTCACGCGGGTCCCATGCTGGTATGGATTCTCCTGTGACTCAGTCCTTCTGGGGCAACACAGCTCAACAAATACACCAATATCCTCATAAAGGGTCTTCCCCACTCCTGCTCTGGGCCCCGTGAGCCTCCCATCCTTCTCTCAGGGCGCTCAGTCGCGTGTCTCTTTCTCAGGGACCTGACCTCACCTTCCCAGTTGTGGGTCGGGAAACCCAGGCCCTTCCACCGCACTAGGTGCCAGTCTAGGGACCCTATAACCAGAAGTCACTGTCTGCTCTGTCAGACTCCTTGCCGTCACCTCCCTGGACGTCTTCCTACCAACACGCTTTCTAAATACGCCCTTTTTTCAGGGACTCACAGGTCTGCCTCCCCCATAAAATCCCAAACTAAAAGCAATTCTGTTCTGCCCTGCTCAGACTTCACCTTTCCATCTCGCTTCATCATGGCACCGTTCCTTAGGCCTTGCTCCCTGGAAGTCTGGATCCTGCCCTTTTGTTGGGTCCCTGGTGTCCAGTGGCTGCTCTGTGTAGCTCCTGGATCCTGCCAGACTTCGTCCATGGCGGTGTCCTCTTTGATCCTGCTGCATGCACCACCCTCTCGTCCCCAACAATGACTGGTGAATTTCTCCCTTGCAGCCCCTTTCTGCCCCAGACTTCTTTTCCCCATAGTCATCACTTCATCTTTAATTACACCTGGCCCAGCCACCAGCCACCCAACATCTTTCAACACCGGGAGGGGCGTATACAGCCCAGCACACCCCGATGATAAACTTCAGCCAAGTGAATTTCTTCGGGAGGCCAGGGATCAGGTCCCAACTTTGGTGACGTGGCATGAGGGAACTTTATGACGAGAAGGCCAGAGCCTTAGTGTCCCAGTTCATTCCAGAGATTGTCGTTCAAGTCTTGAGTATATGAGGTGGGGGGAGAAGCAGAGAAAAGAACCAGATTCCTATGTTAAGAAATGTACAGCAAAATTCATCTGCTTGGCAGTTCCTACAGTGTTAAAGTCGTTCCCAGGGCTTTTAGTAAGAGGGGACATAGAGAGGGAGGGACAGCTGGGTAGGCGGCTTTGGGGCCCTTCTAGCAGGTGACAGAACCAGTTAGCTAAACACAGAAACTGTTGCAATAAGTCTCCATAATTTGGTAAAAATGACGCCAAGCAAGGCATGGGCTGCTGACATCCCAACAGCGGGCTGGACAGTGCCATCGTGGCACCAGGTTTTGATGCCCTCCGGAAGGCCAGCGTGGTCTCAGGTGGCCTGCTGCCGTGGAATGATATATGCAGATGGGGAATCACACAGACATTGGGGCCTGCTTCCTCAAAGGTGTTTGAGCTCCTAAGTCCCACCAAATCCAAGTGGAGTTAGGACCCAAAAGGCCTTTGAGGACCGGGCCCTCATGACTTGCCTCTGACCATGTACTCAAAGTCTCTAGCAGAGCCTGGACTGGAGCTCGGAGCTCTAGAAAGCTCTCTTGGAGCGTTCTAGGGGCCAGACCATGAAGTGTCAGCCAGGTGTTTCCAAACAGCTGTTAGCCCATCTCACACGCTGGGCTCTGAATGCCAGCTCACGCTAGGCAGTCTTCACATCCCCACCGCTTCCCAACTCAAGTTCAGCTCTGCAGCAGCATTTCAGAGCATCCGACTTTGGCAGATACAGGTGGCTTCTTTTTCTTCTGGCCTCCCACGTAGACAGAGCCAGAGGTTGCATATTTTAATAGTCTCCGCCTTCTGTTTAGGTTCATGGGCACTGCAAATCCCAGAGGACCGGTCGCTATTCATCATAATCTACTTTCCTCCATTTGTTGCCTAAAAGGCAGGAGAGATGGTGGGAAGGGAGAGGGGAGTGAGCCTAGCCTCTATGGTTTGCTGTGCTGTTGTTCCAAATTGCAGAGTGAAAACAGACCGACTCACAGCTGGGAGAGTACAAGGAGCTATCAGCTGGGACTGGGACTGGCCAGTATAACTGGTACCTCCTTCACTGAGTGTAACACAAGCAATCCATCGTGCACCCAGTGAAGTCTTTCATTCCTACAGCAAGCTGCCATGGCAACAGTATCAATCTTCCTTTGCACTTCTCTAGCACCGTTCCCCTCTGGAAATCAAAGGTGCTTTGCATGCCTAGATGAATTAAGCCTCATGATGTATCATGGACATAGGGAGATGGGCATGGTCTGCAGAGTTTGCATTGGAACTTCCCTAAAGTTGGCCTGGGATTCAGTCTTCCTGGGAGATGTGTGCATCCAAGTCCTGTTGAAAGCAATAGGAGTTGTATGTAGGCACACCAACTGGGGACTAGAGGGGTTGAACACACAAAGCTTTTGTAAAGGAAAATCATGCCCCACCTATCTATTAGAATTCTTTGAAGGTGTCAACAAGTTATGGACAAAAGTAATCCAGTTGTTATAATGTACTTAGACTTTCAGAAAGCCTTTGACAAGGTCCCTCACCAAAGGCTATTAAGCAGTCACTGGATAAAAAGGAATGTCCTTTCCTGGATCAGTAACTAGGTGAAAAATAGGAAACACAGCATAGGAATATATGGTTAGTTTTCAGAATGGAGAGAGGTAAATAGCCAGGTCCCCCAAATGAACTGTGCTGGGACCAGCGCTGTTCAATGTATTCAGAAATGATCTGGGAAAGGGGGAGAACAGTGAGGTGTCAAAATTTGCAGCTGATACAAAATTATCTCGAGATAGTTAAGGCCGAAGCTGACTGCAAAGAGTTACAAAGAAATCTCACAAAACTGGGTGACTGGCCAACAAAATGGCAGAGGAAATTCAGTGGTAATAAATGTAAAGTAATGCACATTGGAAAACGTAATTCCAACTCTACATATAAAATGATGAGGTCTAAATTAGATGTTGCCATTCAAGAAAGAGATCTTCGAGTCATAATAGATAGTTCTCTGAAAACATCTGCTCAATAGGAAAACATCTGCTCCGTGCAATTAGGAAAGTGATAGATAATAAGACAGAAAATATCATATCATAATGTTACTTTGTAAATCCATGTATGCCCACATTTTGAATACGGTGTGCTGTTCTGGTCACCTCATCTCAAAAAGGACATTGAAGAATTGGAAAAGATATAGAGAAGGGCAAAAAAATTATGACAGGAATGGAACAGCTTCCATATGAGGAAAGGTTACAAAGACTGAGACTGCCCATTTTAGAAAAGTGATGACTAAGTGTGTGTGGGGGTGGGGGGAGTGATAGAATGGTATGGAGCACGTGAATCAGGAAGTGTTAATTTACTGCTTCATATAACATGAGAACCAGGGTGGTCACCCAATAAAATTAACAGGTAGCAAGTTTAAAACTAACATAAGGAAGTATAATTCCAAAGGGGTAGCCGTGTTAGTCTATTGTAGAAAGACAACAGAGTCTTGTGGCACTTTTAAAGACTAACAGATTTATTAATCGCATGAGCTTTCGTGGGAGAAAATCCCACTTCGTCATCACACAAGGTGCAATCAAGCTGTGGAACACGTTGCCAGGGGATGTTCTGAATGCCAAAAGTATAGCTGGGTTCTAAGAAGAGAGAGATAAATTCATGGAGGATAGGTTCATCAATGGCTACTAGCCAAGATGGTCAGGGACACAATCCCATGCTCTAGGTGTCCCTAAACCTCTATCTGCCAGTAGCTGGGACTGGACAACGGGGGACAGATCACTCAATAAACTTTCCTCATCTGTTCATTAGCTCTAAAGTATCTAATAGAAGACAGGATACTGGACTAGGTGGCCCAAGGGTCTGGCCCAATATGGCCATTCTCAGGTTCTTATGTAAATACCATACCCTTCTTCTCACACAAGTACCTTATTTCTGACAGCATTACTGCCCCTTTGCTGCGCAGTAGCACAATTCTTCCGTGTTTCGGATCAACTTCTCAATGAAGGGGTTGTCAGTGAAGTTGAGCCTGGGGACATTCTGAGTGTTACTTGTATTTACAAACATACCTCAGGCCTGGAGCAGAGATGGTCAAACAGCATGCATGACAATCCCTTCTCCTATCAATCTCAGCCCAGCACCAATGCCCTGGTCAAAGTACGCTGCACCAAGAACTTATCCTAGTAGAGAGCAAATCTTTACCCTCCTGCTGCAACAGCTTCCTCTTCGCTAAGCCCTGGAGAACCAAACAAACAAGAATACAAACTTTCTTCAAAGAGAAAACTTGCTCACCCTCTAAGAAAAAGAGTGTGTAAGACAAAATGTAACTGTGCCATCTAGGGACTCATAACAGTCCTTCCCCAGGATCCCATCCTGCACCCATCAAAGCCGACAGAGGTGTTTCCACCAGTTTAGCTGGACGTCGGTGCACAAGACATTTTGCTGGAGATGTATATCTGTCTCCTTCCCTAGGCTTGCCTGTGCAGCCAGGAATGCACCCATGCCTCTCGGTAGTGCAGGATTTAAATTTATTTATTTGCAAACTCCTTTGAGCAGCTGCATTTTTTGACACTTGGATTAATTGAATTAAATGGGTGGACTGAATCTGAAGCTACTAGAAATAGGGGGGGAGGAGGCAGATAATAAAGGTGCTCTTTTGCCAGCAAAGCACATGGCTACTGAACCTGACATCTCCCAGCAGAGACTGGATGACAGAGTGGTCCAGGGGTGGGAAAGCGATGTGATACTTGCACTGAAATGAAATCTCACTAGCTCGGCGGTCAGCTGTGCCTTGGGGAAGACCCAGCACAGCTGCTGTGAATATTGCTGGGCAAATTAATGTCATAGTCAATAAAGGGTCCTTCTAGACTGGGCATTTCTGAACACCTCCTTAGCACCAGCAGGATCAGCGCTAACATCTCTGCAGAAAGCAGCCCGATAAATCTGGGAAAAGAAAACGCATTGCACAGAGCTGGGCCCTGAAACAGCCAAGTCCTTAAGTATGTAGCATTCCCACTGACAGAGGGAACTAAGTGTGTATCTCAGAGAGGGCATTCCACAGGGCAAAGCTAAACAGGGCATACTGTGAGAGTGAGCATCTTACAGAAGATACCGGATAATGTATAGAGAGTACTTCACTGAGGCCATTCATGCCCACTGGAGGCTGAAGGCTCCAGGCTGTTTATTTCACTGGGATTTGGACCAGGTTCTTAGACCTGGTCTACCCTGCCGGGCCAAATTGACAAGAGACATGCAATCTATGTCCTGTAGAATGCATATCTCCCGTCAACATATTTAAGCTCCTTTTCCGCAGCTTCTTCATTTTGCTGCGCCAATGGGAAATTCCCCCTGGTCAGTGAATGGAGAGCACTTCTGGGATCGATTGAGCAGGTCTCCACCGGCTGCTCAATCGATCCTGCTGCGTCGATCCGTGGAGTCCAAAACAGCAGAATCAGTCTAGACGTACCTGCAGAGGGGCAATGCTTTTTGTTTCGCATTGAATACTCTCCTAGGATAGCCCTGGAGCCAAAGCCCAGGAACAGCACATACATTGACAGTGGGAGCTTTCCTCTTCATCAACATTATCTCTTTCTGGCCAACATGTCTCAGCCCTGGCCTGGTGTTTCACCTTTTAGAAGCCAACGGGTGATCCTACTGCTGACACCATGCTCTGCTTGGTCATTCTGCTGATACCTCACCAATGTTGTCAATAATGATGGCGATTTTCATCATACGGTGATTTACCCACTAAGGCTATGTCTACACTGGCAAGTTAGTTCAAATTAAGGAGGCTTAATTCGAACTAACTAAAGCCATGGCTACACTAGGCTTTAATTAGTTCGAATTAAGGGCTTCCTTAATTCGAACTAATAACTTCAAATAGGGTATTAGAAGTAAGGGTTAATTCGAACTAACTAGTTTGAATTAACCAATGTGGCCATGTTAGTTCGAACTAATTTCTTAGCCCGGCACCTAGTTGACCATCTTACCCATCTTCTCCATGCTTTGCTCTTCCTTTCTCAGACACGGTACAAACTGCAGACCCAGCTTTAGGAGAGCAATACAGGAATGAAATCACTTATGACAATGTTTAATGCCCCCATGGATAAAAGGTGTCAGGGAAATACATGTTAGACACTGCTTGTCGCTCACACTCCATTTCCTGCTGCCGGCTTCTGCAACAACTTGTCTTCGGCCACCACAGCTGGGCTAGCGCCGCTCCGCGTGATAAATGCAATGGGGCATTTGCAGAGGAACATTTGCCTGTGGGACTGCACAGCTTAATGGGAAATGGCAGCCGTGGAACACCGTGGGAGCAAGGCGTCTGCTTCCCGTCAGAGCAGATGCCGGGAAAAGCCCAGCTCCAACAGCCTGGGGCCTTGGGCCAATTGGATGGAGAATTAAAATGCTAATGAGATTTTGTGTGAAGGTCTTCCCTTGGATTGACCCTGAAGAGGTCCCTTCTGTTACTTTTCTAGTGAGAGCCTGTCATTGCGGGTAGGGCGTTAATGTGGTTTTGTTCTGATCACAGAGCAACCAGCACTAAACCAGTGGCTATCTAACACCAGACGGGCGCTGGGAATAAGAGCTATCAAATGACCATTTAATTCTGCAGCAGCCAGAAGTGGGTTGGGCTCATTACAGAGCAGAGACATGAGGTCTGCCCCAAACAGTTCCCAGGCTATTGAAGTTGGTACTCCATCAGCCCTGGTTGAATAGAGGGTGAAGAGAGGTGGGGGGCAGCCACCTGGTGGGTTCCAGGACTGGGAGAAAAATCTCATCCCTGTTGCCATGATGCCCCCCCACTGCAGAAGGAGAGTATCCCCATCCAGGGCTGAAGCTCAACTCTGCCCCACTGGAGACAGGGGACTGGACTGCAGGCCACTGGGCTTACCTGAAAGCACATGTCAGGGCTGAGAGGAGAAGGGATAAATGCTGCCTGGACCTGTCGGCTCAGGGCATGGCTCAGATGCAGCACAGGAGCCTAGATCAGCACCGAGATGGACACTGCCGACACGGCTGAGGCTCAGACAGACTCACCCTCCCAACCTCGCAAAAGGAAGGATGTTCCTGGTTGGGATGGAGAGGCTGGGCTGGCTGGGAGCTCAGATGGGTTAGAGAGCGTCTCTCTGTGCATCTGGGCACTAGGGGCCTGGCCCATCGTGTTATTGCTGGGCAAGAGGCCCCCCTGGTTGCAAGTTTGTCTCTGCGCACGTAGGTGTGGGTTGATAGATGAGCATGGCGGTTGTTTCTGGGATTAATTCCCACCTCCCTCACCGCTGTGGGCCAAGGGGGAGGCAGCAAGGTTTCCTCTGGCACATGGTTCAGGGACTCCAGTGCCCCACCCCACCACCCAATTATCAGGCATCGCCTGGCTGGTGGGAGTAGCAAACAGCAAGCTGGGTGAAGTCTGATGAGTTCCAGCATGCAAGAATCACAGCTCATTAAATGTGACGCGCTTTCAAAACAGTCATTCTTCACATCGACTCAGCCATTGCCTCTCAGCCGCTCTGAGGAAACAAGGGGACGAATGGTCCACGCTACGGCTTCACTACGTGGAATTCCTCGGAGTGACACAACAGCTGGCCACCATCACAACCCCATACGAGGTCAGCGTGCGTGGCGTCTCCAGCTACGTCTGATCCATAGCCTTTTACAGGCCCCACGGACACAGCCTGACTTGTTAGATCAAGCTGTAACCACCCAGGCTTTTTCGCTCTAGAGTTTTCTGATGTGATGTCCTGTGCTAGCCAGCACAACAGAATGCAACTGATCGAGAGAGGCCTGTAATGCAATCCAGGGGTCAAATTCAGTAAGGATGAAAGCCAGTTAGTACAGGATTGGCCTAACTTCAAAGTCATGGAATCAGACGTTCACCCAGTGCAAAGTCGGCACAGTTCTATTAATTCCAGCTGAGGATCTGGCCTATTTGTCGATTTCAGTGGAACTGCTCCTGTGAGAAAGGGTTTGTAGCATCAGGGCTTTTAATTATATTAAGCTATTTAATCACAGCCCATCTCCATGATTGACAACATTCCAGCTATCCCATGTCCCAGAAACGTCCTGTTTTGTGCCTGTACTGCATATAACATAGTTCCTGGGTTGGGTTAGAAGTGACTACATTGGAAGGTTGTTCATTATCACTTGACCTAGGTGCATCATGTGTGATGTGATAGGCTAGATCATCGGGTGCTCATTAATGGAAATTGACATTTTTAAAGATGATGTTTAAAAGTAATTGGCCGATATTTAACAGAAACGTGATGGGGGCAATTCATATATTGCTGCGTGATGTGATGCTATTAAAAAATTGCTCCAGAATAGGCTAAGAAAAGAAAAATCTATTCCCGGTTTATCGTCTGCTTGGGTTGTGCTCTTTCTAATAAATGAAGAGCTGTATAGACTAAAAGGGCAAAAATATTACCACTGAGTAAATTACCTTATCTCTCTCAGCTGAGATGCAGCGTGAAGAAAGAGCCCAGAAAACAGGCAATCTGTGACAAATTATACAAAAGACCTATTGATTTTTTTTTTTCGCATGTTCCCCACCTGCCAGCTTCTGTCAAACAGGAGAAAAGTATCGCTGGAACTTCTGAAGGGACGAATCATCTTATTTCAACCCCATGCAACTGAATTTGGAAAGCCAGAGAAATCCGAGCCTTGACAAGGCAACAGCTGAGAGAAGCGGCGTCCTCAGAGACCTGAGGAATCATCTGCCGAACAGTCTGGTTACCGGCTGGATGAGGACATGCAAGCCTGTGATCAAGCTGGTGGAGGCTTGAGTTCAATTCCTCGCTCCGATGCAGGAGCTGGGCTCCTGGGCTAAGTCATATAGCCTCTCTGGGTGCGTCTACACTGGCAACTTAGGTCAACTTAAGGATGCTTAAATTGACCTACACAAAGCCGCGACCACACTGGACTTTTATTAAGTGGACTTAATAACACCACCTCTGAAGGTCGACTTAAGCCTTAAGTTCACGTCTTAAGTCAACTTAATGCCAGTGTGGACGGGGAATAGCGCTAAGTCAATCTTATTAAGTCAACTTAAAGCCAGTGTGGACACCTATGTCTACTGTTAAGTCGACTTAACAAGGTCGACTTAAGTCGACTTAAAGTGTAGCCACTCTGTTAAGTCAACTTAACAGAGTCAACTTAACTTTACAAGTGTAGACATAGCCAGCCTCCGTTTCCCCTCTGTAAATGGGAGATGAAAATACCGACGTGGGGCGTCGCGAAGCCTAAAGTGTGCCGCGTGGGCACAGAACAGTCTGTCAATAAAACAAAGAGGAACCTGAGGCACGTTGCTTTCGGATTCCTCAGCTAAAAAGCAGCTCCAATCGTTTCCAAATGAGGGAGTCTGCATACATAGGATGTCCCTAGTCTGTTTCTTGAGGAGCCCAGAATCAGTTTCACAACTGTTCTGGGTCACCCTTCTCCCCTGGAGCAGTTTCTCCAGCAAACTGCCCCTGCTCTTTCTGCATTTCTCCCTTATGAGGGTCGATGAGATGGGCTTGAGGCAGCTAGAGGCTGTCCTGAGTGGTGCCTCGTACTGCCTGGACCCACATGCAGCCTGACAGCTCCCAACCTCAAGCTCCATCATTGGCTCACGCAGGCCCATTGCAGCACTTCCCTTCTGTGGTCCCTGCTCCCTGGCTAAGCACTGAGCCCCCTCCATAGCAAAGGGTTCAATTAGAAGGGCTCTCTTCTCCAATGTCCTGTCCCAGCCCCAAGCAGCAGGCCTCTTTCAGTCTGAAGGCCAAGCCTCTCATGGGTTTATGACTTCTCTCTCTCAGGGTAGCGAGTGTCCAGTCCTTTCCCCTGGCTGTAGATTGCTCTCTTCTCACCCTGTTTGGCAACCAAGGGTGGCTCATTATGCCTCATGGGCTGTATCTTTCTCGGGAACCTCAGGTAAGAAGCTGCTGTTCCCTGCATACCTTACATCTCAAACTGTTCCTCTTTCACTCCTGGTGGATACTCATCACCACCCACCTACCCTTTCCCTGTCCAGTCTGGAGCTCCCTACAGCTGCTATTATTAGAGCACATGCACAAATTGCATCAAAAAACCACCATTAAGGTTGCAAAATGAAACACTTGGATATTAGAGATGTCAGAATTTACCCTGTGCGATGGGATGCAGCAATCCTGGAAAGTTAGCCAACCTGGAAAGTCCACTAAGCAAACTGCGTGGGATTGCAAGGGGAATGGGGTCTAGCCAGCTCAGGGAGCTGCCAGGTTCCTGCAAGGGAGATGGGAATTCACTAACATTCACCCATGCAAGGTTTCAGTTCCATTGAATCAGCATCTTCTGACCTGCTCCCCACTTCTTGAGGGCCAGAAACCATGGATGTAGTGCTAGATCCTAAACTCCCGTTCCTCCTCCAGCCGACCCATTCAAGGCACCGTGGGTGAGTCTGGGAATCAGGACAAGGGACTGTGTTTGCCACTGAGACTTTGTCAGACTCATACAGATAACCATGGGCACATCATTTCATCTCTCCGTGCCTCAATTTCCTTGTTGATAAAATGGGGATAACAGTTATTTATCTACGTGGAGCACTTTGTGCTCTGCCCCTGGTGGACATCAATACTAGTCATTCTGATTACCTCCCTTGCTGCAAATTGTCCTAAAGCAGTTGACCGTTCTCCTTCATTTCTGCCATCTCCTGGACAGTCAAGAAGATGCGCACTGCTTTGTTCCCCCGTGGCAGGGTAGTGTTACCACCCTACAGGTTCGGGGCAGGACTTAGCTCTCACTGAAATGTTTTTCCCAGTAGGGTTCAATAATAAATATCTAGCCCTTTACGATAGTCCAGACAAAAAAGAAGTCAGTGGCAGTAACCTGGAAATCATCCCTGTCTGGGAACTCTTCAGTGGCCACTGTGGCATGTGTGAGCTCGGTCCAGCCACGGACGGACAGAAACCTCCAGCAGGCCTGGAGAAATCGAAGAGTGAATGTTCGCAGCAAATGCTTTGCTCTCTCGACCCAGAGAGTCAAGACACATTGCAGAGGGTCTTTCATGAAACTTGCCCTGTCACTTCCTATGCTCTACATGTCCCATGGCTAAAAAGAGGACAGCAATCTACAAGGCTGTCTGTCAGGCATCTCCCACAAGCCCTGTGTTCATCAGAAACGAATTCCTCTCATTGTCCTTGCCAGGGAGGGTCACTGGGACACCCAGTAAATCCAACCTTAGTGACGCTTGTCATCGGCCAAGAAATATCACCTTCCACAGAGAACAGGACCTGTCCCACGCTTGCACCAAATCCTTCAGAGGGGTACCGAAGTCAACAGGGCTGTGGCAATTCACACCAGCTGCAGACCTGACCGTCTCATCTTAGATGGGATTTTCTACTCCATGAAGTCATTGTTACCCAACAGTAATAGCCAGGTATCCGGCGCCAATGGACTATGAAATGCAAAAAAATCCCTCAGTGGGGATGAGATCTGTGAAGGACTTTTTGATGGGTGTTTGATGTGAATATTGACCGTCTGAGATCACAGTTTAATAAATGGGATGGATTTATGTGACCGCTCACTGTTCAGTTTTCTGTGTCATAAAGCAGCTCTGTCTTGATGGTGATGATTTACTCTTCTCCTCCGTATCATTTGCAGCGATTTAAAAATGACTTGATTCCTTAGTAGCTTTTCATCTGCAAATCCCATAGACATAGATTCATGGATCATCTAGTCTGACCCCCTCTGTAACACAGACAGAGCACTTCCATGAATTAATCCTTGCTTCCAGTCCTGTGCCTGTGTTTGAACTGGAGCAGGTCTTTTGGAAAAACAGCCAGTCTTGATTTAAGATTTCCAGTGATGGAGAATCCACCACAATGCTTAAAATCGTGGAAGATGAGGGCTGTCAGGGACCTCGGGAAGTCATTTAGTTCAACCCCCTGCTCAAAGCAGGACCAACCCCAACTAAATCATCCCAGACGGGGCTTTCTCAAGCCACCCCTTAAAAACCTCTAAAAAGATTCCACCACCTCTCTAGGGAACCCATTCCAGTGCTTCACCCCCTCCTTGGGAAAAAGTTTTTCCTAATATCCAACCTAGACCTCCCCCACTTGCAACTTGAAACCATTGTTCCTGGTTCTGTCTTCTGCCACCACTGAGACCAGCCCAGCTCCCTCCTCCCTAGAACCCCCTTCAGGTAGTTGAAGGCCGCTATCGCTCTTTTCTTCTGCAGACTAAATAAAGTTCCCTTAGCCTCTTCCCAAAAGTCATGTGCTCCAGCCACCTACTCATTTTTGTCACCCTCCCCTGGACTCTCTCCAATTTGTCCACATCCTTCCTGTAAGGGGGAGGGGGCGAAACTGGACACAATACTCCAACTGTCGCCTCACCAGTGCCTTATAGAGGGGAATAATCACTTCCCTCCATCTGCTGGCAATACTCCTACTATGCAGCTCAATATGCCGCTAGCCTTCTTGGCAACAAGGGCACACTGCTGACTCGTATTCAGCTCCTTGTCCACTGTCACCCCCAGGTTCTTGCAACATGGGTTGGCGTGTCTTCTTCGAGGTCGTGGATTAAAAATAATAAAAAGGAAAGAGTAAAAATATCTTGACTGATGACAAGTTGTTGCAATGGCTAATCACCCTCACTGCTGAAAATTTGCACTTTATTTCTAGTCTGAATTTGTCTGCTTCAGCTTCCAGCCATTGGATCATGTTTTACTTTTGCCTGCTAGACAGAAGAGCCCTCTATTATCAGATTTATGGTTCCCATGTTGGTACTTATAGGCTGTAACCTTCTCTTTGATCAACTAAGTAATAATAAAATGCTATTTCTTATATTGTGCTTTTCATCAGTAGATCTCAAAGGGTTTCCCGGTCTATTAATGCCTTTATCCTGACAACACCCCTGTGAATAGAGCAGCATTATTATCCCTATTGTACAGATTGGGAACTGAGGCATGGAGAGACTAACTGACTTGCCCAGTGTCACACAGGAAGTCCATGACAGAGCAGGAAAGTGGACTCAGATCTCCCATGTTGCAAGGCACTGTTCTAACCACAAGACCATCCTTGCCCTCTAAATACATCGTGCTCCTTGAGCCTTTTACTAAAGGCATGCTTTTTAATCCTTTATTCTTTCTCGTGGTTCTTCTCTGAAACCTCGCCAATGTTGCAGTGACCTTCTTGAACTATGGGTGGCAGTACTGGACACAATGTTCCAGAAGTAGTCACAACCGTGACAAATGCAGAGGTAATATGAGATTTCCCTGTTAGAATCATAGAATCATAGAATAATAGGGTTGGAAGGGACCTCACGAGATCATCTAGTCCAACCCCCTGCTAAAAAGCAGGACCACTCCCACTAAATCACCCCAGCCAGGGTTTTGTCTAACCGGGCATTAAATATCTCCAAAGATGGAGATTCTACCACCTCCCTGGATAGCCCATTCCAATGCTTCACCACCCTCCTAGTGAGAAAGTTTTTCCTAATATCCAACCTTGCCCACCCCAGCTGTAATTTGAAACCATTGCTCCTTGTTCTGTCCTCTGTTACCAATGAGAACAGCCTAGCTCCCTCCTCTTTGGAGCACCCCTTCAAGTAGTTGAAGGTTGCTATCAAATCTCCCCTAAGTCTTCTCTTCTGTAGACTAAATAAGCCTAGTTCCTTCAGTCTCTCTTCATAAGTCATGTGCCCCAGCCCCCTAATCATTTTTGTTGCCCTCTGCTGGACTCTTTCTAATTTGTCCACATCCTTTCTGTAGTGGAGAGCCCAAAACTGGACACAGTACTCCAGATGCGGCCTGACCAGTGTCGAATAGAGGGGAATTATCACATCCCTCGATCTGCTGGCAACACTCCTGCTGATGTAGCCCAATATGCCATTGGCCTTTTTGGCAACAAGGGCACACTGTTGGCTCATATTCATCTTCCCGTCCACCATAACCCCTAGGTCCTTTTCTACAACACTGCTACTTAGCCGATTGGTCCCCAGCCTGTAGCAGTGCATGGGATTTTTCCGTCCTAAGTGCAGGACTTTGCACTTGTCTTTGTTGAACCTCATGAGGCTTCTTTTGGCCCAGTTTTCCAATTTGTCTAAGTCTCCCTGGATCCTGTCCCTGCCTTCCAGAATGTCTACCATTCCCCCCAGCTTGATGTCATCCATGAACTTACTAAGCACACAATCTATCCCATCATCAAGAACAATAACGAAGATGTTGAACAGAACTGGCTCCAGGACCGACCCCTGAGGCACTCCACTTGTTACCGGTTGCCAACTAGATATTGAGCCATTGATTCCTACCTGCTGAGCCCATTGATCTAGCCAGTTTTCTATCCATCTTATGGTCCACTCATCCAACCCATACTTCCTTAACTTGCTGACGAGAATGCTGTGGGAAACAGTATCAAAAGCCTTGATAAAGTCATCCCATGGGCCATCCCATTTACTCTTTATAAATAGTGGCACATTATTAGCTTTTCTCTAGTTTTCTGAAAGTTCTCTATGTTCCAAAACTTATTCAAAATCCACATTAAAGATCTATATCACTCCTCAGCCAGCTCTTTTAAAACTCTTGGAAGCATGTTCGCTGGACCTGCTGATTTACATAAAACCATGGGATAGCAATCCTCTACTGTTATTGAACAACCCCCTCAAGCTCTCTGCCACCCCACTCCAGTGAACCAAAGTGTGAAACATCAGCTAAGACAGACGTCTCAAACTTGCATAAATTTTTACATCTTTTGTAGTTTCAAAATAAATCCCACTGAAATTTTACCCAACCCCTGTTAGTATCAAATTCTAGTTCAACCAGGAAAATCAGAACCAATGGAAAATATCTTTAGCATTTCTTTCTTGTAATACAGTAACTGCCACCTCTCAACTTCATTCCTAACTAGGGTTTCACTCACTTAACTTTTTATACTGCTGTAGATCCCAGAAAATTAGATAACCAGGCAACTAATAGTCACTTGTCTGAATTCAGTCCCTGGCTCTGCCACAGGCTACTTCTGTGTCCTTAGGCAAGTCACATAGGGTCAGAATTTCCAAAGAGCTCAGCTCTCATTTTGACACTTATGACCAGGTTCTAAAAATAGTCAGCATCCAGTGTGCTGGGGTCTTGAAATGTAGCCTTTAACCTCTCTGTGCCTTGGTTCCCCAGCCACAAAATTCAGATAATGCCTCCCTATTTCACAGAAATGTTATGAGGCTAAATTCAGTAGTATTTGTGAGGCACTCAGAAACTATGGGGGAAAGGAGGGGGGAGATAAATAAATAGATTGCCACCTACCAGGATTTTTCACTTACCTATTCTGGTGACCTAGATGGACACTCCATGACGATGTATTTTTGCTTGTCGATAGCACCTTTCATCTTGAGATGCTTTGCAAACGTCCGTGAGTTCTGTTACTCTGATAAGTAGAATAAAATTTAATGCATATGCAGTATTGAAAACACGGTCTATAGACTATAAAACCTGCCTGCATTTGGGACCCTATCCTGAACTATGATATGCTAGGAAGGACCCCAGTGTCCATGTGGAATCCCATGGATGTCTTGTTCATTAGTGCCCTTCCTAAGCCTTTCATGTGTTATATGTTGTCTGAGAACATGAAGAAATCAATGAGAATCTTTCCCTTCAGGTCAATGGACATCGAATCACCCCTTAGACTGACAGCTCCTCAGGGCAGAGACTATTCCTGGGTATGAGAAGAATGCCTAGAATTCTATAGGGGCTGCCAGAATATGAAGGGTTAGTAATACATTAAATCTGCAATCACTTCAGAGATTGGGCCGTGGTACGTTATTGCTGCCGGAGTGGAAGTTACCAGCAAGGTTCAGTTTGCATAGTAGTTTCCATTCTAATCCTGTTTTCCATGGCTCAGAACTTTCTGCAATTTTCCCCTGTTGGACAGAATTTTTCCAGGCCTGGTTTCAACTTCAAAGTGAAATTTTTCTTCTCTTTTTTTCTTTGTAAAGACAACATGGTTGTGCTGTTTTTGAAGGCAAGCGTGCAGATAAAATCTCCCTTCCACACCCTGAAATATTCTAAGAGTGTATTACAACAGGGCCTTCCAGCTGGAAGCAGAAAATCTAAATTTTGAACAGAATTATCCTTTGGTACAAAAATGTACCTTAGTGTCCCGATGCAAATAGGTTTGGGGTTTGACTGACTTAATTGTATCACACTTTATACGAAGGTTCAACTTATAAATGGTTTTTAAAAATTCAGCTATTGTAAATAAATTGTTGGGAAGCCCTGGGGTAAATAGGTTGCCTATAATTATAACAATAGCTTTTTACAGGCAGTTTAGATCGCCACTCTTGGAGTTAAAATGGCTTGATGTTTCCTGTCGTAAGACCCTGTTTTCAGTTGCCTATAGCTTTGTGAAACTTGAACAGTTTGGAGCGACATTTTTTTAATGCTGTCAAGTTCCAGAGAGGTAGCCATGTTAGTCTATTGCAGAAAAACAAACAGAGTCCTGTGGCACTTTTAAAGACTAACAGATTTATTTATCACATGAGCTTTCATGGGAGAAAATCCCACTTTGTCAGACGCTTTGAAGATGGGAAACTTACAGAATGGGAAGAAATTAAATACAGGAAAGTGTATGACATAGGATCAAGTCAGGCTGTAACAGCTGTTAGCTCCTATGTCTTACACTTCCCTGCATTTAATTTCCTCTCATTCTGTAAGTTTCCCATCTTCAAAGCGTCTGACAAGTGGGATTTTCTCCCACGAAAGCTCATATGATAAATAAATCTGTTAGTCTTTAAAAGTGCACAGGACTCTCTTTATTTTTAATGCTGGATGTCTTCCTCAGGCTGAATTTAGATGCAATGGGTCAGCAAAAGAAGTTATTTCCAAGAATGAGATTAGGGAAATATGTATTGATTTACCCATGTTAGCAAGTAAGAGCTATATATTGTTTATATATATTGGTTTTTAGAAGCTCTAGCACCTCTATGCTTTGATCATGTAATTAAAGATTTTGTCGTAATTCACATGCAGCTGAACTAAGTTTCTCCAGGAGTTAAGGTCGCACAGGCAACCTTAATTATGCATTTCCTAGCATATGAGTTCTTGACTTGCAAACTCAATGTTCTTTTTAATGCAATTTTTGGCTGTAATAATTCTCTATTAACAGTGGTTCTCAACCTTTTTCCCATCACGACACACCTGACAGATGATGTTCCCCTGCGTGACACACTACAGTCTGCCAGTGGTGATGGTGCTTGGGCTGGGAGCGCATGGGAGGCTGTGGCGCTCTGGAAGATACAGTGCTCTGGGACCTGGGTGGGGGCAGAGTCAAGCCAGCACAGGCTGGTGCCCTGGCTCGATGGGGCTGAGTGTATTTTTGTGGGGCAGTCGGTACCCACCCCCAGCACAGGATCTCTGAGTTGCAGCCCCTAAGTCCCTTTACTGGCTCTGGCTTCTGCCTCTGGTATGCAGCAGGAGCGGGCTGTTCAGGGCAGCAGAGAGCAGTGGGCGGCAGGAGCCCCAAGCTGTCTCCAAGCTGCAGGGCCATACCTAGAGGGGGGCAAACGGGGCGATTGCCCCGGGCCCCGCGGGTATGTGGGCCCCGCACTGTCCCACTCACAACAGGGCAGTGCGGGACCCGTGTGCCGCCGCAGCCCCTCCTCCCATGGTCGCCCCGCTTCTTTGGCACCCAGCTGAAGGCAGCGGGGTGGGGCAGGACAGGAGGGTTATGCCCGGTCCCTGGGCTGGCCCTCCCCACCCCCAGAACGGAGCAGGCAGGCCCAAGGGCAGAGCACGTGGGGCCCAGCCTCTGGGCCTGCCTGCCCCACACGGCCGGCTCCCTCCCCCACAGCCAGCTCCAGTTCCACCCCCCCACACACAGGCAGCCGGGGCCGGGGCCAGAGCAGGCTCCGATTCCCCCCACCCCCCGCAGGTGGGGCCCCGCTTTGGCCACTAGGCCCCAGGCCCCGCTCCCCCCACGGGACAGCGCTGCCAAGCTGAGCTGCCAATTTTCCATGACACACCTCCCAGCTCTTCATGACAAACTTTTGTGTCTTGACACAGTGGTTGAGAACTGGTGCTCTATAACGCCTTCTACTGACACACTTATAACCGTCTATTACACTCAGTCCTGGCTGCAATATGATTAGAACATCTATTGATCATAAACAGAACGTTACTATATTATGCGATTTGACACTGTAACGTATACGGGTACTGATGAAGGCTATGTCTATACTAGGGAGCACATCTGGGTACAGCTGTGATGGGATAGCCTTCTACTGTAGACGCACCAACACAGACAGAAGATGGTTTTCTGCCAATGTAGGAACACCCCTTCCTAAACGACATTCACTAGATCAGCAAAACACTTCTTCCATTGTCCCAACTGTGTCTACACTGGGGGTTTATCAGCCTCGCGATCCTGGTTAAGGGTGTGGTTTATTCATAAGTTTAGTGCAGGCCAAGCCTTATAGCTAGAGTCCATCATTCTGTCACCTGTCATCATTGAATGATACCCTTTTTTTTTGAGTAGCAGTTTCCAAAGCCGGACCATATCTCAGCTGCTTATTTCGATGGATTTCTGGACATAAACTTACTCATCGCAACAGCAGTTATGAACTTGCCAGCCCCCTTTTGTCTAATCAGGGAGCTTGATTGATGTACAGCACCAGACAGTCTAGCCTGATCCTTTAAAACTCAATGGAGAAGATGGCATTGTGATTGATCAGATATTAGCTCCCCAGGCACGGGGATAGGTTTGGGTTTTTCTGCCTCCGACAGCACATCCGGAACCTGCTGAGAAAAACTGCAACTTTGCTAAGTGCTGAAACAGGCTGTACCCTGATAGGAAATGCAACAGTCACTGCACCACTGAGAAGCAGAACATGGTTTAAATGGAGAGGGAGGGTTCTTTTCGAGGACTGGATTACCAGCTGGTCGCCTAAATCCCAATGGCGAGCACGGCTGAAAAATGGCAGTTCCAATCTCCTGTAAGTATGTCTGCATTGGAGGAAAAGTCACTTAAAATAACATTAGGGCCGTCTCGGCCATAGTAATTCACCTGATAAAGTCCTGATCGTCCATTTAACGAGAACTGACAAGAGTTGTCGACATGAGTTTGTGCTCGGAGCCAGAGCCCAAGAATGGGGGAAGGGGTTGAGCTGATACTGCTGGAGATTTTTTAATACATTGGATCTGCAGGAAACTCCATGGGCCAAAACCTTGCTGTTATCTGTAATTGCAGCTTGCTGAAAAGAGAAATTCAAAGGGGGCAGGGCCTAATTTTTCAGCATCCTCTTGTTTCCCAGCTGGCACATTTCTCTGCAGTTCTAAATCCTGAACACAATTTTACAGGGCTAGTCAGCCATGTCTGTGGCCAGCATTTCTTACCTAACCAGCTCCTTTTAATCCCCTACTAAAGATTGCTGCCAAATGCTTCAAGTTCCATTCCCATGCATAATTGCCTCACGAGTCCATCGACCACTACGTAGCTGCATTACGCGAGCTGAGTGTAACCTGTGAGTTTGGCAGTTGCACAGATGAAACGATCAGAGAAAAAAAACGTCACAAAGACAAGCAGTTCCAAGATTTGTGAACAGCTGGTTAGGATAAAAGGCCTTACCGTGGAGAAAAACATAGAAACTGCCCAATGAGTGGGAAGCGCCATCTACTGTACTAAGTTATTTTCCGCATCACCAGATGCCACCCATCTTTGCATTTGCAAAACAAGATTGCAAATCGCAAAGCTCTGAAGTCTACCTTCACAATGCCTTTCTGTAGAAAAGGACGCTGGCCTTCCTCTGAGCCAGGGTCAGAGGATAGGCTGAAAGCCCCCACTGGCCAGAAAGCCGTACTACAGGCCAGCCGCCCTGGAAGTGGAGGGGCGGGGCCCAGGCAGGAAGGGGCGGTATAAAAACCAAGCCAGACAGCTCAGTGGGGAGGAAGCAGCCATGGAGGCAGGAGGTGCCACCTCAAGGGCCACGGACTAGGCCGGGTCGGGCCGGGACGGAAGGCCGACTGCAGGGACCCCGGGCTGAGGGGCAGTATGGCCCGCCCAGCCTACCAGGCCCCAGCGACTGCGAGGGGATTCCTGTACCAAAAGGCCGGGGAAAGCCTGCCTGGCTTCCCTGGGAACCAAGGGTGGAGCCCCTCTCCCCGGAGGAACCGGAGGAACCTGAACTGCCGCTGAACCCCTGTGATCTGGAGGAACTCCCTTCGGCAGAGGACCCTGAGGAACCGACACCCGCCGGAGGATCCTACGACCTCGAGGAGCTCCCCTCAGCTGAGGAGCCACAGGAGTTCCCGGACCTCCCGCCTATGGACACCGAGGGGCTGGTTGGGATCCCCCGAGCCACCTACCCTGCAGACTCAGAGGAAGACTCGGCGGACACAGGTACCCCAAACCCCAGGGTGGGAGGAAGCAGCCCAGGGGCGGTTGGCTACTGCCTAGTGAGGGGCGGAGCAACCCAGGGTCAGCGTGTTTTGGCCGGAGCCCCGCTGACCACAGTGGCAGACGCCTCTGCCACTGAATAGGGCCCTGGGCTGGGACGCAGTGGAGTGGGTGGGCCTGCGTCCCCCTCCCTCACCCCTTTTCCCTAACCACCCATCGCACACCAACCTCAGCAACCCTATCTGGAGGTTGCTGTGTTTGCCTCACCCTGCCTGGGGGGTCTGAGGCCTACTGACTCTGTGCTGTTTGCCCTGCCCTGCCTGAGGGCCTAGGGCCACTGACTTTGTACTCTGTTTGCCCTGCCCTGCCTGGGGGCTGGGGTCACTGACTTTGTACTGTACCTGCTCCGCCCGCCTGAGGGGTCGGGAGCCATTGACTCTGTACCAAAAAAGGGCAACCCCCTCACTGCTAATTCCCCTGAAGCACCTGCAGGGGGCGCCCTTCACGCCCACCCGGGGCACGGGACCTTCACACTTTCCCTCCCACATGCCCCATTGCTACCAGTGCGACACATGCAGTGACCCTGGACACAAGACAGACTTTCAAGGGTGTCCTGCCAAGAAATCAGTATGCAAGAAGTGCAACAAGAAAACAACAAAAAAACGTTTTGCTAAAGTCTGTAAGTCTGCCATCAACGTTGTGTCCGGAGTTCTCACAGAGGAGGATTATGGGGAACTGACTTCTGACAGTGCTCTGAATGTGATAGGAGACCACCACAACACTCTCATGGCCAAGGTCAAGTCAACAGCTATGAAATAAGGATGTTTGTGAATTCTGGTTTACCTGACAGGCTATAGGTCCCAACCAACTTTACATTGTGCTGTTTGCCAGTTTCGAATCTGAGTTGACTCCTCCAGATATATACCCTAGAGGGAATGCTGGATCTCTCATCCCCATTAATGCAGTGACATAGGCTATGGGGGGCCTGACAGGGCCATGGCCCATCCAATCTGTTGCTTCTGCTGCCAACACTCTGCTTAAGTGTGGAGAGTCAGGCAACTTTTGGAAGGTGACTACCCAAACTTCCTGCTTCCGGACACATGACTAGAAGCAGGAAGTTCAGGAAAGCGATTGGCTGAGAATAACTAAGCTGTCCAATGCTCCAATTGACAAGGTAACTGGAACATCTGCAGCTTCTGAACTTCCTGCTTACAATCATGTGACCAGAAGCTGGAAGTGGCCCTGACCCACCTAAGCCAATCACAAGCCCTGCCAGAAAATCACTTCTGGCTACATTTTGCATCAAGCACTATTTTACAGTTTCCTTCAAGTACAAAGGCCATAATGTCCAAGGAAAAAAATCTGTGCAGCCCATGAAGGAGTCTCGAGTTTGCGATGGAATCCAGAAAGGGATCTTCAGATGGTATTAGATTCGAATAGCATCACCTGCACACTGAGAATCAACTAACATCAGGAATCACCTCAGACTTTCCAGATGTTTTCATTGATATCAAAGGTGTTGCCAAAACAGTGTAAGCACAAGATCCAGCAAAAAACAATGCAGTGTCTGTACAGCGTAGCCTGTAAAATGTCCCTGTTACACTGAGAGAGTCCCTCAAAGAGGAGATTTTGAGACTATGAAAACCAGTTATCATTGAAGCAGCTGATTCATCAGAACAGGTTTCTCCTAAGGTTCCTACCAGGAAGATAATAATGGAGCCATCGCATGTGTGTAGATGAAACATCTAAACATCAACATCCCAGTGCACTGTGATCCTGTACCCCACATTGGTGAAACGCTGTTCACCTCGAAGGAGGGAAGATAGGCAATCCCTTCTGCCAGGTGGAGCTAGCAGCAACCAGGGCCAGGCTCAACATCCAGGTGTTCCTCTTAACAATACAAAACAGAACCGGCTCACGCCCCTCCCTGGTAATCTGGGGAAACCCACCAGCACACCTGGCCATCTAGAAGAGGTCGTATTCCCTCTCTTGCAAGCACTGAGTCTGTTTAGCTAAAGAGAAAGGGAACCAAGCATTAATTTGGGAAATACCACCACCATATTGTGGAAGCCATTCATGGTGCACCAGAGCCAGACAAAGGCAAACTTCAATCCTGCTTGGGATTGTGTGAATACTATTCAAAATTTGTACAGCAATTTGCTATGAAACTTTTATCATCTCCTGAAAGAGAATGTGAGGTTTGAATGGGATGAAGTGTGAAAGAACAGCTGCAATGAGTTAAAACATGAAATATCAGTCAGCCCAGCTCTTAGTCCTTTTGATTCTGAGAAGCTGATGTTGTCACAATAGCTGCTTGTGAGTGTTGTCTTGGTGCTGTCTTGACTCAACTAAAAAATGGACAAAAAGTCACAATTAGAATTATTTCCAGAACCCTGAGTCATCCAGAAAAATCCTATGCTGTCACTGAAAAAGAAGCTTTAGCATGTTTCTGGGCAGTAATGGTACATCCACATTGGAGCCTTAGGTCAACTTAAGAGTGGTTAAGTCGATTTACAGACTGCCCCATCCACATTGGGTGCTAATTAAGTTGACTTAAGCGCTTCCTTAAGTCGACTTAACACCATCTCTGAAGGTCGACTTAACCCTTATTAAGTTGACTTAAGCCAATGTGGACAGGAGTGTCCTTAAATTGACCTAGTTGGCCTCCACGCCCCAGTACAATGTGGGACAGCTACCCACAATGCACCACTCCTCCGTCGACCTAGCACCTGCCAGTGTGGACACTGGCAGCCGACTGGAGTGCTCAGTGTGAACTTTCTAAGGCTATGTCTACACTGGCAAAGTTAAGTCAACTTTGTTAAGTCGACTTAACAAGGTCAACTTTAAGTTGACTTAAAATCGACCTAAAGTCGACTTTGTTAAGTCAACCTAACAGAGTGGCAATGCTTTAAGTCGACTTAAGTCAACCTTGTTAAGTCGACTTAACAGCTTTAAGATGACTTAATAAGGACGATTTAGCACTAATCCCTGTCCACACTGGCTTTAAGTCAACTTAAGAAGTCGACTTAAGGCTTAAGTCGACCTCAGAGGAGGTGTTATTAAGTCAACTTAAGCTCTTATTAAGTTGACTTAAGGAAGGGCTTAAGTCAACTTAATAAAAGCCCAGTGTGGATGCGGCTTTGTTTAGGTCAACTTAAGCCTCCTTAAATCGACCTAACTTGCCAGTGTAGACATACCCTAAGTCAAATTAACAAGGTCAACTTTAAGTCGACTTAAAGTCGACCTTGTTAAGTCGACTTAACAGATCCTCCAGTGTAGACATACTAAGATACTTCAGACCCTATGTGGTAAGAAATCTTAAGATCTAATCACAAACCTCTTTTAGCTCTCTTCACCGCACAAGGTTCTTGAGGAGCAACTCCAAGAATTACCAGATAGGTCACCAAACTAATGGACTTGGATTTCCAGAGGGCATATCTTCCAGATGCCAGGAACACCACAGCAAATTGTCTCATCTGCCCATACCTTACAATGAGTGTGTAATGGAGAAAGAGGATGAAGAGATTGTCATTGAAAAAATCTCTGCTACAACTCAAGGAGTGATCACAGTCTCAGAGAGGGCAACAGCCATGAGAGAAGACAAGATACTTCAGGACTAAAGACTTCCATAGTCAATGGATGGAGTTTAATAGGTTGTAGAGCAGTTTTTAAACAGGCTAGGGGGAAAGCCAACAGGTGTGGAGGAGTAAATGGTTTGCACAGAGATGTCCTATAGGGCAGGATCTCTTCATGGAGATTCTCTATATACGAGTAAGGAGAAGAGGATGGAAGAGGATAAAATATGAGATGGAAAACAGTCAAATGAAAGGAAGCCCAATTCAATTACATCATATCATGGCAGACAGCTAAAAAGTGACCATTTTAAAAAGTGCTTATTTACAAATGCTAGAAGCCTAAATACTGCGACTGGAGAACTTGAGGGTACAAAATGTATCAGAAGGACAGAATAGGTCGTACTGGAGGTGTGGGGGAGTGGCACTATATGTGAAAGAAAGCATAGAATCAAATGAAATCATCTTAAATGAATCACACGGTACCATAGAATCTCTATGGATAGTAACTCCAGGCTTGAATTACTAGACTCAAATGACAGTTCCAAATTTTACAAAAGTTATTCTAAAGAGGAATGGTGTGTGGTATCTATCTAGATGCAGGTGGTTACCCAAGTTTGTGTCTGTAAGTTCGTTTCTTAGTCGACTCTGTATCTTTGAGTCCAGGAACTACAGCTCCCAGGGTACAAGAGAGAAAGAGCAGAGAAAGAGAAGAAAAGGAAGAATGGGAACTCTGTGAAAGAGTGAAGGGAATAAACTTTGCTGTTATCAAGCTTCCCGAGTTTTTCTCAGAGGGGAAAGGTGCAAATTGCTGCTCTCCGGCTCCTGCTTTCCTACTCCGCTTCCTGTTCTATTTGCTGCTATGCCTCTGCTGGGGCTGGACTCCCTGGAGATGGTGCCCCTCCTAGATCCTCCTACCCCAGTGCTGGACAACACTGTGCTCCAGTGCTCATGGAGAGGAGCGGGAAATGCTGGAGGGCAAGAGATAGGCTAGAGCAGGCTGCCAAGCTGAGCAGTCACTTGCCAGTAATGTTTCTATACAGCCCGAGATCTGCCCGAACCCAAGAAACGTCAAGACAGCAGACCCCCTGAGAATGTGACTGGACTGGGGTGAGCACACATGGCCCTGAATATATGGCACCCGGGAGTCAGCTGCCTTCCCAGGGCTGATGGAGCAAAGCAAACCAGCTCCCTGTCTGCGGGGTGGTGCTGTGGCTGGCCTCTTCGGTCCATTCGCCAAGCTGTGCTAGGACCTCTCCCTCAGCTGCTGGCTGGAGTTCCCCAGTACTCTACTCAACAGAACACGGGCGGCAGAAATACAAGGTTCCTCTGTGCTGCTCCTGGACCCTGCCCGGGAGAGACCACCTGGCTGTGTGAGAAGGTACCCAAGTCTCCATGGCACATTGACTCGCTGGTCTCTTTACATGTGCTAAACCTCCTGACCGTCGGCAAAATCAATGGGAGTCCAGTGCTGGTCACGCCATCAGCATTTGACACATTATACCACCCAGAGGGGGTTGAATCCAAACCGGCCACTCAATTTACATGGGCCGCGGAACAGCTGTCAGATGATAACCATCTGCCCCTCCCAATTGACCCAGCTGGCGACCTGCAAGCAAAAGAAATGCGCCGAGCATTGCTAAGTTAAAAAAGAAAGAGCTTGTGGAGTTCCACGTAATCTGTCAGCTGCAGAGCCCTCAGCAGGGCAGCAATGGGGCAGGGTCATGACCTAAGCTGTACCTAATTGAAAACCACTGCCACTTTTTGCAATGATGCGCTTCAAGGCGCTTCAATTGGCTGGTTCAGTAAATGCTCCCGTTTTGTTTGCATCCATGGCAAGAGTTGGGGGTGGTTTCTTCCCTCTTGCAGGACCAGAGTGATTTCCTACGACATTTTGCTGCATTTTCCTGACTGTGGCACCCGACCAAGGGCCAGGAAAGACTTAATTGCATGTTGGTGGGGAGGTTTTGTAGAAACAGCTTAAGCTGTTCTCATTCTGGTTTCCAAAAGGCCAATTTTGCCAAGGAGCCATGCTGGGTTTTGTGGAATGCATTTAAAAGCTTAGTGTCTGCCCCATTATCTCATGTTGTTTCGAGTCGTGCCATGTTCAGGGAACTTTCTGGTCTGTTGAGGTTTTTTTAACCTTGTTTTTAGCTCTGGTCTGAGCTGCACACAATTTTCATTGCAATTTAACTATGTCAGGGCTGAGCTTTATGGATAGGAGTTTGGCCCAATGGCTAAAACGATGGTTTGGAAAACCTGGGCTCAGTTCCCAGCTCCTCGGCAGCCTGCCCCGTGCCTCATTCTCCCCATTCTCCCTCTCTCTCTAAATGGAGGGTGATGACGTTGCCCTTCTTTATGATGGCTGAAAAGCGCTACTGGTATTTCTCATGATTTTACACTGCTATGGATAAATTGGTACAACCTCTTCTATGGATGCCGTTATAGCGTTAGAACAGTGTTGCTAAATGCACAGGAATAAGTTCTGCCAGGGTAAGGCGTCCTTACACCGGTACGATTGCATCCACACTAGGGGAGTGGAGCACTTTAACCCCAACGCTTTCTAAGCCCATGTAGTTACAGCAGTGCGACAGCTTGCGTGTAGACGTAAAAATTCCTCAGTCCAGTCCATCACCAGGGGTTAAAGGAAGGGGGAACGCACCGGAACGCAGTTCTGGGGCCCACAAATTTGAGGGGCCAGAGTTCCAGGGCCCCTAAAAATAGAAAAATCGGGCAGAACGCATGCCCTGGCTGCTGGCAGGTCCTACGCCCCACCGTTGTTAATCACAATACTTACTGTGTGATGCAGTGTTTGCTAGTTTGTGACAATAATTGCTATAGACATAAACACGATATAAAATTATAAATATTTTTATGGAGCGATAACCAATGCATGTGGTACTGAGAAGTGGTTGCAAATGCCTACCTGGGCTGGGGCCCACACATGCATGAAGGGGGCCCAGACAATACGGGAAGGGGGCCCGGAGATTAGGAGGGTTCTGGGGCCCGTCAAATTATACTTTAACCACTGTCCATCACCAATGGCAAGAGTTCAAGCAAGTCAGGAGGTGGGCTCCAAACAATCAGAAGGCAGAAAATGTATGTACCTGGACTGCATGGTCCTCACCTATATGGCAGCAGGAGAGGAAGCCCTGTGTCTCTGGTCACCATCAGAGAGTGACAGTTCCGGCTAGAGAGAACAAGAGGGTAAAAAGCAAAATCCAACCGGGCTGAGCGATGTGATCCCCGCTCCAGAACATGCCACATGCGTTAAACTAACTTCAAATAGCTCTGCAGCTAAGCCGAGGCGGGAGAGAGAGGCGGCGAGGGGCAGAGGGAGATGCTAAAACAGCCAGTGTTGATCCTGACCTCTCTGCATGACAGAAGGGGTCCCCTGAGAATGCCTCATTCAGGGGACAGTCTGGGGGAGGACCCATTTCTCCCACATCTGTCATGGATCTCTCAGTGGCTGGACAGTCTAAGGAAATTGACAAACTCTTTGGTTTCAGGCCTCTCACTCGCTACAGTGGGTTCCCGTTCTATCATTGCTGTTAAGAGTGACCTGACCGACTAAAAGTGCCCTTGACAGATACTGGGGATGGGGGTGCAGACTGAGAGCTAAGAAGGAAGATTTCAGCCTTCCCAATGGCACTTTTCTCCCAGCTGGAGTTGGCAGCAAGAAAGGCTGGGTTCAACATCTAGGAGTTCCTCTTAACAAAGAAAACCCAGCATTTAACAACATCGCCACATTCAAAAGCATGTGACCATAAGCAAACCTGTCTCCATAGAGCTTGGGCAATGCCATGTGCTGTTTCCCACCTTGCGGTGTGAAATTCCAACTAGCAAATGAGCCTTTAACACACCCTCACCTTTGTTCCAGGCAGGGTACAGTCCAGAGCAATAGGGGTTGTGCCAGCAGCCTCGGTTACTATTGCAGGGTGATCCCAGCATATTCCTGGTCCCATATTTTCACAAAAAATGTATGCTGCGATGTCCAGTCCTCTCCTGGCCAGTTCAGATATTCAGGTTCGTTGCTTCTGTACGGAGTCAACATTCAACGGTGCATTATATTAACTGGGGTTACAGGCCAGTTCAGTTCTAACGGAGTGCAGGATTGATTTAGATTAAAGAGAAAAACAAGTTTATTAAGGAAAGGAGCTAGGATTGTAAGCAAATTCAAGTACAAGAGATAAAGACAGAAATGTTGACAAGCCAAAGAAAGGGAAAATGCACATCTAAAAGTTTCGATCTTAATCTAGCAAGTTTTGGTTCAAGGCTTTGTAAAGACGGCTGTTCTTACCCACAGATTTACAACGAGAAAGTGACCGATCCTTTCCTTGGTCAGGATATCTCCCAGAGGCCCAACGGTGCTGGCCCTTTGTCTCTTTAAGTGAAAGAGAGCGTGCCTGGGGTTTTCTGTCACTCTGTTTTGTAGCACGCTGACCCACTGAAATGGAGTGTTCAGACAATTACACCTCAAAGCAAAGTTAATTCAGCCAAGGAAAGGTGACCTGCTGTCTGGTGATGAAGGAGGCTCCCTCCCGGCTCTTTCTCCTCGCTTGTGTTTGCTGAAGTTCAAATTTTTTTGTCTCCCACCTTCTTCTCCCCCTGCTGGCCTGTTTAGTACTCACATGTAAACTGAGGTAAAGCCACATTCCTTTGTTTAGGACAGACCTGATTCATAACCTTTGCCGGGGCAAGACTGTTGTTTTGAACACGTGCTAACTTCATCCTACCGGGGGATTTCACAGCTGTACAAATAATGTTGCTGTACGCATTTCACCACGAGGGTGTTGACCAGCACGTTGTTAGTTTTCGAATGACACCTCGTGTGTAGGATGTGAATAGAGGGGTCGGTTTGCTCACCCACACCACTCCCCTTTCCCTCCACTGCATCCGCTCATCTTGATCAGCAAAGACCCACAGTTCCAACGTGCATTCACATAGGTTCACCTCCCGCCCCTGGAAAGAGGGAACATCAAGCAATGCCTCCATTGCTGCCACTGTCTCTGCTCTCCACCGTCGCTCACTGCCGCTGTGATCTCCGCTCCTGCTCCCATGTCTGCAATGCCACATTCTGAGGTTCCATCATTTAGTCCAGCTCTTAGCCATTGATTTCCCTAGGGAGCAGCAAAACCCTCTGCTACCGCGTCTTCATTGTCTTTCACTGCAGCACTGTCCCCACATCTGGTCCTAGGCATAGCCCCTAGAGACCAACTCATCAGCAGGCTCAGGTTACTGAACAGAAAGAACACTTGTTTGAGTCTAATCACTAACACTGAAGAGGGGAAGGCCAAATAGTCTTCAAGAAAGGACCCCCACTTACTCTAGGATGTGCCATCCCTCCCCTCTGCTCAGCAAAGTGAGGATCAGGTTAGGGTGACCTGCCTCCCTCTCTCCCCCACCCTCAATCGAGGCACGCTAAGGACAGTTCTGCAGCCCTTTACTTGTACAATAAGGATAATGACATTGTATTTTGCCTGCATTCAATAGCAAGTGAATTGTAACCCCAAACCAGCCAAAAATCACTTTGCCAATACAGCTCTGCCTCTGAATCCTTAGGCAGAGTACGTGTGTCCATGTGTCTCTTCCCCCAGTTCATCACTAGATGTCAGGAGAGAGCTCACTCAGCCCCATATGCTCTTCTGTTTGGTCTCCAGCCTCACTTGGGTGCCCATTTTATGGATTTGATTTAATTTTCACCCTCCACACCTTTAAAACACCTAATCTTCCTTTCTTTTATCAGGTTTGACTTGCACTGCATCTTGTTCAGCTCTTTGCCAAACATTGTTTCTCCATGTCTGAAGCCCACTGGTGTTTTCGATTGCCTGAACATTCAGGCAGCAGGGGCTGGGGGTTTTTTTCTATCCGGAGAGCTGTACTCAAGATATTGTTGGGTTTTGGAAACTGCATCAGATAGTGCAGACCTGCAGTGGAGTGATGGGCTCTGGGATCGTTCCAGCAAGATGTTTGCAAGGGATATGTCGGCAAATTAAATCCACTTGGGTGCGGTGCTACTGTCTGTATATTGGGGAAGAAAGCACTGAGAGAGAGAACTGGGGTATAGACTTCATATGTTGATTATTTTGCCATTGAGCCACTGTCGGCTGCCAATAGTGCACACCATTAATCTGTGCTAAAAAATTCCTCTTACTTCCACACACCCCAACGTCCTCGCTCATCCGTCTGCTTCATCCCAGCCGCCTGTTCTTGCCTTGTCTTTTCAATGGTGAACTCTTTGGGGCAGACTGTCATATTTTCTGCACCATACCTACTGAGGCTTGGCCAAGTAGAAATCTCCAGGTGCTATTGCAATATAAATAATCATCAGTAGTAAGCTGTCTCCCTTGATACATTGACTCGTTAGAATGGAAATGACCTAGCAGCTTGATTGAGTCTGTCCAGAGATGCACACAACACGCCCAGGAAGCCCTGCCCAGCAAGGGACCTCGGGATCTACCGCCCAGCAACATGGCACCTTTACATGGCACCAGTCACAGGAAATATCACAAGATCTCGGAGGCCTCACCACGAATCTCTTCCCACCGGAAAAGAGATGGGACTGACCTGGCTGGGCAAAGAAACATATACTAGTGGCTCACTGTGGCAGGATCACTGATTCCAGAGATCCCCTCCCCCAACTGCCTGGATGGTCCTTCAGGAACCCCACCCTCAGGTCCCTCTGGGTTCTCTGCAAAAATGGATTCCCAGACCTGAACACTGGGAGTAAGATCCCCCATTTGTGGGGTCAGATTTATTGCTTCTTGTATGGAGTGCAAAACTCTTCTTCAAACCCACACAGCCAACCCTTCTTCTCCCTGGTCTCACTTGCCTCTTTAATGGGGCTGTGCAGATTCAGGCCAGCTGGGGCCTTAACAGAGCTTCTCCTAGATGGCCTCTCTTGGCTTAGTCCTTTCCCTCCCTAGACTAGGAGAGAGCAGTAAAGAGCCTTCCTTCTCCTGCCAAGGTCATCCTCTTATGAAGAAGGAGGCAGCCCTATTCACTGTCCTTGGCAGGGCTCGTCCTGATTGGTTGGGAAAGAGGGAAGACCTGCCCCTCCATGGCTCCTGATCCTCAGCCATTAAAGAAACAATGCCCTGGCATCAAAGGGTATATCCTGAGGTGGCCCCTTCAGGTGAAGCCAGGTGTCTTGTTTATCTATATGTCATTCCCTAGGAAACAGTAGTTCTGTGATCCAGTCTTGGGGATGGGTCTCTGGCTGTACCACTCAGCAAGCCCACCCCCATCAAGAGGGACATAAAAGAAGCCAACAGAAAGGACAATAGTTCCAAGGCCAATGAGAGGCCAGCCCCTACCTCATCCCTAGGAGGGGCAGCCAACCTTCAGAGTCCTCACGATGTCCCAGCTCTCACCTTCCCCCCAGCTGAAGACCAAGAGTTAATCCTGGGGCTTTCATAGAATCATAGAATAGAATTATAGGATCAAAGAAACTGGAAGGGACCATGACAGGTGATCGAGTCCAGTTCCCTGCACTCATGGCAGGACCAAGTGCCCCCATTAAACCATCCCTGACAGGTGTTTGTCTAACCTGCTCTTAAAAACCTCCAATGTAGGAGATTCCACAACCTGCCTAGGCACCTTATTCCAGTGTTCAATCAGCCTGACAGTGAGGAATTTTTTTCCTGATGTCTAGGCTGAAATTAGGAAAAAAAAATCCTATCTGTCAGGGTGATCAACATCCCAACAAACCAGCCCATTTTCTTTCCTCAATAGGCTCAGGCTGGAGGTACTCTCAAGCTGTCCCTTGGCAAGGGCTGGCTCTAGTCTCACTTGGTTTTCCTTAGGCTGTCACCCCAACTGGGCCCCCCATTAGGGCCCACAAGCCATACAGGTGTTGTAGGATGGGGTCGTTGTGACTACAGCCATTCTTTAATCCCTTCTTGACTTGGGGGTGGGCGTTAACTGCCCCAGCACACTTGGGTTTTCCCGCACACCTTCCCAACTCCCAGCTCTGCCCTGGACTTGACCTTCATCTGCTGAGAAAGTCCCAGGAATCTTAAAGGGACACATCATGGGTCAAGAGTTGACTGACCTCTTGTCTCTACTGTTTTTAAGGGAACAGTGACCTTGTTACAGACCCTCCTAGGTGAGGTAGAGACACCCCTCCCACCCGGATCCAATTTGTCTGTAGAACTGATCTTGCTGATGCTGAAGCAACGAGAGTCCTGTAGCACCTTAAAGACTAGAAAATTTCTTCAGGCATAAGCTTTCGTGGGCTCCAACCCACTTCGTCAGGCCCTGAAGACTGCCGCATCAGGGAGCATTAGAATGTGACCAGGAGACAGCAGGTGGGAGAGGGAAGAATTTTATCAGACCATCCCATAGAGCAGTTCCCTTCAGAGTCTTCTGGGCCTGGACAGCCTGGTGCTGAAGCTGTGTGTTCATTAAATCGAAGAGCCCCATGCCCAGATTCCCACAGATATCATGCTTGTCAGTACACTGGTGCCCTCAGTCTGGTGGCTAAAGAACATCTGCTGTGAGCGTCTCTTGGAGCCCTCTTGCTCACCATAACTGAGTCCACCCCAGTGATCTCACACAGCTCCTCGAGGGAGATCAGCAGCGCTAGGAAGAGAGAGAACAACCAAAGCTGGCCCATCAGGCTCCAGGCACTACTGCGCTCAGCGGCTGGGCTCGGTGACGGGTGCCCGTTTTGCATGGCGAGCCCTAGCGTTCTCTTTCCTCTCTGCTTCCCTGAAACACAGTGTGGATATTGCAGATGATCGAAGAGGCAGATCCAGGGTGAAAATCCTGAGAGAGTGAAAATTGAAGAAGTCTCCAAAGACTCTGGTTAGGCAACAAAGAGCAACAGAACTTTGCACCCAGCCTCCTCTGAGCAGACCTTCTTCTTTTCTTTCCAAAAGTATGATACAAAATAAAAGCATCTGGCAACAGCAAGACTCCGTTAGAAGGACAGACTCCATTGACTGGACATCGCTATCTCATAGACAATTTTCAGCAGCATCCACTAATTCTGGGTGGCCCCATTTTTCTGCCCCCCGGTGTTGTAGTAATGCCTGTCCAGCTCCCCAGCCTCTTTTCCCAGGCTTGGGCAAGGATAGGGTGACCAGATGTCCCGGTTTTATAGGGACAGTCCCAATATTTGGGGCTTTTCTTTATATAGGTGCCTGTCACCCCCAACACCCATCCTGATTTTTCTCACTTACTGTCTGGTCAACCTATAGCTCCCTCTCGTCTTTCAATCTGTTGTAGCCCCAAGGTGTGGATTTGATGCAGGAATCAGTGGGTGAGATCTCCAAACCTGGAATTTGCAGGAGGTCAGCCCACATCAGGGGTTCTCCAGCTGGGGGTGTGACTCCTCCCCCAGTCATGAGGTTATTATGGGGGGTTGGGAGCTGTCAGACCCCATGCATGCCAGTAAGGACAATATGGCATGGGGAGGGTCATCACCTCTGGGAGGGGGATCATCAGAGCCTGAAATATTTTCAAAGAGGGTCGCAGCAAAAAGCATATGCGAACCCCAGGACTATATAAGCATGATGGTTCCTCTTGGTTTAAATTTATGAATCTGGGACCTCCCTCCCAGGAGTGCACTTACCTGAACAGGTAGCGACTGGGTTTCAGAGCTACCAAGCACCCCTCTCGACAGGAACTTGCTCAGCACCTCTGAACATTCAAGTCTTCAGGGTCTCAAACCTGACCCCCAAAAGTTCAGGCAACCCTAGCAAGTGTGAACCTGGCACTGAATACACACCGGTTAGCCGAGGCTGACGATAATTCACTGGCACAGGAGATGGGTTGGTTCCTACCAGCCATTTCACAGGAAGCCTCAACGGAGGGCTCAGGCCACGATGCCATCATTCATGGAGCACTTGCAGGCCTAGAGGTCGCCCTGCTGGCTAGGTTCAGTCACAGGCAGCCCAATGGGGAGAAGTTTTTCGCCTGGGTTAGAGAGACAAGGTGGGTGAGTAAATAGTCTATTGGGCCAACGTCTGCAGGTGAAAGAGCTCTGGAGCTTACAAAGAGCTGACGGAGAGCTCTATGTAAACTCGTGCCTCTCACTGACAGCAGCTGGTCCAGCAAACCATTGGTTCTCAAATGAGGATCCATGGCCCCCTAGGAGGCTGCAAACTTGTTTTGGGTGGTCCATGAAGCAGGGTCAGCATTACTGAGTAGGGCCCAGGGCCACCGAATGCTGGTGGCCACCACTGAAGCTCAGAGCCTCAAGCCCTGGAACCCCACGGGGCATAAGTCCCAAGCCCTGTGGCCGACACCTGAAGTCCTCCTTTTCCTCCCTCCAACCCACCAACCAGGATTCTCTTCAGTTTCCCCAGACCCTGCCTGTATCCCTGATCTGTCTAGGCTGCTAGCTGCCCGCAGCCTGCAACGCAGCCAGTCTACCTCCTCAAACTCCAAGGAGTGACTGACCCATCCCTGCTCAGCCCTGCAGATCTTCTTATATGGGCCTGCCTGGTCCTCGATTGGCTGCTCCTTGCAGACTCCTTCCTATTGGCTGCTTAATCCCCTGCAAGCAGTGTGGGGCAGATGCCACATCCCAGTTCCAATTTAGTATTTGTGCAAATTTTCATTCTGTGTGAAATTTGGATATTTCAGCTTCTCCCTCTCATCCAGAATGAAGACAATTTCTGCATTTCCCATGACAGGAGTTTCTGGGTTTTGGCTATTTCCACTTCTGTTGATGTCAATCAGGCCCCATAATTTATTAGGCCACATCTACACTGTACCCAGTAAGGTTGTCATGGATTTCATGGACTCTTCTGTTTTCCTCTCCTCATTTGCAGAGGAATTTCTGCTCAAGATATGCCACTAGCATTATTTTCTTCTTCTTCTTCTTGTGGCATTATCCTATGTTCTCTGCTTTGGGAGGCATTCTTTCTTTCTTCTGATCTGCTTATTTTACGTGAATGGTATTGAAATAAAGTAACTCAGCTAGAGATATTCTTCAAGGTAAAGCAAGTGTTGAACATGTCTTCGGGTTTTCCTTTTTAAGGATTTAAATAAAAGGGCTAACTGGGATGACTAGTAGGTGGAAGGGTATTATTTACCCCTCTTATCAGCACATATCAGGATAGCCTAATGACTTTCACTCCTGATTATTCAAATCCTCTCAAAGGGAACAGAATAAACATCCCTAAGCCTGATACAGTGAAACTGTTCTTGATATCTTCCAGCACAACGGAGAGAAGGAAAATCTTGCAACACTGAAATTCACTCCTTCATCCAACCGGTGGGGGGATTTTCAAGATCAGTCAGATGAAAGATTTTAAAGTAATTATTATTATTGATAATAATATGCAACTCTTCTAGAGCACTTTTCATCAGTAGATCGCAGAGCAGAGTTAAACTATAGAGTCATTCTAAGGGCTGCATGTGAGATAGATCCATCACCATGTTATGAGTGGCTTTCACTCAAAGAGCCCAAAACACTTTCACGCACTGCAGCCCTTGTCCTGTGACTGGGACATGGTCCGGCATGCCTAGGGCTTGGAGCAGGAAGCAGACCTAGTAGTGAGCAGAAGATCAAAGCCAAAGTCGGAAGTCAGGTGCCAGAAGCAGTTATAGGGCGTGACAGTGGATATACGGGGGACGTTTTGCACAGGATGCTGCAGAAATGTTGGCGAAGAATGCGCGTGCGCATGCATGCGTGCGTGCGCTGGGAGAGTGGGGTTGAAGAGTAAATCCATGTAATGCACACATGGCAACTACCATCACTAGGAGCGCTGCTGGGTTGCCAGAGGAGCCACTGTCAGCCCTTGCACCTGTCCGTTACGGACTCTGCCAGCCCACCAACGATGGAGGTTGGAGCCACCCAGGCCATCGCCCTGGGGATTACAAGTGCTGCAGTCGGCAAGGCTGTGCTATGTTCTCTGCACTCCCTAGAGGCCAATGTATGGATGATCACCAATGGCAGAACAGCTGCCACTGATCCCGCCTTCCCGCATGGGTGCAAATGGGCCGGTCACATGCTGGGACTTAGGGAGTCATGGTGTAGTGGTGACCTGGGAGGAGGCCAATACAGCAGCCTTCCCTTGGGGCAGCCCTGGAGTTTCTGGGTCAAATTTAGTCCAGGAGAATGTGGAGGTGTGAACTCACTGCTGGCACACCACGTTCCCCAGCCAGACGTTGAGCATCTAGTCTCTAGTCCTCTTGCAAACAGCCAGCCCAGCCCCGCAGGAGTCTGTCCCTTCCTGTGACTCAGCCATCCATCTATCCCCATTTGCTCATGATTTGGCCTTCCCCCAAGCCTCTCCCATCCGGCCCAACTCTCTCCTGTAGTGCCTCTGCTGTCCGCCATCCAGTGAGCATCTGCAGGGACCCTTTCCCTCTCCCTCTGCAGGCTTTGCCCCCCAAGCTTCTACCTTGATGAGATCCAGTGCCTCACCAACTGGGTTTGATCACTATTTATGCCTAGCGCCCAGTGGCTGAATACCTCTTGTTAACCCATGGTTAGCCAGTGCAGGGGGGTGTACGCCCCATTGCAGGGAATCAGTGCAAGCCAAAAGGAGGGTGTCAAGGAAAAGCCAGGCTCAGACATACACTGTTCCATCGGCAGAGCATATCCTCAGACATTTGCAGCTAGCCATAACGAGTGTGATGAAAACGTACAGTAAAACGAAAAGAAAAGAGGAACGTCATGCTGCCCCTAAAGCCAATGACCCATTAAACAAGTGAGAGTCATCTCCGGCGAAGTTTAAGCTATTTAATTAGCTCCAGCTAAAACAATACCATACAGTAAAACGCCCATCTGGATTGAAAGTACCAGGAGCAGCTATTTCCCCCAGGCATCACCACACTGCCGGAGACACTGTTTGTTAAAGGAAGAAAAAACTTCCGTTTAAAGGAAAAAAGAAATCTCATAATAAAGACAAAGGGGGCTGATTTGGAGGCCCCAATCACAGCTTCTGGACACACCTGGAGTAGCACATAGGGCTGATAAGGCAGGGGAGAACCCACCCAGTGTAGTGGCGGGGTAGGCAGGACGTGGGTTGCTTGATGGTGTGGGGAAGGGGCATGAACTGACGAGTGGGGACGTGCTCAGTGCTATAGAGTACAGACAAGCTGGCAGCTCTGTTTTACTTCCCTGAGCAGTTTCCCGTGACCACGCTCTGCTTTTCTTGTATATCTGCTTTAATGCAGCTCAGACCTGTACTTGTCTGCGACTCAGACCATGCATCTCTGCAAGAGACTAAGAGGAAATAAGAACTTGTCCCTTGCACCAGCTATCTTGGGAGCAAACAGGGGCACTTCCCAGCTTCTTCCTCCTCGGGGTTAGTGGGCGTGGCCTGGACAGCGACCCTACTGGTCTCTGAGACAGTCTGACCAGGGGGCTGTAATTTCCTCCTCAGAGAGGGAGTTGTGACTCAGAGGAGCATCTCGGGGTGGGGAGGAGACCTGGCATTACCAAGGGGTTGATACACTTCTGTGTCAGCCTTGTGACCCTGGATGTAGCCCTGAGCATATCTAGCGCATAACAAATGAGAACAGAGGACATTTCTGGGAGCATTGACTCAGAGGCAGCTTTTGGGTTAGGTGAAGAAGGTGCACGCCTAGGAACCCAAATAGTAAGGGGCCCCATCACTTGCTTCGCCTACCCTAAAAACCATGTCTGCCTCAGTTGGCAGCAGCAAGAGGAGCTGGCTGAGGGGGTCAGAGCCACGTGGGGGGGAGCTGGGGCTAGAGGGAGAGGCAGGGCAGCGATGGGGAGCCAGGGTCAGGAGCAGGGCCACAGAGGGAGGCCCCATGGACCTATAAGGGGCCCTCATGGACCTATAGGAGGCTCCACAGTGGGCCTTCGCCTAGGGCCCCCAATAGCCACAGGCCGCCTCTGCATTGCCTGGTCCCCAAGGCTATTCTACACTAGAAAAGTTAAGTCAACTTAATAAGGTCGACTTAACTTTTTCTAGTATAGACATAGCCCCTTGTCGACCTTACTGCTTTCAATTGAATTAATAAGGTCAATTTAGGCACTAATCCCTGTCCATACTAGTTTAAGTCAATTTAAGGAGTCGACTTAAGCCTTAAGTCGACCTAAAGCTAGGTGTTATTAAGTCAAGTTAAGTTTTCCTTAAGTCAACTTAAGGAACAGCTTAAATCAACTTAATAAAAGCCCAGTGTGAACAGGAAGTAAGTTAGATCAACTTAAACCTCCTTAAGTCGACCTAACTTGTCAGTGTAGACGCACCCCAAGAGGCTGGGGTAGGGGGGGCTTGATTTCTATGCTGCATGTTGCCTGTTTGTCTGGGTACTTTTTCACTCCCTGTCTGAACCAGGCCGGGGCTTAAGACCTACAAGCGGCTGACAAGGGCAGGGACGGGAATCTGCCTGCTCTGAAACGAACTGAGAGCCATCCCATTCGTGGTGAGGACTTATACTGAAGAAAAGGCTGATGGCCCTGTTTGGCCTTCAGCCACAGTGTGACTCCAGCACAAGTGAAATCAGGGCCTGGAGATAAAAGACTCCAGTTCCAGAGTCCCACTTCTCTTCCCCGGCATAAACTTTCTGCATGCAACAGAAGAGTCTTAAAAAGGAATAGTTTTCCAACAAGCATAATTCTGTATATGGAAATAGGGGGGAATGGGGCACATTCTGGGTAGCAGATCTCCATTGGCTCTGGCTGTTATATTGTAGCAGGCAGCATCTGTCACATCTGATTAGGATGCATTGTCCTTTTGTTTTAAAAATCTTCCCCCATCTAAGCTACGACTCTTCTGGTTTTATGTGACATCTCATTGGCAATATGACTGGGATGATATGCTCTGAATGTTTCCTGAGCCATAAAACTCCCAGATTGCACAGGGTCATTATTTGTACAGTTTTAGTTTATTTTTTTTTTAAATTCATCAGAGACCCCAGCCCTGCCTGTCATTCTTGTTTGGAGAGAGAGAAAGAGAGACTGTCGTTATTTGCATGAAAAATCAACAGGCTAAATTCTGAGCTAGTGTGGACATTGGTGTAGGTTACTACATGGGCACGGTAGGTTTTCCTCTATTTGGAAGCCCAATTTATACTAAGACAACCTGTCAGGACAGAACCATGTCCCGGATTATAGGCTAAAACTTTATCATGATGGCTTCCCCTCCTATCCTGTCCTGGGATTTAGTGTAACACGCTCAGACCTTCTTTGTCCTGCTCCTCAGACACATCCTGACTAGGCCAAATCTCACCACTAAAAAACAATACCAGGCTTAATCTTAACACAGTCTGGAATGTGAAACTTTAAAATGCCCCTCACCCAATAGACACATTCCACTTTTACAGGAATGGTCCCAGTATTGGGGGTTTTGTCTTATATAGGCACCTATTACCCTATCCTGATTTGTCCCACTTGCATATCTGGTCACCCAACACACACCCACCACACGGGTCTTTTTCCTTCCCCGCCATATTTCTTTTCTTTTAGATCTCTCTCCTTTTCCCTCCTCTAAGACGACTCTGGCTCAGCTGGCTGAGACCATGTGTTTTGCAGCAGCTGTAAGCCTGTGACCAAAGAGAAGCCATTACAAGCCATGTCCTAAACAGCCCAATGTCAGTACGAGTTTGCCAGGTCTCAGAGGCTACGTTCACACTGGCAAGTTAATTCGAATTAAGGAGGCTTAATTTGAACTAACTTAAGCCTTGGCCACACTAGGCTTTAATTAGTTCGAATTAAGGGCTTCTTTAATTCGAACTAATAAATTCGATTGCTTAGTTCGAATTAACCCTTAATTCGAGCTAGTTAGTTCGAATTAAGCAAATGTGGCCATATTAGTTCGAACTAACTGCTTATTTTGAACTAATCGGCAGATTGACCTTCCTGCAACTGACTAATTCGAACTAAGCAAGTGCCCTGCATGGCCACGGCTAGTTCGAACTAGCATTTTAGTGGGGCCGTGCTAGTGCGAATTAAGTTAGTTCAAACTAACTAAAACTAGTTTGAATTAGTTAGTTTGAATTAACTAATTCGAACTAGCTTTTGTAAGTGTAGACATAGCCAAAGTGACTAATAACCATGTGCTGCACCTGAGTTTTTCCAATAGGGAGGCTGGAAGCAGGTGTCCCAACCAGAGCCAGAAGCTGCATTTTTCTAGCTTTGCTATTCTTTTTTCCTCTTTGTTTGTGCAGGATAATCTTGTTTGGTCTTCTAGGAAACAGGACTGTACTTTCACAACAATGGCTCCAGTCCATCGCAGATAACTTCGCTTTTCCCCCAGCAGGACAGTTATTACCATCTTTACCACCGAGTAAAAGACTATCAAATGGGGAAGGCGCGAGTCCTTCTACAAAACTCTTTCCAGCTAGAGGAAAAGGCTGTTCAAATGGAAATCTCCCTTAATATTTTCCCTTTCAAAAGTTTAAACCTTTTCCCCCTCCGTTTCTGTATCTTTAATAAAAGAATTAAGATTTTTTTTTCATGTTTGTCAGAGGCCTGAGCAGACTGAGGTCTCTGTGTACCAAATCCCAAACGGTTAACACTATTAACACTGGGCACTTACAGGGTTTGATCTCCCTCTGTCTGTTCAGACATGGACCCATGAACAACATTCCCTCCACTCTCTGTGTGGTAATCTGCCAGACAATAACCCCTCTTCCTAGGAATCTCTGCCACAAGAAACATGTTCAGAAGGGCTTGACCCAAAGAACAAGACTCCAAGCTTCAGTTTCTACCCCCCTTCTGTGGACAGCCCTTGAGGAGCGCCAGACACTGGACCAGTGCGGGCTACACATGCACACATACAATTCCTTTCAGGCCGAAGGCTTCTGGAGCAGTTCCGAGTCTGCTACACAATAACGCTCTTCTATGGGAGGCCACGTCCACCCGTGAAATCCGTCTGCCTCGTGGCTGTACCTCAACTGCTTATTTTAATGACATGCAGGCAGCAGCTCTATAGAGGTGCCTACGACAGGAAGTGAAGGAGAGGCAGAAACTGCGGAAGGTAGATTGAGAGCACCCATGTAGGTGAGGAGAGCAGAGATGACACACAAACGCACACACAACCCTTGTGAAAAGCCAGCTGTATTCTCCTGGCTGCATCTTCAGCTGGGACTCTCACGATCCATAGCAAGGGTAGCCGAAACACCAGTTTCAATGCCCTGAGTTGATCACCACACACAGCCAAGATGTGAGACGAACTGTCCATGGGCGACCTTTGCTAGAACCCTCCTAAGAGAGAAGGAGCTGTTCTGGTCCTAACCGGCACTTTAATTTGTTTTCACATCTCTCCTCCAGCCTAGCCTGCGTCAACAACCCAGTCACATCTCTGTGGCATGTGTGATCAACCTAATCTTCCCTCTGAACTCATTTTCCTCCATTATCCACTAGGGCTGAAATGGCCATATTAAAAAGCAACTTTGCCTGTATGTACATGTGCACTCGGAAGATAAATGTAATCACGGGGACTGATTAACTGGTCAACTTATTTCCAAAATGCGCTAATTATTCTTACAGTGACAAAAGCATGCTGATGAATTAGCAAAAGATTTTTTTGGAGCAGTCCCAGATCCTCTCTCAGAGATTTAATTTCCCTGCTGTAGTAAGGTATTTACTAACAGATTTGATTGTTTTAGCTTTGTTCGCTTGTTTGTGAAAAAAAATAACACAGTGGGCCCCCATGCAAGAGTGTTCATGGAGAGGGTCATGCAGGAAAAATTGTTTAGTTGTTTAGTTTGACAGACAGGAAGAAAGAATGGGTTCAAATCCCACTGCTGACACCATGTTACAGGAAGAGCTATAACAACAGACAAGCAGGCTTCCACACAGCTTGAATGTCAGCTTTGTTTCCTTTATACACCAAGACCACATCCTACCTGGAATTCTAGAGAGTACACAGAGACCACCATATGGAATGACTAACTACAGATAAAGATATCATTACAGATGTAAACCCTGTCGTTTGAAGCATTAGAAGGATGTAAATTTGACACTCCCATTTACTGATAAACAGGAGGAAGAAACAGAATAAACCAGTGTTTGTTTCCCACCATTCAAGTGTGAATATTTTGGTAAAATTAATTTAAGTTTGGAGGGCAGGAGTAATGAAGGGTTGTTTGTGTGACTGTGCGACAACAGAACCATGCTTACCACACCAAGGCTGTGTCTACACTGGTAAATTACGTCGACTTAAGCTTGGCTTAAGTCAACTTAATTTGCCCTGCATCTACACTACACTTTGCCTAAGTCGACTTAGGCAGCTTGCTTAAGTCAACTTAAACAAAATAAAGTCGACTTAATGAAAATTAAGTTGACTTTATTAAACCACCTTTCTACTTGACCTAAGGTTTAATTTGACTTTTTAAAGTCGAATTAAGCCAGTGTAGCCCTGGGGTAGCCCTAAGTCGACTTAGGGCTACCCCAGGACTACACCAATGCCCTCCCTGCCAGGGGGGGAGCACAGGGGGAGCCTGGCATGCCCCCCAAAGGGCCGGGCATGTGGGCAGGTGTGTGACACTGTCTGGATTTAGGGAAGCATTTATGATATTATTTTCTATAGATATCTCATAAATGCTATAATCATAGGAACTATGTCATGTTTGGTATCAATAGAAAGGTAGTAATTTGCTGGAAATGATTATATAGTTTATGTCTAGGAATTCTATTTTGATTAGAAGTTAGGAATTTGATGTTAGATCCATACTTTAACTTGTGTCATTGTGGCCCAATGCCTTAGATGGGAGGGTGTGAACAACCATTGTCTCCTTAATGTTAAGGAATCTGCCAGGTGATATGGTTCCAGGGAGTAAACTGATGAGCCATTAAGGACACAATGGTTGTATTCTTTATGTCCTTAATGGCTCATCAGGATACTCCCTGGGACCATTCTACCTGGAAAATTCCTAAACATTAAGGAAACAATGGTTGTTCACACCCTCCCGTCTAAGGCATTCCTCCAGAATGACACAAGTTAAAATATGGATATAACATCAAATTCCTAACTTCTAATCGAAATACAATTCCTAGACATAAACTATATAATTATTCCCAGCAAATTACTACCTTTCTATTGATACCAAACATGACATAGTTACTATGGATTATAGCATTTATGAGATATCCATAGAAAATAATATCATAAATGCCTCCCTAAATCCAGACAGCATCACACACAGAGCTCTGCCCTGCCTGGGTCCCTGTCCCCCTTTGCTCCATTGCACACAGGGGGTGCCCCCCCTACCACCGTGGACCTGCCCAAGGTCCCCCTAGCCCCACAAAGTCGACCTAGAGCATCCAGTGTGGATGCTCTAGATCGACTTTGTAAGTTCCCCTTTAAGTTGACTTTAATTTTAAGTGTAGACACACTAAGTCGACTTAAAAGTGCAAGTGTAGACATAGCCCAAGTGAGAAGTCATCAGAACCAAGCCTCAGAGGAACACCACTAGGTACCGGAGCTTGGACCCACCCTAGAGAGAGAGAGGAGAAAAGAGGTTTTACTTTCCAGCAAGGAGGGGTGTCCCATGTAGCAGAAGTTCCCCCATGCCATCCATCTAACTCCAGTGAAAACTTTAGTATGCATCCCGTTGAGTTGGGTGTGTAAATCCCAGCTCAGGAAAACCTACCAGCTGCTGGAGTTTGTTAGTTTTAAGAGAACCCTCCCTATCTGGCCCTTTTTGCCACTAACTACCCTTGACAGAAGGTCAGCATGGGACAGGCAGACAAGTTCAAGAACTGGTATTATTTGCCGTGTAGCACCATGAGTAAGGATCATGCTTGACAGCTCCCTTAAAAAGGGTGGGGCTGGAGTGAAGTGCTATTTTTAACATAGAACAGCAGGGTGTAGTGGGTGTTATTTATGGAGTGGGGTGGTTATTTATGTATTATGTAGTAAATGGGTATTAATACAACTCCATTAATACATGGAGTGAAGAGGTTATTTATGGAGTGCTGGCATGGGTGTGTCATTGCAGGGTCTCTTCCTCTCACACACCTATTGACAGCCACTCCGACCCTGCTGGGGTCCCTTCTTCTCGTCAGTCAGCCTTCTGTAAAGGTTCACTCCTTCCAGGGGAACCGAAAGTCCAACAAACCACAGTCTTGCAGTCTCCAGCCAAGTTTTTGGCCAGCATCCCCATTCATGAGTCCTTCTACCCCTGGTCATTGGGGTCTTCACACCACCTTTTTCCAGCAGACATTAGGGGAACCTTCTCTCTCCTCTGGGTTCCAGCCCAGGGACCCTGTTGTGAGCAGCCCAGATCTGCCTATTCTGGTCCCTGCTTCCTTCTTGGCCTTCTGCCTACCTCAGCTTGCCCACAGGCCTCTCCCTCTCAGCCCTTCCTGGGGTCACTATCTACCTGCATTCCTCATGTATCCTGAAGTCTCAGGCTTCATCCTTCTCTCAGGGCCATGCCCACAGGATTCCCCCTGGAGTTCTCCAACAATTCCCCAACCAGAAGGGCAGATTTAAACCACTTCTGCCCTTCTTGGCCCATCACCAGTCTGCCCCAATTCTCTGCTGTGCACAGATGACCACCCTGGAGTCTTGCTCCTCTTTAGAAACACACCACTGGTGCTAACTCACCTTCGGGGACTTTCCCCAAATTCTCCTCTCTCCTAACTTCAGTCAGACCAGACCACTCCCAGTGTAGGAATGCCCAACCTCCTCTCTCCTGGGCCACTCTGGCTGGGCTCTGGGACCTTTTCAGGAAACCTACCAGCTTCCCAGGTGAACCTGCTTACCTGACCTCGATAACACCTCTGCAGGCACCAGCAAGTAGGCAGCTGAGCTCTCAGTCTACTGTTCACCTTCTCTGTGTGGGCTTTTGTCCCCATCAGCGGGACCCTGCTCCAGGCCAAGCACACTTAACAGCCACTGTGCTTCACATTGCAGCTGTATTCACCCCTAACTCAGTGGCTAAGCAGGCCTAGGGAATTTTAAGCCTTTTCCACCAGAAAGAACGGGGTATTGGGCTTCATGACACCCTGAGAGGATCATATTGGGGTTCCATGCCTGGAAGGAGAGACACATAAACAGCCATGTTATTGCTTCGCAGTCACCATGCTGAATTTCCTCTGGGCTCATTTCCCTGTAGCTGCTTCCTCTGGAGAATCTCTGTTCCACAGCCCTCTAGTAGAAGCAGGAATAGGGACAAGGAAGATCTGTCCAGTTTCTACAGAATAGCCTCCCCAAGAGGAGAGACGGGAGCCCCATGCATGGGAACCATGCTGTAGGGATAAATCCTGCAGTGGATGATGATGGGAGTTAATGAGCCCTTTCCCCCTTTCTGTTCTATAGATCTGTGAAAGGAGGAAGCAGTGTGGAGAGGAACCCAGTTTGTGGATCTTGGGCAATCCCTGAATTCAACACGGCTCAAGTCCAGGTCAAAACTCCCCTCACCTCTCAAGGAACCAGAGACTTGGACTCAGGTCCGCACAGTTCCAAACAAGGCTGGTCTTGGTTCTTATATTCTATCATAAAGTGTCTGTCTAGTAAGGAATGTATCTCTCACCGTGGGATGGGATGAGACGAGACCTGCTCTTTGCACAGTACAGCTTCCATCCAAGAACGCTGAAAAGTCCCTGAGCGCCTCTGTAGCAGGGAGAGGCGGTTGCCCTCCAAGTAGGGCACCACAGGGCTCCCGCGCCCCCCCTGCTGGACAAAAGAACCACCTACACAGGGCCAGGGCAGGAACCTGAAGGGCGGAGTCAAGTGGAGAGGGGACAGTATAAAAGGCCAGACAGAAACCCCACCAGGGGAGCCTCCCAGGAGACGGGCAGACCAGATCTGAGAACTCCCACTGCAGGAAGGCCCTAACCCTCCTCCAGGGGTGGTAGAGGAACCCCATGGCCGCAGGAGGTAGGGCCTTACCTGTATTCCCCTCCAGAGGAGGATCTAGAGGAACTACACTCGGTGGAGGACCCAGGAGATGAGAGACAGAGATTGGCGGCAGACGGACCCTGTGACTTGGAGGAGCTCCCGTCAGCTGACAATCACGAGGGGTTGCCGACCTTCTGCCCATGGACAGTGAGGGCCTGACCAGGATACTTTTGGCTATCTACCCGGACATCTACGCAGAGGACTACGGGACCCAGGTAGCTGGGGCAAGGGAGGAAGTCGCCCAGGGACAGCGGGGGAGTACCAGCTGAGTTACAGTCTTTCAGCTGGATCCCCGTGGACCCAGCGGCAGGTTGCTCTGCCACTGGAAAGGACCCTGGGCTGGGACGCAGTGGTGTGGGTGGGCTGGCAGCCCCTTCCTCCCCACCCTTTTTCGGGACTCCCTGAGTGCTAATCCATCCTGCCTTGCCCTGCCTGAAGGGCCGGAGGCTACTGACTCTGGGTGTTTGCCTCGTCCTACCTGAGGGCTGGAAGTCTATTGACGCTGAGTGCTTGTCCCACCCTGCTTGAGGGCCGGAACTGCCGACCGTGGGCCTCGACCATACTACAGCCTCCCTAGTGGTTAATAGGGATCTATGTTCCATTTTTTGTCCCCCTCTACAAATCCCCCAGTGAATGGAGTTCCAGGAGGAGAACTTGCAGAACAGAGAGTTCCTCCCACCAAGCCCTCTCTGGTATCCCATCCCGACATCCTCCTCAATCAGCGCCATACGTTGGGCTCTGCATTCAAAGCCGCTGACCTGTTTGTGGCCTGGTGCATCCTGGCATCCAAACAAGGTATAGTGCATGGGTCAAAACCAGATGCCCTCCCTTTTAGATCAGCAACAGACAGCCGTAATTCCTGTAATGCTGTCGGCGCTCCCAAGAAGGGAGGAGTCGACTGACAACATACTGGCAGTGCTGTTAAAGAGCCTGGGTCTGCTGTTCCTCCCATCACAGTCCAGAGGAGTACTCTGGCTTTATACTGGTGTAACTGACAGGTGCCGACTCCAATTAAACACTGCATGGAGGGCAGAGCCCAACACATTTCAGGAGCAAGAAGTCTACTGGACGAGAGCCAGTCGGGAGTGGAGGGGATGGTATGATGGGACGCTCTAGTTTGGTAATTGACAGATCTTTGACTACGCGTGGTGGATATGGCAGTGGTCTAAGAAGGGAGGGTAGATGGTGGGTTCTGAGTTATTACAGAGAATTCTTTCTTGGTGACAGGCTGGTGAGACTTACCCACATGCTCAGGGTTTAACTGATCGCCATATTTGGGGTCGGGAAGGAATTTTTCCCTGGAACAGATTGGCTAGGGCTCTGTGGGTTTTTCACCTTCCTCTGTCGCATTGGCAATGGCTTGCTTGCTGGTGGATTCTCTGTATCTTAAAGTCTTTAAATCATGATTTGAGGACTTTAATAATTCAGTCCTAGGTTAGAGGTTTATTGCAGGAGTGGGTGGGTGAGGTTTTGTGGCCTGCATTGTGCTTGAGGTCAGACTAGATGATCGTACTGGTCCCTTCTGACCTTTGAGTCTATGAGTGGGAAAAGCAGTGCCAAGAAATAAAAGGCCTGTCTACACAGATTGCAAGATCTTTTGGCAGGGGTCTGTCCCCCTATGTACAATCCCAAAACCAATGCATACAGACAATCCCAGCCCCTGAAGATCTGGCAGTCAATCCATCCCTTGGTTCCCCTCTTGAGGAACAAGCTAGAACTTTGCGTTAGTTGCCTTTCCCATTCTCTGTGTTCACCTCCCTTCGGGTGACACAGTATTGCCTTAGCTCCCTCTTTATTTCACGTTTCCTCTGGTCCCCTCTGAGAGATACCGTGAAATCTCTGAGCATATAGGGTTGCTTGTGGATCACCAGCTCTGGCTTTTCCGCTGGCCCGTATTGGGTCTGGCCAAGATGTCTGCACGTGGAGCTCCTACTGTTTATGCCAGGTCTGAATCTGTTCACCAATCTCTGTGCTCTTCAGAAAAATATCCAATAGATGTTGAGAGGTTTTGACCCATTTGGACAGCTTAGCAAAATAATTATTAACCATCATGTACATCATTTTTATTATTGAACCTCTCTGTAGATAGGGAAAGAGAGGTTGAGTGACTGGCTTGGCCCAAAGCTGGAAATGGAAGCTAAGAGTCTGGAATACCAGCCATTTGTTGAAAATGTCTCATCTGTTGAAGAGGAAATGATGCCATGCAATGAACCATGAGATGCCATGCATCACATGTACTCACACCTCTTATCCTCATTTCCTTCTCAGATGGTCAACCCTTAAAATAATCTGGAGGATGGGTCTTTAAGTGGACCCAAAAGACAAGAAACCGTTTGAACTTCCTGGGCTGGTGGGAGAAATTGTGGCAAACAGATTCTCCCGCAGAGATTCTATTCCAGCTAGGCTCAGGATACCATAAGATTGGGTTTTCTCACTTCATTTTAATCCTTCTGCTGTTGATCCTGGCAAGACTCGAGGGAATGGAATAGAGAAGCATGAAACTGGAGAAGGGGATGGAACAGGTCAACCAGATTTTTTTCTAACTTCAGAAGTGGTTACACACTGGGTCAAATTCGTTTGCAAGAGTCAAAAGTCTGAGTGCAGATCCAAAGTTTAGGGCATTTGGATTCTGGTTCAGCCTGGCATCATTCATAAAGCTGAACCATGACTCAGATTTGTGTGTTGGAGATGTTCCCATCTAGGGATTTTGTCCCTTTTGTGTCCTCGGCAACTCAGATATTTCTAAATAGAACTGAACATTGCTGTCTGGATTCCCTGGGTGCTGTTTTCATCCACTTGCTTTTCCCAAAGGACTGAAGTATTTGTGCTAGAAGATCTTCTTTCTGCATTAAATGCCCCCCGCCCATGCAGTAGCAGCATGTATTTGTTTACCAGTCTTATTTTAGACCTCAGTATTAAACCAATATTGCTCTCTTGGTGAAGATTTTTTCTCCCATCAATGGCAAAATTGCATGTGAATTCTGAATTTTCCAGTTAATTGAACAAGCTTAAGCACCCAGCAGTACAACAAGCCCCTGTACCGTACATATGCTTTATTCTGCCGTTCCTCAGGGGCACATATTAAAATAGTCATAAGGAAAAAAAGGAAAGACACTTGCAGTTTCTCTTAGAGTCGCTCCTTTGCCTCCTCTGTAATCCTCTTTAAGTGCTCCCATCCTCTGCAGTTCTACATTTTAGGGAGCTGCCAATTGAAACTGCAGAAATATCATTGCCTCCAAAATCTTTAGGTGTAAAAGGAAGAGTGGTTGATTCAGGGACCAGGAATGGGATGTAATAGAGCTGGCTGGAGAAAGGAATTCTCATTCTGCAGGAAATTTCAAAATATCAACAACAAAAAATCATTTGGAAAAGGAACAAAAATTAATTTTCCCATGGAAAGGATAATCCCCAAATTTTGTTTAGAAAATGTGGGAGCTCTGGAACCCCTGATTCCAGGACAGTCCCCCTTGCGGGCTGCCTCAGAGGTGGGGAACTTGGGAGCACAGGCTGCTGAGGAGCTTGGGAGTCAGGGAACCCAGATCCTCCAGGCTCCCTACCACACAAGATAGGAACGATGCAGAAGATCTAGACAGATGATCTGGCAGGAAAGCAGAGTGGGTTCCAACAGAATCATAGAAATGAAGGGCTCGAAGGGCTCACAAGAGGTCATGAAGTATACCCCTCTGCATTTAGGCAGGACAAAGTAACCTGGCAGGCCCACTCTGATAGGTGTTTGTCCAACATGTTCTTAAAACCCTCCAATGATGGAGACTCCACAACTTATCTTAGGCTACGTCTACACTTACAAAGTTATGTTGACTTTCTTAAGTTGACTTAACAAAGTAGTCAACCTTGTTAAGTCGACTGAACAAATTGACTACACTTTGTCAACTTTATTAAGGCAACTTAACAGCAGAGATAGCTGTTATATTGGCTTTAAGTCGACTTAAGAAAAGCCCAGTACGGCTTTGTTTAGATCGACTTAAGCGTCCTTAAGTCGAACTAACTTGCCACTGCAGACACACCCTAATTAGTAACCTGTTCCAGAGTTTAAGTATTCTTAGAGTTAGAAAGGTTTTCCTAATATCTAACTTAAATTTCTCTTGCTGCAGATTAAGCCCGTTACTTTTTGTCTTACCTCCAGTAGACATGGACAACAATTAATCACCTGCTTCTTTATAATGGCCCGTTGAAGACTTATTAGTTCCACCCTCAGACTTCTATTCTCAAGACTAAACTTAGCCAATTTATTTAAATCTTTCCTCATAGGACAGGTTCTCTAAATTTTGTACCGTGTTTGTTGCTTTCCTCTGGACTCTCTTCAGTTTGTCCACATCTTTCTTCAAGTATGACACCCAAATCTTAACATGGTACTGAAGGTGAGGCCTCACCAGTGCCGAGTAGAGAAGGATAAATACCTTCCATGTCTTACATACAATAGTCCTGTTAATACACCCCAGAATTAGCCTTTTCACAGCTGCATCATATTGTTGTCTCACATTCAATTTGTGATCCATTATAAGCCCCAGATTCTTTTCAGTAGTGCTACTAGCTAGCCAATTATTCCCCATTTTGTATTTGTTTACTGTATGTGTACAGTTGACATTATTTTTTCCATTGCACATTTATTTGCACTTATGAACGTTGATATTCATCCTCCAATTTGTTGCCCAGTCACCCAATTTTCAGACTCCCCACAGTCAGCTTTGGACTTAACTATTTTGAATAATTTTGTATCATCTGAAAACTTTTCTATGTCAATGTTCACCCCCTTTTCTAGATCATTAATGGCTATGTTGAACAGTACAGGACCAAGTACAGATCTTTAGTGGATCCCGCTGTTCTCTTCATTGTGAAAAATGACCATTTATTCCTACCCTTTGTTTTCTATCTTTCAACCAGTTACTGATCCATGAGGGGACCTTCCCTCTTATCCCATTACTGGGTGGGGCATGGTTCAGCATTCATGTTGTGCTTCCTCTCAGTACCTGGCCTGTACCAGGGAAGCTAATGATCCAACCAGCAGACCATATTTGGTGATGAATTCTGGTCACGGGCCACTTGAAGCATCTTGCACTTATGCTAAGAAGAAGAGCCCATGCTATTTAGTTTCTGTAAGCATCTCGGTGAGGGACCTTGTCAACGGCTTTCTGGAAGTCCTATTATGCTATATCAAGTGGATCACCTTTGTCCACACGCTTATAGACTCCTCAAAGAATTCTAACAGATTGGCAAAGCACAAGTTCCCTTTATAAAAGCCATGTTAGCTGATCACAGTGATAGGTCACATTCAACCGTTCTGCAATATTATATGAGCATTTCCACAGAAAGCTTGGGTGAATTGCATCTGTGACTTATCAGTTGAATTTGCAACCTCTTCTGTTCACAGCAGTTGAGGACAGCACTTCAGATGTATTTCCCAAAAAGAACAGCTCTGGCGTGGGTATCTATCTCCCACTCCCACTGCAGTGAAAACGGATGCAAAAAGAATTCAGTTAACGTCTCTGTGATGACCTTGTCTTCCGTGAGTGCTCCTTTAACTCCTTTGTCATCTAGTGCCCTATCATCTGTCCTGCTACCTGCTTCTGATATGCTTTTTAAAAAAAATTCTGCTAGTCTTGGTGCTTTTAACAAGTTGCTTCTCAAGTTCTTTCTTGCCCTGCCTCGTTATACTTTTATATTTTATTTTGTGCTACTTCCTAACTTCCTTAATAGGATATGACTTCCAAAGCATAAAGGATGCTTTTTTACCTCTATTAGACTCCATGCTGGCATGCTTTTGTCCTCCTGCTGTCTTATTTGGGGTATGCATTTAGTCCGAGCCTCTATCGTGGTGTTATTATTAAGTAGTCTTCATGCTGCGTGGCGGCATCTCATCCTTATAACTGCTCTTTTTCATTTCCAGTTCATTGACTTCAGTGGAGCTAGTCATGGGGTAAGGTTACAATTCAAGATAAATAGGTGTGTCAGAATATGGACCATGGAAATTGGAGTCCTATGTAGTCCATCCCAGATTCTCCTCCAAGAACTAGTTAGATAGACAATAAGATTGACATAGAAGTCTACTCAAGTACGTTAGTCTTAGCCATTCATTAGCTAAGGGAAATGCACTGTGCAGGTCCACAAAGGAACCAGGCAGCCCGGGCCAATGGGTGCAGCTTGCAAGTATGTATGCATCTGACGAAGTGGGTTGGAGCCCACAAAAGCTCATGCCTGAAGAAATGTGTTAGTCTTTAAGGTGCCACGGGACTCTCGTTGGTCTTGCAAGTATGTGGCTGACATCTTCTGACTGGCCACAGTGGCAAATGGAGGGAGTCGCAAAGGCCCCACTTATGGTCTTTAGCTACACATCGGATCACTCCTCATCTAAAGCCATTGAGATTTATCCAAAGATGACAGGGACATCCAAAACCACTATTGTAAAACAGAACCTGCTGCACCATGTCTCAGCACCTGGACTCCTGCCCAAACCCAAACATCTACACTGCAATTTTATAGCCTCGCCAGATCAATACATCTGAACCAAGCCAACTGTGGCCATGCCAGCATAAATGGACCTGTAGCATCTGCGCACTGGATCCCCAGGTAGAACCAGGAGGTTTGCTGATGAGGTGCTCTTCTCTTTATGTTCAATGAGGACTTGGTAAGGTGCTCCTTGAACGTATGACCCAGAATAACACCCAGTATGGGCATTCAGGAAGAGTTGACCTGTTTGTTGTCACAGATGGAAGCAACTGGTACTAAGTTTTTTGCTACTAAGTTTAAGACTCCATCTTTTATAGCAGAGGACCATTTCTCAGGGCTTCTTCTAGGTGACTCAAATCTTGGTCCTGTACTGCCAGAAAAATGTTATTTAGTCCCTGGCCAGCATGGACTCCCAAGCAAAAGGTTATTCCATGTAGCACTGTTTTCAAAGGTTTTCCAGTGAAGTGGCAGGTTTCAATGACCCATGCAATGGTGTTTCCATGCCTTTGTGGAAACTATTCCCCACACCAAAACATTTCAGCACTAGCAAATGCACCCTGATACTCAACCTGTATTTTCCATTTCTCTCCTTCAATCTGCTGCCCTTCAGGGCATCCGACATAAACTCTCTCCCTTTTCTGGGTTCCTACTTTTCATAGACTAGCAGGCTGTTAATTACCTTACCCCCCTTTAACCTAACACTGCACAGCTTTCTTTGCTCATTTCTCCTCATTACTCTAGTACCTTTCTCAGAACCTGTTGCCGTTCTCTGAAATTCCTTCCAATCTTTTCCTCCCATGAAGAGGTTAAAAAAAAAAATTACTCAAACTACTTATTTCCCTCGCTGTTGCCAAAAGGGCTTTCAAGCGCCTTTCCCTAATCACATTTGCATCCCGTTGTTCCTGTCCATGTGGCGGATGATTCTATAGTCATAACATATTTTACTTTCTCTGCTGGGACTGTCATCCAACGTTTACGCCGGTACTGCAGAAAAATCGGATGCCAGCCAGGCAGGTTAACAGAAGTGGGCAAAGGCAGGAACAACTCATTTACTGCCTTACATTAGGTGTCATAAATTTATTAGTGCCGAGACAAGCCTGACACTTCAGTGACAGAATATAATTTCCTTAACCAAATGCCTTAGCAGCCCTTGACACAAAAAATTAGGCTAAATTACATTGTTTTAAAGGAGCAGATGGGGAATGCTAAACATTTACCCAAGGAAACAGGCCACTTATATTACCGTGCTCCATTACAGCTGGCAGCAAACAGCGCTGGGGACCTAATGGCTTCCATTAGCGAGCAGAAGCCGCAGGTAAAGGGCCGTTCCTGTGGTGCTGTGCCTCACTGACAGAAACAAACATCTTAACCCCTCACTAAATAGTGCAGACGGGGGGGGGGGTTGCACTTTACATAGAAGAGCTCCTGATTTTTACTAAATGATCAATAGCTGTTATAAACCTAACATAACAAAGGGGTGTTACAGACGTTACCAGTACATCAGGAGAAGCTTTCAGAGATGGCAACCTGGTGACCCGATGGATTCTGTAACAATCCATAACGACCGACTAACCATTTGTTAGAACGTTTATTAAGCATTTATTTGCCCTTTATAAAATACTGGTACATGGAATCTCAATGCAAAGTGTGAGTTACCTCACATACAGAGAACTACCGCAGTTTCCACGGCTCAGACTGGGGGAGTTCTGCCCAAAAAGTCAGGAAGCAGATGTGCCGCCTACACAGCAGAAAGGGTCGGTGTCCTCACCTTAGGATAAATACGGTCTGAAAACAGGGCCCTGGACAAGTGTTTAAACAGCCTGGAGTCCAATCCCTGAACCCACCAAGAACAGCCAACTGGGAGTGGGGTGCAGCGGAGGAAGAAGGGAATGATGTGTCACAGGGATATTTGTTTGTCAGACTTGCGTTGTGGGACTGGGTTTGCTTACAATCATGTGCTTTTGAATGTGGTGGTGGCGTTTTCCCAAATTAATGCTGGGCTCCCTTTCTCTTCCAAGAAGAGTTCTCTTTCATTACACACAGATCCAGTGCTTGTGACTGGGGAAGTATTGCCTCTTAGAGGCACCTGGGGTAGGGTTAAACTTTCCCAGATGACTGAGTGGGGACTCAAGCAGGTTCTATTTTGAGCTATTAAGACGAAGTCCTAGGACTCAGCCCTTTCTGCTGCTGACTCCACATGGCAGAAGGATTATGTAAAACACTTTGGGTATGTCTACACCTGAAAAGCTAAGTCGACTCTGTTAGGTCGACTTAAAGAGTCTACACCAAAAACTTACGTCGACTGCCGGCGTCCACACAACACAGGTGCTAGGTCGAGGGAGAGCCACAGGCTGGGGAGAAGAGAGCCGCTGCTCTCTTGTCCCAGGGAGCTGAGCATGGCTCTCTTCTGCCAGGGAACTGCAACTCCCTTGTCCCGGGGATCCATAGCTCTCTTCTCCCCACCACAGCTCCCCCGAGCCGTGGCTCCCTACTCTGAGCCCTGGCTCCCCCAAGCCCCAGCTCTCTTCTCCCCATCCCTAGGTCGACTTCCAATTAGGTCAACCTACGGCATCCACACCAGCTTTAGGTTGATTTAAGTGTTAAGTCGACCTAAAGAGGGGACGTTATTCAGTCGACTTAAGGAAGCGCTTAAGTCGACTTAATGAAAGCCCGGTGTGGACGCGGCATTCTGTAGGTCGACTTAAGCGTCCTTAAGCGTCAACCTAAGTTGCTAGTGTAGACATATCCTTTAAGATTGCCAGTTGAAAGGTGTTAAAGCAATGTGTAGAAACCTTGCAGAGAAGGGGTTAACACCACAGACAGTGAGTCCTAGAGAAGTCCCAGGAGAGCCAATAGAAACTGAGTACAGGTTTTTTAATTGGAGCAGCAGCCTTGCCTGTTTCCTGTTTGTGGGTGCAGAGCCCCTGGAAGGTCCAGGTGGAGGCCCAGGCAGTTAGGCATGGAGGATCCAGCGACATCCATGCCTAAGAAGGGCTTAATTCTGTAACCAACCATGCTTGAGTAGAATGGGGAAAGTTTAGCTAGAGGCATTCAGGATATTTCTTTGTTTTGGTTCTTTGTGCTGAGCACATGTATCCCCCTCCCACTATCCTGTATCTATTCAAGTTAAATCCCAGAGAAGCAATTCTCTGTGTTCCTTTGCTGTTCCTTGTAATTAAGAAAATGTATCCTTTTAAAGTAAGCTCTGGTTCTGTGTCCTACAAGGCAGGAGGTTCTGTGTGCACGTGTCTCGTACTGCCCAGTCAACTATCTAAAGGGGAGTCAGTCCCATTTTATCACAGCTGGGGTTCAGTCGCTCTCCTGAGGGAGGAATAAAAGCGATTGTGGGTACCTCACAGGAAGGAATTCCCAAGTGCACCTTCTTGGATTTCAAGAGGTTTTTTGCATTTGGGTGGTGACAGCAATATACTGCAAGGCCAGGAAATTGATAGCCTTGGAGAGTTTTAAGATGAGGCTTTAGGGCCAGTGGGTTATTAGGTGTTTTGCAGCCCTTCCCTTCCCCCCATTCTGCACTCAAAGCACCAGAGTGGGGAACCAGCCTTGACACAATGTAAAGAACATCCTAATGCTGTGAGGTCCCACTCCTTGTGGGATGTGCTGGTCTAGCTCCATTCTATCTTTTTATGCCAAAGAAATTCGAACTATTGCAGGTGTGGCCATGCGTTCCATCTCCCCAACAGTTAGCTCATTGGTTTTGAAACAAGGCCCCATTTTTCCATGGGCAGTTATTACAGATAACATTTATATAGCCAAGTCACTGGCTTGCAGGCAGTTAGATTTACACTGTAGGCAAAAATATTGTGGGTGCAGTTATGTGCGAATATAAAATTGGTAATGTGGTTCAGTGGGAAATACAGTGGGGCAGGAGCCAGGAGCTATTCCCGGTTCAGCGAGTTCCTTACTATCCTGGGGCAAATCTCGGCACTTTTCTGTGCCTCAGTTTCCAAATCTGTAAAACAAGGGATGGTGATACTTAACCTACCTTTACCAAGCACACGCATCTACAAACGCAGTGGTCAGGTTTTAAAAACCAGGCTGTGCTTCTTCATAGTTCAAAGAAAAAGCTCTCAGACACCAAAACCCAACTGAAAAGAAATGGAAAAAAACAAAGTCTTAGGCACGTGAAAGAACAGTTTACAGATTCACTTCCTGAAACCAGAATGATCCGCACAGCCGAGGCTGATGGCATTTTGAAACAAAAACCTTACGCCATGCATCAGCAACCTCGGTACGCCTACCAATAGTAGCATGAGAGGCCATTTGGAGCAGCCCCCCACCGCCACACTGTAAAAATTGCCACTGTTGCTCCAGGCAGCTTCTTTCCACGGCGTATCTCGGGACCCCCAGACCCCGGCCCAGCCAAAAGTGTCCCCAGGGATGCCGTTGAAAGAAGCCAGTCTTGGCGCCTTCTTTCAGTGGTGTGACTCGCCCCCTCCAGATGTGACCACCGCCAAATTTTCAGGTGGTGGCCGCTTTTTTTCTGGCCGAGGAGGCCGCCAGCATAGTTTGAGCGTCATGAAAGGGGGGCCAGCGTTGCCGACCCTTGCCCTACATTGAATAATGGACCCGTCTGATTTATTGTAAGGAATCTGAATCCACTGCCAAGCCCAGGCATTGAGTCATTCTTTCTGCTGGCTCTTTTCAAAGCAGCCCAGCTTTGTCCTCCATTTACACAAGGGAAGATGCAAACAAATCCAGTGTGAGGTTTGCTATAGAGATTGCCGTAACTTCCAGCCGTAGTCAGTGCTGGGTGCTTCAAGAGACAAGTACCCTCCTGTGGCGGACGAGGCCCTCCCAAGAGCCCATGGGTGGGAAAAGTCCAAGGGGTAAAGTGGGGAGGGCGTGTCTGTGACCTTACAAAGCCAAAAAACAGCCCTTTTGGGTCAAGGCAATATGGTCTAGCGGCCACAGAGTCAGTAGACAGCCCTTCAGGTTCAGGGCAGTATGGCCTAGTGGCCACAGTCAATTCAAGAGTCACTATTCAGCCCTGGGGTCAGGACAGCACAGCCTATCAGTCACAGAGTGGGCATTTACCATGGGGTGAGGTGCCCAGGTAAGGGGGTTTAGGCCCTCCCATTCTACTGAGCCCCAGCCTAGGGCCCTATTGGTTATGGCACCAAGTCCTCAGGGATCCGGACCGAAACACGCTGACCTAGATCATGCACCATCCCCGATCAGTCCCCTCAGGCCTCCTGAGCTACTTCATACCCGGCCATTGCGCTACTCCCCCAGTAATCCAGTCTGTCTGCTCTCTCCTTTGGACTCGGCTGCAGTCTGGCACCCTAGGGACTCCTGGGACCATCGAGCTGGGGTGAACGCCTGGGCCTCTGTCCCTTGCTGGTCACTGGAAAATACCTGCTCATCACCAGAATTGCTCCCTCTCCATGGCAGGGGCTGGTGCAGCTCCAGGGAAGGAGCCTCCAGCGCACATCCTTCATTTACGCTGGCCAGCCCAGACTGAGCTGAGCTGCTCCCTTTTATACTGGGGCAGCAGTCTGAGCATGCCCAGCACGGTTTAAGGGGCGGAGCTTCCGCCGCCCATAATGTATATTGGGCTTCTCTAAAGCAGGGTGAGCCCACCCTGTCACATCTCCTTGTGCCTAACAGAGCCAGATGGGGAAGATCAAGTACTGGCCTCCGCAGATGACCAGAAGAGTTCATGATTACCAGTTGGGATGCTGCCGTCGGCTAACAATGAAGCTAAAAAAGCCTGCACTCTTTGCTGATGGGCACACAGCTTCCTCTGGTGTATTGATTCACTTGGAGAAGGCAGGACACCAAGCCGAGATGGACTGATACATTCCTTTTGTCCCTTCCTCAGCCTCCCCAGCAATGGTAGTCACAAAAGTAGTCACATTAAAAGGCCTGGATCCAGAAAGAAATGTAGCTGCCGCCGTAAATCACCTAAATCCAAAACTGAGTGCCTCAAAAGCCTGCAGCCTAGCCCTGTGAAAGCATGTGCCCTAGGCTCCCGTTTTTGAAGTCGCCATGGTGCTTAAATTTTTGCTTGTGGCCATATGCACCACCACCTCCATTCTGATGCGCTGGTCACATCTACCCCCCAGTGGGATCTCAAGCTGGTGCTCCCCGACCTAGCTTGTCTGCGGGGCCTGCTCCAGATTGCAGAGAAGTACTCACTTAATTATTCTGATATGGCCCAACATGAGCAGAAGCAGAGAACTGCTGTGTTTTGGCCTTCCCCGCAACGAACCTCACAGTCTGACTCTGACAGACAAAGGCCGTACTCAAGATAAAGAATACCTGACTAGACAAGCCATTGGGTACGTTGTCCAATTGTTCCCATTTGGAAAGGAAGATGATGTCTGTCTAATCCATCAGCTTCATGAAACAACTCACACAGAGGCAGACAGACATCATCTTCCTTTCCAAATGCTGACTAAACAAGGAGTCTCAGTGAAGGGAAGGATTTCCCAATTGACCCAGCAAAGGAGGCAGCAGATCACCTGCGACACGATCCTCTACTCCACAGATCTGCAGGGATCAATTTGCTGAGGCACCATATCTGCCATTCCAGGCAATAGGACTGGAACAGCGGCTGCTGGTTTTCTGCACTTCACCTGGGGGGCATTGGATCTGTGAACGTAAACCTCTCAGATCCCCTCTTCCAGCTTTCCCCGTTGGTCCTTTCCTCTTAACTCCCTACAATTGTCCAATAATATCTTGCTTGCAATGTTCCAAAGGGGTAGTCACATTCATCTAGTTCAGCAAAACAAAAGAGGAGTTTTGTGGTACTTGAAAAACTAACAAAAGTATTTTTCACATGAGCTTTCATGAGCTAAGTTCCACTCTAGCCTCTGATGAAGTGGGACTTTGCCCACAAAAACTCATGTGAAAAATAAATTTGTTAGTCTTTAAAATGCAACAAGGCTCCTCTTTTGTTTTGCTTGCATGGTTTCACAGATTTTAAGGCCCAAAAGGATCCTTAAGTCTGACCTGCATCACACAAGCTGGAGTTTTCCCTAGTAATTTCACTTCCAGTCCAATAAGTTTTGGAAAAATGCCCAGTCTTCAGATGTAAACAAGTCAAGAGCTGAAGAGTCCAACACAGCTCTGGTTAATCTGATCAAATAGTCAGCCATCCTCACTGTAAACATATGCATCTTATTCCAGTTTGAATTTGTTTAGCTTCCATTTCCAGCCAGTGGATCATTTTAGGGTTTGTTTGGGTTTTTTTTTATAGAGTCAGTTACTGTCGGTTATCTTCTTCCGTGGGTAGGTGCTTTTAGACTGGGATCAAGCCGTCTCGTCAACAAACTAAATATACTGAACTCCTTAAGTCTCTTACCATAAGGCAGGTTTTCCAGGCCTCAAATCATTCTTGTGGCTTTTTTCTGAACCCTCTCCAATTTTTAACCTCCTTTTTGAAGTGTGGACCCCCACACAGGGTGTATTCCAGGAATGGTTGCACCAGTGTTTTATACAGCTATCACCTCCTACACCAGTTCAATTCACCCCGTTTTATACATCCACTCTTTGTGTCCTCTGACTCACACTGTCACGATCCCCCTCATCCCTGAGCACCCCTTTGTGGCCAGGCACATTACTGTCATGGTTACCCTCTCAATTTCTCCTCTCAGACTCCTTGAGGATTTCACCCCAATTTCTCCTAGATCATTCCAATATCAACACGACCTGGGGGCCAGTTTATTACCCTACATAGGGCAAATAGCTTTCTAAAGCCCAAAGCACAGCCCTTTTATCCCCTCACAAACATAGAGTCCATACAAATCACAAAACACAGTCCAAAAATACATTACATACCCTCACTCCAGCATCTTGTCTTGGGCCATCCCTGCAAGCATGAGAACAGCCCCAGATGCTGCCTCGGTCTTCTTAATCAGGCCAAATTGGGTTGCACTAGATCCAGTTCACTTGGACCTGCAACCTGTGACATACACCATCCACCAAACTTTAGCAGGTCCCCTCAGTTTGCAGAGGCTACTAAGAAGGAGTAGATTGTGAGACAGGCAGAGCCTTTGATCACAGTGATATGATGAGACTGCCCACAGTGGCATGTAGCCGATCTGTGACTGCTAGTAGCGAGTACATTTAATGGCCAGTTATGGGACACTAGATGGGACAGGCTGAGTTACAACAGAGAATTCTTTCCCAGATGTCTGGCGGGTGACTCTTAATGACATGTGCAGGGTCTAATTGATCAGCATATATGAGCTCAAGAAAGAATTTTCCACCAGGGCAGGTTGGCAGAGACCGGGGCGGGTGCGGAAGTGGATTCGCCTTCTTCTGCAACATGGGACACAGGTGACTTAATGTTTTGAACAGGAAGAAATGACAGACTCTCCATAACGTGTATTTAATTAATCATTTGCAGACTTTAGTTACTTTGCCAGAGGTTACGAACCTATTTCAGGAGTGGGTAGGTGAGGTTGGTCCCTTCTAGCCTTAAAAATAGCACGCTATGACCAGTCAGTAGAGTGCCTGGCCTGGAAGACCCTAGCCAGCTGATGTCTGTAAGAAGGCAATGCACACAAAATGCACTCTGATTTGTAGACACATGAAATTGAGTTCAAATTGGATGCGAGTCAAGATTTCTAGGCAATCCAAGTGTGGATACAGAAGCTTATAAGGAACAGTTGGGTAGAATGCAATCAAGAGACCAACAAACAAAAGAAAAAAACCCAGTGTGACAGAATCCAGGGCAGTTAAGTGGGAAAGTAAAGAACAGCCTCGGACACCAAACAGACAGCAGGTAAAAGTACGTGAAAGAAACAGTGATGGGGAAAGATTGGGAGAGCGGAGAAAACAAGCAGGGAAAAGTCAAAAGGAGTCGTTAATGAGGCCAGGTACACATTACAGACTTGTCCCGCAATAAAGTTGTTGTGGGACAAGCAAGTGTTATAACCATAACGTTTCCCCCATCCACACAGCCCTCCTTGTAATGAAAAGGGGCGTTCACACGCGCCTTGGAATTTTCACTACAAGGAGCAGTGCATGATGGGCACCTCTCCCACCATGCACTGCCACAGTCAGCCTTCGGGCTGGCAGCGGAGCTGTTCCCCCAGGCTGGCTGCCCCGGGGGTTCCCCTACAGGGCTGGAGCCCCTGCCCTGGGGTTCCCTGGGGGTTCCCCGGGGCTAGAGCCGCACTGCCCTGGCGCTGGAGCCCCACTGGAGGGAGATGAGAAGTCAGCTTCAGCAGCTGGTGGCTTGAGCCCTGGCCAGGGACCGGGGGTCAAGCCGGTGGCAGGAGGCAGTGGTGGAGCCCCAGCCGCTGGCTCCAGGATTCCTGGAGGCCCGTCAGAGCAGAGCTCCTGGAACCCGGGTGCTAGAGCAGGGAAATGGACAAGTATGACAGCTCCGGTGTCCCAGAGTGGCTTCGATTGGCACTCGGGGACATTTCCGGAGGCTGTCTGACCCGCAATGAGTGCGCACACACACACTCTATTGCGGGACAGACGATCCGTGGTAAGCATTACCACGCTCATCTGGGTGGTTTATCTGTTGCGCGGCAAAGAGGGCTGTTGCCACACCACAGGCAACATTGCAGTGTGTACGCTCCCAGCCTTTCGCATGGTAAAGCCCCTTCCCGCACGATACAGCTGTAGTGCGTACAAGGCCTTAGAGAGGCAAAAAGCAATAATAAGCAGCAAATTGCCGGAAACACTGGCAATTAGCAGGAAGGATTCTGTTCCTGTTTGTACACAATAGACAAAGAAGAGCAGCCTCTTAAAAACAACTGTGAGGGGTGGCAAACGAGCAGAGCAGATGTCGTGCTCGGCATTGTCCTTCCCAAGGGAGGGAGGTGCGAAAGCCAACCAGCGGAGGGATCCATTTTCCAGGGGTACCAAGCGGATTTGGATACAGGCACAGGGCTGGCTTGAGGAAAGCACCTGTATTCAGTAAAGCGTGTGTTAATTTGAAGCCCGTGCCACTGAAGTTAATGAGATTTAAGCATATGCTTAAAGTTAGGCAGATGCTCTGTGTGTTTTCCTGGATCAGGGCGTACAGGAGGTTGGAGGCAAAACACCCTTGACTTCCCTGGTGCAGAGGTCAGGTGTGAGAACTCAAATGCTGCTCCCAGAACTACTTCGCTACACTGCATGCTGGGAAACTCCCCCAAGAGTGAGCAGAACACATCCTGCTTCCCAGGTCCTGCTGCATCAGTCTTCTGTTCTTTAGCTTCTCATAATCATAGGTATGGTATTTGCAATATCCCAGCTCCATTATTAATCAGATTCAGCCTATTCTTTCAACTGCTTTTTTCTTCACTTTCTGCCTTAAACTCTTGCAGAGTGTCGCTGTGCACTGGTAAACAGTTTCTGTGCTATGCCCCAGAAGTGGCTGCATTTTCCGTGGTCTTTATGGCTATGTCTACACTGGCAAGTTAGTTTGAATTAAGGAAGCTTAATTCGGAATAACTTAAGCGTTGGCCACACTAGGCTTTCATTAGTTCGAATTAAGGGCTTCCTTAATTCAAACTAATAAATTCGATTATACCTTTCGAACTAATGCTTAATTCGAACTAGTTAGCAGTTAGTTTGAATTAAGTCAATGTGGCCATGTTAGTTCGAACTAACCAGCACATTGACCTTAATGCAACTGACTAATTCAAACTAAGCAAGTGCCCTGCATGGCACTTGCTTAGTTCAAACTAAAATTCCAGTGGGGCCATGCTAGTTCGAATTAAGTTAATTCGAACTAACTAAAAATAGTTCGAATTAACTAATTCAAACTAACTTTGGTAAGTGTAGACATATCCTGTGCCTACCTTACTTGGGTATTGCAAAGCTTGAATTAGTTCAAATCTGTAAAACATGTTTAATCTGTTTAATGATGGCTGGGTAGAAAGTCCTAGGAGACCATCTTTTAGGCTATTGTGGGCACATAGAAAAGCCTAGTTCAGCTAAAGACAGCCCATGTGAGTTCAGGCAGGGAAGGTTACAGTCAGCAGATTTGCTAAAGGTCTTTGAAAACATCACTGCTGGAATACAGGAGATAAATGGAATTCAGTGGCTGTTATAGACTTAGATTTTCAAAGAGCCTTCCAAAAGATTTCATCTCTGAGATAAACGACTGAACCGAAGGGTCAGCAAATAGGAGGCGACAAACGGGAGAGAGAGAGAATTAGCTGAAATGCAGGCAACAATGGGGTGCCATAGAGAAACATTCCAGACTAATAACGTGCTAGGAGCAAAATGCACCAAGGGGACAGGTCGGAAGCTCGTTATTCATAACCGTCTACAGCAATGGTTAGGGTGTGTGTATCGATAATGGGATTGACGGAACATTTTCAAAACTATTGAGTCACTTAGGAGCGTAGCTAGAAAATGGAATCACTTTCAAAAGTGAGACATAAGCACTTTTGACAATTTTAGAAACCTTTCCCATGGTTGAAGCAGTCTTGAAAGTGGCAAGCTCAGCGCTATCTGATCTCTAACTTTCACAGCATCCCCCTGAGACTGGGAGGCATTCCTTTTGTACTCTGCATACACAACCTGGGGAACTCATTGCCACAAGATGTAACTGAGGCCAAGAGATTAGCAGGATCCAAAAAAGGTTTTGACCTTTCTTGAAAACATCTGCAGCTGCATTAGTCAGGATAGCAAAGGAATAAAGGAGATAAATCCTCATGCTTCAGGCCATCACTAAATGCGTTGGGCTAAGAAGAAATTTTCCCTCTGGACAGGTTATTCTATTACAAGGATGGGCAAACTTTTTGGCCTGAGAGTCTCATTGTGGAATGGTGGGCCACACATGGTGGAAGCGGGGTGGGAGAAGTGGCAGGGCTGGGAGGACAGAGTGGCTGCCTCATTCTGGCCAGGCCCAGCTGGAAGGCCTGATAAAAAGCTTCAGTGGGCCTTATGAGGCCCACGGGCCATAATTTGCCCACTTCTTCTCCGTTATGAGGTTTTCGCCCTTCCCATAAGCATCTGGTACTGGCACCAGTCAGAGACAGAGTACTGTATTAAATGAACCATTGGTATGATCTGATCTGGCAATTCGTCTGTGCATCTCTATAAGGGCCATTTCGTAGAGAAACGGAAGCAGGGCAGTTCCCTGATTTCCTTCCAACCAGAGATGAGTCAGCGTCAGATCCAACATTAGACCTTGGGACACTTTCAGACACCCATAGCTGTGGCTTGACCATTTTGTCTGCATCCTGCCGCTTAGATACATGAGGCCAGTCATTTACAGCAGTGTCAGGAGACCATGAAATGCCACTAGATTGACATTCATGTAAATGACAGCACACGATGCTGGGGAGCATCTGGCCCAAGGGATCAAGCTCTGTAGCCGGTACTCCAGCTAAGGTCTCAGCATCCCCCTGTCTCTCCAAGCTTGCCATCAGAAGCCAGCTCCCCGCAGAGCAGGCCACACCAACCCAAAGTGGCACCAGATCCTGCCAGAACAACAGATGTAAAGCCTGCAACCAGATCTCCACTGCACCAATGATCAGCGCCCCCCAGAACACACCGTCCAAGACCTCTGGGTCCAACATGTGGCATATTTCACCCAGTGCACCAAATGCCCCAATAGCAACTAGGTGGGTGAAACCAGACCACCTCGATGCTCTCGAATGGACTTACACAGGAAATCGATAAAAGCACCACATCACCTGTGGGCGAACACTTTTCCCAAAGCCATCCGTCTATATCTGACCACTCAATCCTCATCCTCGAAGGAAACCTGCACAACACATTCCAAAGATGATCCTGGGAGCCTGAAGTCATAGAATCCTAGAAGATGAACCTTGGAAGGGACCTCAGGAGGTAACTAGTACAAGCTCCTGCTCAAAGCAGAGCCAACCCCAAGTCAGCTCTGTGAGAAACTAAAAACCACGGACTGAAGAGAGACATGGATTTATGGCTGATTACACCACTCTGTAACCCACTAACAACCCCCCCCCCTCCTGCTTCCTCCAGATTCCCTTCGTCCCTATGACTGCAGGGGTGTTAGTGTAAGCCATATGCCAAAAAAGGCTATCTCTTTGAGAGACCTACTGAGGGTGGGTTACGGTTGCTGGGCAGATTAGCTACCCACAACTAAAAACTTCCAGAAGCAGGGAGTGGTAGCATTTTGAGCATGCTCCACAGTGTACCCTGCTGGTGTGATGGGGTGCGGTCAGTCAGATCACATGGGAGCAGCAGTCTGTGCAGACAGCAGGCTAGAGCTGCTTTGAGAAGAGACCATGTGCTCAGTTTTTAGGAGAGAAGCTGAGCCAGGCGTGAACAAGATGTTTTCTCCCTCTAATGGAGTCATCTGCAACAGACTTTGCAGATATGCATGTGGGACTGAGGGCTGGTTGCAAAGGAGAAGGAAAAGCCTGCATGGAATGCTGCAGAAGATTCCTGCAAAGAAAGAAGAAGAGGACAGCTATTTCTTGCCACTCAAGCTTCTACCTTCGAACAGAGACTGTAGCTGAGAGTTGGGTGAACTCCACCTGGACTATGAGACTCTTGGGTATCTTTCCTGCGGGGTTTCTGTAGGGATTGTTCTTGGTTAATTGTATTTTGTTTTCTTAGGATAAGGTTTATTTAGTTAGTAGTTAATAAAGTTCATTGTTATGTTTGTTTTTAGTAATATTTTAATGTGGGAGGGTAACTCTGAGCAATCTTTGCTGTGAGTCCTGTACTGACTGGATCCTGGGTCTCCAGCTGCTTTCTCCACAGGGATTGGGATTGATTTCTGTGAGGCACTGGAGAAGGGCAGTTAAATGAATTTTAGCCCACCCGAAGGTTACATTAGCAGGCCACATCCCTCTGAATGGTCTCTTGGCACGTATTATCTCCCTGTGCTAAACTATCCATGCCCCCTTGTACATTAGTGGGACTGTAAGAGCAGGTCCACACTTAAAATGCTGCTTCGGCAAAGCTGCTCCATCGTAGTGCTTATGTGAAGATCCAGCGGAGTTAATCCGCCTCCCTGAGACTCTCCCATCAACACAGCGCTGTCTACATGGGGGATTAGACCAGTCTAACAGTGTCACTTGGGGGGGTGGACCTGTCACACCCCTTAGCAACCCGGTGGTCCTGTTATAGGTCTGGACTGCAGACCCTGCCGCGGCTACTTTCCCAAGCCTGAAAAAGAGTTCTGTGCAAGTTGGTCCAATAAAAGCTGCTACCTCCCCTGCCTTGTCTCGGGGGGAAAAGATAAATGAAAAGATTTTGTTCAAAGCGCTTGCAGGGAATAAAACCACAATATTTTGTTTTAACCAGAGGCACTGTCAGGAAAAGGCCCTTTAAGGACAGCTGGACTATCTGTCTGGCCCAGGTTTGCTGGAACAATTTTTATAGTCGGGATTCTGAAGGCAGAAACCATGTATTTGGGTGGTTGTTACTACTTCAAGCCAGGAAGTGTGGCGGGACCTCTATCAGCCCCAGTTCCAGCATCTATGCCCTGGCCCCTTGTCAATCTAGATAGCTCAACCAGCCAGACTAGCTCCCTACAGGTGGAACTATGATCAAGTTAACCCTAATAGTTTTACCTCTTTGTGCATTTCCCAGATTCTCCATCAGGGATGAATCCACGTCTGGGCTTACTCTGTCATTCCTGGACTCTTGGCTTTTTTTTGGACAGACCCCATTGCCACAGCTGATCTGCGGTTAATTAATGACATATGACATATTAACGACATCAGCTCCCTGCTTACGGATGGTTTGTATCTGTAACTGACTTGTAACAAATTCATTTTGGAGGGGAAAGCTTGACAGCCCCTGTCCTGACAAGAGAGTAGGAATTACCTGCGCTCGCTGGAGCAGAAAGGCATGTTTGTGGCTGTTCATAATCTCAGGCACCCTGCCTCTGGTACCTGGGTCAGGTCTCTCAGCTGTCGTCTTTGAAATGACTCTTTGCCTTGCTAAGAGCACACAGTGCTCGTGAAAGGGGTCAGATTGAGCATCCCATGGGCTGAGCGGGTCTCAGCCATATGTTCCCCTAGACAACAAGACTCAGCCTGGCCTGTAGGGACCAGATCAAGAGATCAGAGAGGGCAGCTCATCCCCAGGGTCTCGCTCGCTTTCTCAAATGAAACTGCCAGCTGGGCTCCAGCGGCATGAAGCTAATTGTGGTGAGGACATCTGCTCTTCAGGAGCTGGGCAGAAACCAGCGTGGGCTAACCCCCATGCAGCCAGCAGACAGTGTTTGGCCATTGCCACACTGGTCCAGATTCAGACACTTGGCTAGGGATGGAGGTCTTTAGCTCCCCTTGTTCTCTGTTCATATTACAATAGAACTTTGAGTCTCTAGTCAAGGTCAAGACCCCATGGTGCTAGGTGCTGTACAAACATAGGAGATCCTCCCTTCCTCAAAAAACAAGACCGACAGGGGGTGGCTGAAAGGAAGTGTTATCCCAGTTTTACAGATGGGGAACTGCAGGGCAAGGGGATGAAGAGATTGGCCCAAGCTCACCTAGGATCATGTGGTAAAGCCAAGGATGGAACCCACATCTATCCACTTATCTGCCTGGCTGTCCTCTCTTGAAGACAGTCCTTGGGTTACTTTGGACTCTAAGAACTGGGTGGTGCCTCTTCACTGTTTGCATGAGGGAAGAGGTTAATTTATTAACGCAAAGGATGACACCAGGTTTATTATTACGCACACAGCACCACGGAGGAACACATGACTTCACAGACATGCTGCATAGACAAAGGACCAATGCTGTCAATCGCCGATCTGGCCCAAGCCTCTCACCCAGAGAAACCTACCACCTACAGAACCATGTGTGTCATTGACCAGTTGGTCCCTCTCCCCAGCCTCTCTGGGTACCCGCAGCAGGTGGTCACAGTTCAATGATGGTCTGACATGCCCGTGAGCTCCCACTGGAACCTCACGACACATGGGAATTAATTCAGAGCCATTCCCTGGCCTCAGACGACATGATCCTGATGGTCCCTTCTGGCCCCATTACCTATGAATCTATGGTACAAAGAGAAGCGCCATATGCAGCTGAGTTGAGAGAAATTTGGGGCCCTTGTACATCATATTGACTGAGTCCCCTGGCCTCCTGTTTCACCCCAATTACAGACATTTTGGGGGTTGAGGAAGAGCCTTGAGCTTGTGGCCCTGGTATAACTGTTTTCTCTTTCCTCTCTGCTGTCATCAGCCCTGACTGGAGGGCATTTGCTTGGCAAGTTAACCAGCCAATAAGCAGGTAACGTACACCTCTAAGTCTCCACATCATTTAGAGCGCACAGATTCCAAGCCCGGAAGAGACCATGGTCAACATCTAGTCTGGCTTCTTGCATAACGCATGGTTCTCACACCCAGCTGGGGTTAATTCTGTAGAAACCCAGCTCCCTCCTTTTTTATTTTGTTAGCTTGTGACTTCCTCATACATCTTAACACATCCCTGGAGAGGCAGTGCGTCACACGGGCCATTTTAGTGCTAAAGGAAATGAAGCCGAAGGGAAGACGCTTATTCCACTGATGGAAAAATGGAATCAAATTTTAAAACATGACGGGTTCCAAAAATGTCTACTTTTCAGACCCACTCCTCCCCAAAGGGCAGCTTCAAACTAAACTCTCCTCTGCAGTTTCAAATGGAGATGAGAGTCTCTTTCGCTGCCTGTCTAGGGTGAAATTCTGGCCGCACTGAAGTGCATGGGAAACTTACTTCCACTGATTCTGTCAATGTGTCACATATGACTATGCCACGTGAGTGGGTGACAAACGGCTGTCCCCGGGCACAGTTAAGGCACAGTTCAGTTCTGTAGTGCAGAAAAGACCCTTGGCTGTGTCCTCGAATCATGGTAAGGTCCCATCCATAAACACACCTGAACTGTGCTGTCCCCAGCTCGCGTGGCACAGATGTGTGTGCCCATGTCGATAGGATATAAAAGTTCACAGCAATACTATTAACCCGTTCTTATCCACTGCTTTCCATCAACAGATCACAGGCACTGTATGACGGATGCCAGTATCTTTATCCCCATTTCACTGGTTGGGAAACCAAGGCACCAGAACAAAAGAGCCTCCTTCAAGGTCGCCCAGCAGGCTAATGGCAGAACAGGAAGCAGAACCCGGGTTTCCTGACACATTGACCAACAACGCTTTAGGACAGGAAGTTGAACCTAGCAATTGTTAATTAGTGCCCAGGACACTCGTTAGTTAGTTGATGCCCATGATAGTACTAACCTTGTATATATGCAGGCAAATGTGCCTCCCCCGCTCCCCCACGCACAACAGCCACGGGAGACACCAATCACCCACACAGGTTTCAGAAATGCACCTATCACCGCTTCCTGCTTGCACAACTCCTCAGAAGCACAGACACACACTCAGTCCAACTTCCCCCACCTTAGAGACCTTGCCCTTCAAATGCAGATAACAGGTAAGTTAGAGTGTGAAGGCAAGCGGCAGAGACAAGGACTGTGATTTTCATTCCAATTCAGCTCAACCCCCTTGAGAAGCAGAGCGGTGTATGCATGTTGATAGCGGATTTCATCCAAAGTAATCAAAATGCAATAATATTCTCCGTGGTAACCGCCCTGACAAAGTCTGCGAGACGTTGCCACTATTTGCATCTTTATTGTTCCTGAGCAGCAGAGCAATGATGTTTTGGTGTTTTGACTAAATAGACCAAGAGAGATGCTTTGTTGCTTCCTTGAGTATGGAGAGATTATGTCCAATTACACGTTTGGCGCTTCTTCCCCATTTACGCATACAGATGCCGCCTTCGTCAAAATTACAGAGCTGCCCTGCAAGTTATTTAAGAGAAACACTAAACGCAAATGAATACCGTTCATGTGAAATGGAGACGAATGCTACAAATCAAGTTGGATTATTATTATTTTATCTAGACAGGTTGAGAGCCGAGCTTTACAGGAATTCAAACCACCAGAAGAGGTGGTAAACCCAGCATGGAAGCTGGTCTCATTCAGTGCATTGGGCCTTCAAAACATTGCCAATCCCATTGCACTGGGGGGAATCTATGTATTGGGGCAAGTTCTCTACCATGCTCAATGTCTTTGGTGCTGCGCTGATGGGGCAAAAGAGCTGAAATCTGGCTCAACGTTTAATGCATGGAAGAGCTGGCATTACAATAAGTTGGGAGAGGGTTTGGCACGGTGGAGTCTGTCCCCCTCCAGTGGCGATCAGGTTTCTTACACAAGTTGCACTTGCCTTGGTAATAAAGGCCAGGGTCTGTTACATCAAGCAGTAGAGGGTCATGTGTTAAGATTCAGATATATCAAATTCAATCTCCTTGCTGATGATGCACCCAGGGGCATGGTGTGACCACACAGCACCGAGGCTGCGCTGACCTGCATTGGTGACAAGCAGAGTGGAAGTACTGAAGGTTTTCCTTCTCTGCTATGCCCAGCAGAAAATCTGTCTGTGAGACAAAAATGAGAAAATTACAGTTAAATCCCTCTGGTCCTTAGAGGAAACACTAAAGAATCATAGAGTCATTGAAACTGGAAGGAACCATGAGAGGTCATCAAGTCCAGTCCCCTGCACTCATGGCAGAACCAAGCACCATCTTAAACTATCCTTGACAGGTGTTTGTCTGACCTGCTCTTAAAAGCCTCCAGTGATGGAGACTCCACAACCTGCCTAGGTAACTTAGTCCAGGGGTTAATCACCCTGACAATTAGAATAACAAGAGTCTTACAGCACCTTAAAGACTAACAAATTTCTTCGGGCATAAGCTTATGCCCACGAAAGCTTATGCCGAAGAAATTTGTTAGTCTTTAAGGTGCCAAAACACTCTCGTTGTTTTTGCTGTATACAGACTTACATGGCTACCCTTTGGAACCTGACAGTTAGGAATTTTTTCCTAATGTCCAACATAAACCTCCCTTGCTCTAATTTAATCCCATTGCTTCTTGTTCTATCATTGACGGTTAAGAAGAATAATTTTTCTTCCTCCTCCTCATAACAACCTTTTAGGTACTTGAAAACTGTTATCATGTCCCCTCTCAGTCTCCTCTTTCCCAGATTAACCAAACCCAGTTCTTTCATTCCCTCGTATGTCAAGTGTTCCAGACCTTTAATCATTCTTGTTGCTCTTCTCTGGACTTTCTCCACATCTTTCGTGAAATGAGGCACCCAGAAATGGACACAATACTCCAGTTGAGGCATAATCTGCATGGGGTAGAGCAGAAGAATTACCTCTCATGTCTTATTTACAATACTCTTGTTAGTACATCCCAGAATGGTGTTTGCTTTTTTTGCAACAGTGTTACACCGTTGACTCATATTTAGCTTGTGGGCCACTATGACCTCCAGATCCCTTTCCGCAGCCATTGCCCATTTGTATGTGTGCAATGGATTGTTCTTTCCTAAGTGGAGTACTTGGCAACTTGTTTTTACTGACTTGCTCCTATTTACCTCAGACCATTTCACGAGTTTGTCCAAATAATTTTGAATTGTGATCCTATTCTCCAAAGCACTTGCAACCCCTCCCAGCTTGGAATCATCCACACACTTTATAAGTGCACTCTATGCCGTCATCTAACTAAAGAACTGGAAACAGGAAGCTGGATTTAGATGGTAGGAACCAATTCTCCCCTCCCCAGTAGAATTGCATTGACTTACTGTGAAAGAAAAATCAGGGCGCATGGATTAAGGCCAGAGGCTAGACCATGAAGTCTATTTGGCTACGTCTACACTTGTTCAAATAAGTCGACTTTGGTAAGTCGACTTAGCATGTCTACACTGTAAATTTAGGTCGACTGAAAGTCGACCTTGCCAAATCAACTTAGAGCATCCACACTGGACGCCTAAATCGACTTGTAGGGGCTAGGTGGACCTGGGAGTGGTGCATGTTGGGAAGAGGGGCACCTCTTGGTCAACTTAAGGAAACTGTAGTGTAGATGCGGAGAAAATTAAGTCAACTTAAGCCTGCTTAAGTTGACTTAATTTACAAGTGTAGACGCACCCTTTGTGTGTAGAAATGAAGGGTCATTAGAAACTACCACAGCGTCTGCTGCACATTGAAGTGTGAACAGATTTCTGGAGCGTGAACCTTCCTGCTTCTCCAGGTTAGAATTAAAACAAGACAGAAGGACAAGGCTCCAAATTCAGACACTGATCCCAATGTTCCTGAAGTTCAGGAGTGTTTGGATCTGGGGACATGGCTCAACCCATTAGTGCGATCACAGGGGAATTGGGATCCAGACTTTCCCAAAGATGCGGGTGGGCCTTTTGTTCAAGAATAGCTGATTAAACAGGACACCTCCAGTGTATTAACTATCCTGACTTCAGCTGCCTATCCACCCATTTATTTTCTGCAAACGTTCCCATCAGCATCTGCTCCCCAGCCTGAAATCCTAGAGGATAGATATTTTTGTTCTGCAGCAACCAGAACTCCTCACTGACTGGAGGAGGCAAATGGTCCTGCTATAAACCAACGCTATTGACATTCCAAAGAACAGCGACTCCCTTCTGTAGGCAAACTTCCCCTTAGTGAGGCTCAGGCACCACCCAGCCATGGCTTCTCGACCCCCAGTGACTGAGATAGACTCACCCTCTACCTGACTCAGCCATGACGATCTAGGTCCCTCAGGTGATGCGAGGGGCCTTGAAATGCATGTTTGGATTCTCCTTCTCCCTATCCATGAACCACTTCCTGGCAGAGCTAATCCAGTTGGCCTCAGAAAGGCCGTCCACTGGATGCTGAGCAAAGAGGTCTCCTACTCTGGAGACGGAAACAACTCCACAGGTACCTTGCTAGTGACGTGATTACAGGCCAATACTAACTGTGCGGTTTCTGGCTCAGAAACAGCAAAGGAGGAGTATACTGGGGGGGTGGCCTTGAAGAGTGAACAGAGGTTTTTTGCAGTCATGGGAGGGGCTGTTCTCTATTGTAGGCCCAGGCCTACCCACAGCATCATTAAATACTTAGGAGAAGGCTTGTGTCAGGAGCAGGAAGCTGGCACAGGGATGTAAGCAGGTGCTGGGGAGGTAGAGGAAGCGTTTATTCCAAGTACATGGGAGAAGGCAAGAAAGGCCCTGTTCCTCTGCTCCCACCCACCACTTTGTATTTTGCATCTCTGCCTCCCCGGCTCCTGTCTGTAGCACTCCAGGGCTGGGGCAGCCGGCAAAGTGTCACACACTCAGTAGCACTGTGCAAATAGTGAAATAAACAGTCTCATCATTCAGGAGCAATGTGAACAAAGAAGGAACGATCCGTCCCATGGCATGGGAGCTGGATGAGACACATGGCGCTGGCTGGCCCCCTCCATGATCCATGACCTTGGACAAGCAACTTGGTGAAAACAGGACAATGACTCTTTGAGAGGACTGGCCGTCCCCAGTGAGCCTCCTGGGCTCCCACAAACACACAAATCACTCGGCGTGTCTCTCACTCGGCCTGGCTTTCCTCGGCTTGTTTCGAATCAAGCATCTACCCATTCGCCCAGCAGATTTATGCCTCCCAGAGGGGCTTCTCCAGCATCACGGTGAGTTTCCGTTCTGCCAGCTGGCAGGTAGCTGCTCTCTGCACTGTTTGGACTGAGAGCTACTTGACCCACTGAGCAAACGGCATTAGCCGCCAGCCAGGTGCTCCACTCCTCTGCACATCCCATTAATTTCTCCCAGGATGAGAGTCAAACAGCCTCTCACTTGTTTCCTGCCAAGAGGCTGATTTACATGAGATCCAGCCACTCCACTAGGTAAGCAGAGTTGCCCCTGTGCCCGTATCTTCCAGGGGAACAGCTCAGAAAAGCTCTCATAACTGAGTACACTGAGGAGTTCAACAAACAACACAGGCTCCGTGGCCCATGGCTTCTCCATACAAACCAATACATGTCCCTCTCTCCTACTTGTCTTCTTTCACCGAGCCCCAAAAGACCAAGACTCCACTGGAGCTTCATCCAACCATCAACAGAGCCATCTCATCTCCTCTACCTCACTGCTGATGTGGCCCCATCACCGTAGTATCTGAGCACAAACAAAATAGGTCACCCCTAGAGCCACCACAGCACTGCTCCCTACAGAACATTCTCCACTGCTTTGCCCATTCCAGTCTTAAATCCCAAGCAATGCGGCTCCCACCACTTCTCATGGGGATGGCTTATTCCATAGCCTAGGAGATTTCACTCTCAGTACCTTTCTCATTGATTTTAACACCAGAAGGAATGCTGTAGGACAAGAAGCAATGGGCTTACATTGCGGCAAGGGAGGTTCGGGCTGGACAACAGGAAAAACTTCCCAACTGTCAGGGTTAGTTAAGCACTGGAACACATTGTCTAGGAGGAGGCTATGGAAACTCCATCACTGGAGGGTCTTAGGAACAAGTTAGAAAACCATCTGCCAGGAATGGTTTCATTTTTGCATCATCCTGCTCTGAGTGCAGGGGACTGGCTAGATGTCCTCTTCAGGTCACGTCCAGTCCTGTTCTTCGATGGTTCGGCTCTCCTCTGAGCCGCTGCATAAAGCAGACCATAGAACCTTGCCTAGTATTCTTCCATCCAGCCCCTTGTTTCTGTATCAGCTACGGCATCTCTTTTGGAGAGATAATAATTGATCATTCAGGCTATATCTAGGCAATAAAAGAAACATGGCAGCAAATTGCAAACTAAGCCCAGGTTAATGGACTCAGGTTGCACCTCGGGGCTAAAAATAGCAGTGTGGATGCTGTGGCTTGGGCTGGAGGTCAGCCTGTGAGACCCACTAAGGGAAGAGGGCTTATGGGATCATGGCTCTTTTTAGCCCTATGGCACAAGTACCATGCATCAGGTCAGTTGACTCGGCTCTAAAACTTATCACTACTGGTCTTTTTTTGCTCTGTAGACCAGTGATTTTCAACGGTTTTTATCTGAAGACCCCTAAAAAATTTCAAATGGAAGGTCTAGACCCGTTTGCAAATCTTAGCCATACTATGCAGACCCCCCAAGGGTCAATGGACCACAAGTTGAAAAGCACTGACAACCTTTCCCAGACAGCTTAGATGAAAACCACTAAGGTAGACACTCTTAATTTCATCCCATTCCTACCAGTTACATCCCCATGTACTACCCTCAATGATCCCTCGCTCTCCTTGACACTACACCCTCCAACTTCTCATGGGTAGGATAGCCAGGGGTGGGCAACTTTGGGAATTGAACCAGGGCATCAAAACCCAAAGCCAACGCTGCTAAAGTTGGGCTACACTGCGGTAGCGAAGGGCTATCACAATCATATCTTCTGTATATTACGCATACAGTGAACCTTTAATGCCTCGTTCCCAGTGAGTTACACAGGTGTTCACCACTTTCTCGTTAGCCATTATTTAGCCAAGTGCATCGTACTTAGTTCTCCAATGGGAACTGGGTACCTAGCAGTCCTCAACTGCCCTGAAAACCGATTCTCACAAAGTCCCTTCAATGAAAGCAAAGTCCTCATTCATAAAGCTGGAGCGCCTTGTGCTCAGAGTAGGTGGGGTTTTAAACACAAAGCTGAATTTTACAGATTTCTGCCTGGACCTCTGAGATCAGGATAGTTTTAAGGGCGCCTGCTCCTGCCGGATATACATTTGCCCCTCGCTCCTCTTTTCTTGGGTTCCTTTTAGTCTCAGACTTGTAGCCAACTGTGGCACTGAACTAAAGTGCGTGCTACCTAATTTGTCAAAAATCCAATACAAAGATTGTCAAAACAAAACCCAAGCACACTCTACAATTCAGCAATCAGGGGTGGAGGCTTGAAATATATTTGTCACTGACTCATTTCTCTTCCTATATCTGGCCTCTTCATACTAAAGGATGATATTTATAGGATGCCCCTGATCAAATGCCCCAGGCACTTTAGTAAAATCAATGCAATTCTTTTTTAAAACAGCAACATAGCCCTGAATTGGGAAGGGAAACAAACAAACATCTCACACTGAGCCTCCAAATTAAGTGTTACTTATTGGTGCAGACAAAGGGGCATTAGTTCAACTACATCACAGCTTAAATAATCCAGATAGTCAGTGCTCCACTGTGATTGCGGCCCATAGTTATTGCCTGGCCCCTCCCCATGAAAACTCGATTCTGCAAACTGGTCCATGTGGGAAATCCCTTGAGCCACTGAGATGCCTCTTTAGGATTCAGTGTGGACATAAGATCTGCCTGCATGCAGGTCATAGTGTTTCTAACTCTGGCAATATTTGATACATATATTTTAAAGCCCCAGCTCCTGGAGTCATGTGAATATGTGAGACACTCATCTTTCTTTTTTTTAAAAGCAAGTTTCTGGCTTAGTTGCAGAGCAAAGCTTGAAAACCTGTGCCTCCTACTCAGAAACCTGAAATTAAAACCAACTCTACTGAATTCCAAATCTCATGATTTTTTAAGCTACTCATGATTTTGGGGGGCATGGCTCATGATTTCTGATGGCTTAGGGTTGACTGTGCTGAGGTTGGATCATAGGCCTAGGGTCATGGCAGAGAAGAGATCCATCAGTAGCAAAGATGATCAGGGACATGCTCTGGGTGTCCCAAAGCCTCTGGCTGGTGGAAGCTGACCATGGATGACAGGAGACGGATCACTCACTAACTGCCCTATTCTGGTCATTCCTTCTCAAGTATTTGGCACTGGCTTGTCAAAGGACAGGTTACTGGGCTAGATGGACCACTGGTCTGACCCAGGGTGGCCTTTCTTATGAAATGAGTGAAATTTGTCTGAGCTGGGACTCACTCACACTTGGGGAGCTGGCGGGGGGAGGCTGGGCCTAGGAAGGCCCCGGGAGGCAGCAGTGGTGAAGAGTCCTCACACACACACACACACACACACCACTCCTGCCGCTGTACCGGCACCTTTTTTTTTTTTAGAAAAAAAGCACTGCCTATCACAGTTTGGGACAGAAAGTGAGGAAGAATACTGTATGCAGTCAAAAATCCTACTGAGTTGTTAGGCTCCATCCAACAGAGCACCCAGTGGTAACTGTATTTCACAGGATGACCTATGGGATGAAGGGGGCTAGTGTGGATGCTGGGTGACTATTGGGGTGATGAAGGTGCTGCAGTGGAGTGCAAGGAGGTTCTCTGCTTCCCACGGCTTGCCCACAAGAAGAATTCTGCTCAAGGCAGCATGGGAAGCTACTCCAACAGGCTGTGAAGCCAGCCCCTAAGTCTCTTGACACAGACGGGGTAGCAGAAACATCCGAAGGGTCGCCATGGAATGGGATGGTAGGTAGGAGAGGGTAGAGCAGAGTGAGGTGTCCACGCTCCTGCTGCGTCTTAGAGACTCATGATTTAGCAGATCTCAGCCTGCAGGCTGGGACCCACATTTTTAGGTTACAGCTATGAGGGAACAGCCCTGATCTTTCTCCTTCTAATCTAACTTATTATCTACAGTGGTTTGTGAATACTTTGGGGTTCTTCCAGACGAATGTGACTCATCACAGCTAGATAACACCCAGACAAAGTTTTTTGCCCCGTGCTCCTGCAGTTTGCTAAAGTGAGCCAGGGCAATAGATAACAAGGGACAGTAACTCCAGGGTTAACCATAACAAACCGGTCCCTGACCTGTGCTGAGCTCTCTTGACCCGCTTCCATTTCCACAGAATTAATTTTAATGGCAGGGCTGTCTTCAGCGAGTCAGAGCTTAGTGCTATAAAATGAAGACGGTATTTTCCCACTCCGCCACATCCGCCAAGGATTTGGTAACTCTCTAAAACGGCACGTTTTGCATTGAGCAGTGAAAAGAAAGGTTAGTTGTTCTGTACCCTATTACTGCAGGCTGAACGCTGAAGTGGCAGACACAAATTCTAAGTCAAGAGCAACTCCTTTAAAGAGCTGCCAGCGCCCAGTGGAAAACGGGGAATTACTGTCTTTAATTAGAAATCCAGCTAGCTCAAAGCCTGTTGCCATTCGACTCTGCCCAACGCTTCTGTCTGGTCTCCAAGGGCGAAATTCACCAGGCCCCAGAGTCAGCACACATCCCATGCACCACTGAATCACTACATAAGCTTTACTAGGATGATTTAATTGGGGCATCAACTTCCTGCACAGGAAGCACTTTTCCCCTCATTAACCCTTTGTTATGCTTACTCTAAATCCCTCCAGCAGTCTGTTTCTTGGTCTGCCGCGTGGTCTTAAATGGACACTGGCAGGGCATGTTCACCCCACATTTGCCTAGAAGGTGTTAGCGATGCTGAGAAGGGGCCAGTTAGCTGGACAAGCTGAAGGGAATTAAGTGGCAACATGATGCCTGAATGATGGTGGAGACCATGGGTGGACTTTGGAGCTTCCCTTGGGGAAGGCAGCACCATGGGATCCAGGCCCCACTCCTGGCCCTGCCCCATGCACCACCCCCACCATGCATCCAGCTGTGCCCCTCCTGCATCCCCCACTCAGCACTTATTGTCCATCACAGTTCAAAGTGTATGTACTTCTTTCTTCACCCCCCACCTCCTGCTTGGTGACTCGGCCCCTCCTTTCCAGGAATGGATGAAGGGAGCTTAATTTACATTGTCTTTGTTATGCACTTTCTCTACTGCCTATGGAAAGGAAGACAGCACTGTTTGTCTGTCCCCATGTGAACTATGTCAAATACATGGGGCCAACGTATCCCCACATAATCACAGATATACTATTACTCTCTATTGAGACTGTAAATCACAATTATTTTGGAACAAAAATAAATGCTGTAAACCAGATTCATTCCCTGCAACTTTTTAAGCATATATAGCCTTTTCTAGATTATACCACATGTGTCGACAAGCTTACACCAACCAGTTTCGCACCAATTCAGAATAATTGTCTGGATTGCTTCCTATCCTATATAAACATTTCGGTGCACATATACAGAGACACAGCTGTCTACTTGAAGAGGAGATGTTATATCCATACTTTAACTTGTGTCATTCTGGACAAATGCCTTAGACGGGAGGGTGTGAACAACCATTGTCTCCTTAATGTTAAGGAATCTGCCAGGTGATATGGTCCCAGGGAGTAAACTGATGAGCCATTAAGGACACAATGGTTGTATTCTTTATGTCCTTAATGGCTCATCAGGTTACTCCCTGGGACCATTCTACCTGGAAAATTCCTGAACATTAAGGAGACAATGGTTGTTCACACCCTCCCGTCTAAGGCATTCCTCCAGAATGACACAAGTTAAAGTATGGATATAACATCAAATTCTTAACTTCTAATCGAAATAGAATTCCTAGACATAAACTATATAATAATTCCCAGCAAATTACTACCTTTCTATTGATACCAAACATGACATAGTTCCTATGGATTATAGCATTTATGAGATATCCATAGAAAATAATGTCATAAATGCTTCCCTAAATCCAGACAGTGTCACACACCTGCCCACATGCCCTGCCCTTTGGGGGGCATGCCAGGCTCCCCCTGTGCCCCCCCCCCGGCAGGGAGGGCTTTGGTGTAGTCCTGGGGTAGCCCTAAGTCGACTTAGGGCTACCTCAGGGCTACACTGGCTTAATTCGACTTTAAAAAGTCGAATTAAGCCTTAGGTCGAGTAGAAAGATGATTTAATAAAGTCGACTTAATTTTCATTAAGTCGACTTAAGCAAAGTGTAGTGTAGACGCAGGGCACATTAAGTCAACTTAAGCCAGGCTTAAGTCGACTTAATTTACCAGTGTAGACGCAGCCACAGATAGCTCGCTCCTGCCTTTTTAAAATGTCAATTTTAAGCACAGATTCTAAGGAGTTTGTCTTGTTGCGTCCACCTACTGAATGTTTGGTTTCTTCAAGATCTAAAATACTGTAAGGCTCAGAGCCTTGCTATGGCCTCTGCAGCAAGCTGCAGGCACAGAAGGTGCATCTACAGTTGTAAATTAAATCGACTTAAGCTTGCTTAGGTCGACTTAATTTACTCTGTGTCTACACTACACTTTCCTTAAGTCGACTTAAGGAAAATTAAGTCAACTTTGTTAAACCTGGTTTAAAGTCGACTTTAGGCTTAAGTCAACTTTCTAAAGTTGACTTAAGCCAGTATAGACGTGGAGTAGCCCAGAGTCGACCCTAAGTCGACTTAGGGCTCTCCAGGACTCCCCCACTGCCCTCCCTGCTGGGGGGTGGCACAGGGGGAGCCTGGCATACCCCCGCAAAGGGAGGGCAGAGCCCTGCCCACCCTGCCCCTAGGCTCTGCCAAGGTCCCTGTCCCCCTTTGCCCCATTATACCCAGCTACAATGGGGCAAAGGCTAAGGCCCCTGGCACTTGGCAAGGAGTGCCCCCCCTGCTCCCGTGGACCTCTCCCAGGTCCACCTAGCCCCTAGAAGTCGACCTAGGCATCCAGTGTGGACACTCTAGGTCGACTTTGTAAGTTCCCCCCTAAGTCAACTTAAATTTAGGTGTGGTCATGCTAAGTCGACTTAGCTAAAGTCAATCTAAATTAACAAGTGTAAACATAGCCAGAGAGAGAAAGGAAAGATGCTTTCACAGGCCATGCCTAATGCTTTCCCAAGAGGCAGGGATTTAGGGGACAGCTATGGGAAAGATTTTGGGGAGGCATAGCCCCCCTGCCTACAGTAAAATCCGCCCATTATGGAGCCAGCTGAGAAGGAACAGGCAGAGCTAGGAGAAAGCCAGGAAGCTGATGACAAGAAGGTTCAGCAATGAGGGGCTGGTAGCCACGGTCTGGACGTTAGAGAGAGAAGGAAGGAAACCCCAGGGGAGAGAGAATATGAAAAAGCTCAGGAAAAGAGTAACAACATCTAAGATGGCCCAGACCTTGGATGCTGAGCAGAGAGTCCCTTCACTGGAATCAGAGGTAGAGGGTGAGCCTGGGTTCCTCTTCCAGCCACCGGGGAAGTGGCACCTTCTGGACAGTGAATGGGAAGACTTTCTGAGACAGTTTGTATGGATTGACTTTGATACCATGGGGTGCGTCTACACTTACAAGTTAGGTCTACTTAAGGGGGCTTAAGTCAACCTAACTTACTCCCTGTCCACACTGGGCTTTTATTAAGTCAACTTAAGGAAAGTTTAAGTCGACTTAATAACACCTAGTTTTAGGTTGACTTAAGTCTTACGTCAACTTAAGCCAGTGTGGATGCTCTACCTAGGGCGGGGAGACAAGGGAGCACAGCATGGCTGCCTTGTCCCCTTGGGAGCTCCTGCTCCCTTCTCCCCAGGACCCATGGCTTCCCAGCAAGAGGAGCCAAGGCTCCTTTTTGGCTGCGAAGCTGCGGTCCTAGGAGAAGGGCTCACCAGCCAGGGCTCCAGTGGGAGGGAAAACCCCTCTGGGGTTCTGGCAGTGAAGGAATCCCCGCCACCCCAGCCAGGGCTCCAACGGTGAGGGAATCCCTCACTGGAGCCCCGGCTGGGGTGGCAGGGATTCCTTCACCGCTGGAGCCCCTGCCAGGGCAGCGGAGGAATCCCTTGCTGCCAGAGCCCGGGCTGGGGGCTCCAGGCAGCTTGTCCCGGGGAGACTGGGAAGCTGCTCACGGCTTGTCCCGGTCTCGGGGAGAGCCAGCCGTGCGCATCTGGCTCTCCACAGGGGAAGCCACCTCTCCCTTCTGGCAGGGAGCTGCAGCTCCCCTAGTCTGGGGAGCCGCAGCTCCTTTGGAGCCTCAGCTCTCCCTCAACTTACCCAGTCGACTTAAAGAGTCTAGTGTAGACTCTCTAAGTTGACTTAATAAAGTCAACTTAATAAAGTTGACTTAACTTTCTGAGTGTAGACATAGCCATGGAAGGGGAGGACTGGCTGGAGAGCCAAGCCACAAAGAGAGAGCTCCTTGAGTCCCAGAAAGAGAGGGGCCACAGTGCACACAAGGAGCAGCAAAAGGGGGCACTGAACCCAGAGCAGCCAGGAGGAGGTGCCATAGCGGAGGGTGGAAGCCCACTACAGACACCCTGTAAACACCAACCAGCATTTCACCAGTAATTGCTATTGGTCAGGGGTCGGCAACCCCCTGCACACGTGCCAAACCTAGCATGCGGGCTGATCCTGAGCGGCATGTGGTGCTGCTCCGGCTCCCCCACTGGCTCCGCCCTCCAGTGCGGCCTGGCCCCTGCTCGGCTCGCTTCCTTGCTGGGGAGCACGATCAGCAGCTGCAGCACGGCTGATGGCCCCTGCTGGCCGCACCCCCTGCTAGGCAGGGCTGCTGGAGGGGAGGAGGGCGGCGTGGGTCGGCCAGCCAGCCTGCCCAGAGCCGCACCGCTGCAGGCAGGAGAGAGCCGGCTCCGGCCATGGCCAGCAAGGGGCCGGGTCGGCTCGGCTTGCCTGGAGCCGCCGCTGCTGGCCCCGGAGGCTGCCCACTGCTAGCGGCGGCTCCGAGCAGGCTGAGCTGACCCGGCCCCTTGCTGGCCATGGCCGGGGTCGGCTCTGTCTTGCTGGCAGCGGCGCGGCTCTGGGCGGGCCGACCCGACCGACTCCACTCTGTTCCCATCCAGCAGGGGGCGGGGCCATCAGCCCCACGCTGCCACTGTTGACGGGACCCGGCCCCAGGAACCAAAGGCCGTCAGCCCCAGCCCTAGCCTCAGCCGACAGGGCACCCGAGGCCTGGCCCCGCCCCCTTTTGGCCCCACCCGGCACCTGCTGAGCTGGCCAACCCCTACTATAGGTCCTTGATAATGGGCCTGGTCCTGCACAGAATCCCCACTGACCAGAGAGGCAGCTCTGTGCAAGCAAAGTTTTAATCCTATTTTCACCACTCCAATATTACACTTGCATAACGCTCGTCATCTTCAGAACTCCATGCTCGGGATAAGTACTAAGGAGGTCTGGATCTGTCCCCCCATTTTGCATGAGTGTTGTACAGCTTCTAACACATAAACACTGACTTTGGTCAGGACTCTACTAGACACCACACGAGAAACTTTCAATAATAAGAAACATGCTGCTGAATCGGTGTTTTAGTAGCAAGCAACTAAGGGATCAGGATTACGATTAAATGTCTGGGATTTCAATGTCAAATGTACCTTCCCCAGGCCCGCAAAAATAATCTCTGAGCCAGGCCATCTCTTGGAGGAAATCTTTTACAGAAACACAAGTGTAGTCTTAGATGACTATAGTATCCACTTCACTTCAAAAAAAAAAGAAAAAGAATTTAAAGAGCAGGACAATTAGATGCTAAGCAACACAGACCTTTCCAGAATGAAAGTCGGTGGGGAGAATTAATGAGCATAAATGCAATCCAGTAATTAATTGATAAACGGCATTAAAGAGGTTTTTACAGAAGAGGAGCCCAACGTGATTTATCTTCGCAGCAACAGAAGAGACTTTTTTCTCTTCTTTCACCTTGTAGATAAGGACACAGAATGGGGATCCTTCAACTTTGAAGCTTAAGAGGAATCTGCAAACTGAAGACAAAAGGAGGGAGAAGAAAAGGGAGAAAACCCACCCGCATGGTGGGAGGGAGTAGCAGACAGGCCCACTGCCAGACAACAAGAAAGTTGTTACGGATTGAGTTTTATGCATTTTAAAAAGTGTTTTGTGGGATCAGAAATTATATTCAGTGCAAAAAATAGTGTGTTACAGGGGTGGGGGGGCAGCAAAGTGGAGAAAGTGCAGCAATTAGATTGCTAAATCCAGCCTGCAAATTTACACCAGCGGGTGATGCATAGGAAGGTGCCACCAAGGAGAAAACTGGCCCAAAGTTTCTGCTACATCATTAAATTTGACCATGTTGCACCCCTCTCCATATATGAGATGTGTTAACAAACAATACTGTAATGCTTACATTTGCAGCTGCAACGTTCTCCTCCATGGCCAGGTCCACTTCAATCCCTGGACAACACCGATGCTGAAGTCTTCTTCATATGTCACTCTACTGACATCACTTCACGCTGAGACCTTCCGCTGCCAACCCATTGGCTAGTGCATCACCTTTAAGCTCCGCCCCCCCCAGTGCTCCACCCAACCCTCCCTCTTCAAGCTTTGCATCACCCCTCTCTCCTTTGCCAAGAACCAAAAAAATCAGGGATGGTGTTGAGATAGAAAGCTGGGGGAAAAGAAAAATAAAAAAAATTTTGCTGAAATGTTAACGATTTCCATGTGGAGAAGAAATGGTTAAACAACCAGCTCTATTAGATTTAAATTGGAGCCCTGGAGATGAAAGCTGCTGCACCCCAGGTCTTCATGGAGCAATGCCAATTTAGGCCAGATGGGCATGGCCACCCTCCCAATTTGCAGTGATTAGCCTCATTGGTGGTATTCCCCATAGAGGGGCCAAGAACCTGAACAGGTCAAGGAGCTAATCATAAAATCGTAGATGATTAGGATTGAAAGAGACCTCAGGAGGGATCTAGTCCAACCCCCTATTGAAAGCAGGACCAACCCCAACTAAATCATCACAGCCAGGGCTTTGTCAAGCCAGGTATTAAAAATCTCTCAGGATGGTGATTCCAGCACCTCCCTAGGGAACCCATTCCAGTGCTTCACCACCCTCCTGGGGAATATATTTTTCCTAATATCCAACCTAGACCTCCCCCACTGCAACTTGAGACCATTGCTCCTAGTTCTGTAATCTGCCACCACTGAGAACAGCCTCACTCTATCCTCCCTGGGACCCCCTTTCAGGTAGTTGAAGGTTGCTATCAAATGCCCTCCTCATTCCTCTCTTCTGCAGGCTAAAACAAGCCCAGTTCAGCCTCTCCTCAGAAGTCATGTGCTGCAGCTCCCATAATCGTTTTTATTGCCCTCCACAGCAAATGGAAGAGTTGGTCCAGGGGACTTCTGGGTGAGCCCAGTTTCCAAGTTCCTTAAGAGGGGGTGGGATGGGTCCAATTTCTATGAAGCAGAGGCCCTCAGAATTCATTAATCTGGCCCTGTGTAGCTTTCCTCCATCCTTCTTGGGCCCAGATACACTTCGTATTCTTTTTCTTTTCCAGCCCAGTCTGCACTAGCAGTCATCCATGCCTCACCAGTCCAGTGACACACCCACAGGTAATCCTATTAAGAAGTCTCAAGCAACAACTGCCCCCTAAGAGTTTATCCTGGCTTACCCTACCCAGTGGACACCCTGCCTTCAGAGGGGTTGCCATGGGGTGTCGTTCAGGATCCAGTTGGGCCTGATCACTGATATAAATACTGCTGGGCCTAACCCACACCCACCATCCACACGCAAAGCCCTGGCACCCCAAATTAGTGGTGCTTGCAGCTTGGGTTAGCTGGCCCAGCTAGGGTTACAGACTGAAACTCAGGTGCTGCTTTGACTCAGGCTGGTGCCCAACCCCCTCTGCAGTGAGGACACTGGCTAAGCCACCCGATTACTGAGAGTCCTCCAGTGCCTTCCCATAATTCACTGGGAGAGAATTCTAAAGCCGCTGAACGTCATGCAGCACAAAGGGTACGTCTACACTGGAGGTTCTGTTAAGTCAACTTAGAGAGTCCACATTGAAAACTCCTGTCAACTGCCTGCGTCCACACTGGCAGGTGCGAGGTCGATGGAGGAGTGGTGCATTGTGGGGAGCCCTGGGAGGGGGCCTAGAGGCCAATTAGGTCGACGTAAGGGCTTTCCCCGTCTACACTGGCTTAAGTCGACTTAATAAGGTTGACTTAAGCGTTAAGTCGACCATAAGAGGTGGCGTTATTAAGTCGACTTAAGGAAGCAGTTAAGTCAACATAATAAAAGCCCAATGTGGACACAAGAGTCTGTAGGTCGACTTAACCTTCCTTAAGTCAACCTAAGGCTCCAGTGTAGACACACCCAAAGAGCCCTGCATGTGCCCTCAGATGTCCTCCCAATACACACAGCGATGAATGCAATAAGATGGGCAGGTTGCTTACACCTGCTCTAGGCTACCCCAGAGGGCCAGACCCAGGTGCCAGTGACCCACAGTGAAGACATACTCTTAGTTTCATTTCACATCACACCTCTGTTATTGCTGGTTCCCAAAGGGCCTGGAAGCAGAAGGGCCAAATAAAGAGAAGTTAATGGAACCATTCAGCCAGGAAGAACAGGGAGCCAAATTCTGCTTCAGAACCTTGTTGCCTTAGGAGTTCTGGTTCTGTATTTTGGACAGTTTCTGATCCGACGGTGCTTTTGCACCAGTTTAAATTCAGTAGGCCAAATTCATGCTGGTGTAACTGCATTCGCTTCCAGAGTGTCAGGTCAGCAGAGCATTTTGCCAAGAGACTTCAGTGGAGTCGTGCCCACCCGTGAACAAGGAGCAGACCCAAAGCACTTTGTCCCAGAGGCAAAGAGCAGTGGGAGCTTGGTTTGCATATGGCTTTGTAAGCTCAGATGCAAGGAGGTTCCAGAGATGTGTCCCCCACAGGCCTCGCCCGTTGTTCTGAGATGGTATCATCTCTGACACAGCCCCTCTTGGTGTGCCAGGGCACTGCCTGCCTCCGCGTCCTACAAGTACCTGTCCATTTTGGCCATTGCACAGAACAAATTTGGCAAGGGGACAATCAATCCCCAGTGTCCAGCTACCTTTGAACCAACTGCCCCAAAAGTTCTGGCTTCGTCTTTGGAGGCGACACTGTAAATCGCATCTCAGCCCCCAGGGTGATGCCAGCCCAGCATGGAAGAGGTCATCCTCTTAAACACGGGGCTCTGAAAACATTTCCGCCCTGCTCCTGTATCGTTGTAGCTGTTTTCCTGAACTCTGCAGAAAGCAGCGAGGTGTCATTCAGATTCTTTTAAAATAAAGCCTTCCATTAAAGGCAAAAAAAAAAAAAAGATCATCGTGTCCTTGAGGGTCGTGTAATCTAGCAAATCATCAGGGAGCCATTAACACCAGGGAAATGACAGGAAGAAAATAATGCAGAGTGTTTAAACGCCACAGCCAAACCAAACCCATCAGCGGCCCCCGTTATTCTGATGTCATGTAGGCGCAACGTGTAATCATCAAAATTGGTGTCCCACTACAAATCATCAACTTTCTGCTTTCACGCCTGGCTGCACATTGCCAGACGCCAGGAACCAACGGGAAAGGATGGACTCGTTCAGACATGGCTTCGATCCTGGAATGTGTGGCCTTGGAGAGAAGGAATACGCAGGTAGAACGCACACACCCAGCTGATAAAGAATTCCTCCTGCTGAAAGCACACCTATTAGCAACGCCCCCTTCGAGGGGGCTCAGGCGTGGATTTAGTGGGAGCCAGACCCGCAATCAGTAAGATTTCGGATTTGATTCGCTTTTTGAGCCTGTGAGTGGAACATCTTCGTCTATGATTGGACGAGGTCTTTAAGCTAAAGAACATCAGGCCTGATCAGTGAATGGATAGCAGTGCTCCTCGGCGCGAAAGATGTGGTGTAGCGTAGCGAGATGGAACAATTGGTTACGGGGGGGGACGCTGAGAGCCATTGATCCAAACTGTAAACCCTGTATAGAATAGAAACCACTTCAAGCCGGGGGCGAGGAACAGCACCCCATGCACACCTAGCTCCAGCACCTGTGGCAGGGCTCATCTGTGCAGACCAGGACCTCAGGATGGGAAAACCTGAGCTGGCTGAGCTAGATGATCAAGCCAGCAGAGAGACACGCTTGCGTTATGGTGGGTTGTGCTCTGAAGTGAGAACAGAAAAGAACCACAGGGATTTGGAAGGTGATGCTCTTCTCTTGATGCTGAGCCAGTTCACCGGCACTCCAACAGTGGACCAGCCGGGTGCCACTGAACTCTGAGTCGGCCAAGCCCAAAATCTACCTCACCCCTTTTCACAGGATAGTGATTAAAGGAACAAGGCTGTACTTGGGGGCTAAAAACACTTACTCGGCCCAGGCCAGTGGACAGTTTTTTGGGGGGAAACCACATAGGGAGATGTGTTCTTTCCTGTGTTCAATATCCAGCACCCCGATTGTCACTCACGACGATCGGAGGAAGCCTTGGGCGTGCCCCACAGGGAGGCTTGTTGTCTGGTGGACTCTGTGTAGGTGTCTCACGAGAAGTCCATCCTCTCCTGGTCAGCTGAGCCTAGATAGAACACAATGCTGGTGCGTGCATCTAATTCAGACATGCCATGGCTCGATGCCCCGCACTCCCTGAGAGAGATGGAGCTGAACTCTAGATTGTAAAATGCTTTGAGATCCTTCGAGAAACTTACCCGAATCGCTTGGACTCCAATCATTCTGCGACAGCCACGTCAGATGCTGTGTGAGACTAAGAGGAAGCACGGAAGATCCCTGGCTAAAGGTCTAAACCCTGCTTTGCCCACCCTGGATACACAGCCCGACCTCCTGGGAAGGACTTTTGATGTGGCATTCAATTGACACATCTCTAACACGGCCCAGAATGGCGCAGAGGAAGCAGCCGTTCCAGCTGCAGAGAACAACACTGTTGAAGATCGATGAAGACCCTTCTCCAGCTGATCGGTTTGTGGGAAGGTTTTTATTTGATCATATTGCGTCGGTTGCTCGACCCCTGGATGTCACGGCACAGAACTGTTGATTTGTCGTTACCCGTCAGGCATTGAGAGGGGAGCTGGGTGACAATTCCAGGCAAATCTCTATTGATTAAGACGCTGTTTGGAAACCTGGCAGCATATGGTTTAAATTGATTTTTCTTTTCCTTTGGTCTAAAAGGGGAAGAAGGAAAAAAATCAATGAAACCCAAAACTCTCCATGCAAGGGATCATCAAAGGCAGCTGAGCCGTTTTCAGCGCTACCGTAGAAAAGAAAACCGAGCTGCAAACCCGGCATTAATAGAGTCCAGCTTGCCAGCCCCACAGAAATGGGGAACATGCACGCCAGCCGCAATGGTACTTGGTTTGTTGTGCACCAAGGAAACCTGGCAGGTGGGGATATAAAGGCACACTACATATAAACCCTCTTGCTCTGAACCATGGAGAAAATTACGCTGCGCGTGCCCCAAGCTCAAACAATGGCTAGACTTCCTCTTTCCAGCATGGGTTTTTGTGCTGGGCGGGGAGAGCACAAAGCAAGTTCCTTCTGCAACATTTTTGCACTCAGCAGAAAATTATCCAAATTACCAGTCATTTTGGATCCATTAGGCAAACCTAGAGGCAGAATGGCCCTTGTCCTGAAGAGTTGCCTGCACTTTGAAATCTGTCAGCTTCCAGCCGTAGCAGCGTGTTATGAGCTCAGTGGAGACCAGACTCACCCCCACCTTCTGTTTTCTAGACAACGTCTTGCACGCCAGCTGGCACAAGCTCCTGGCTCAGGTCCTTGCTGAAGACTTACTTCCAGGTTAGTTACAAAGAGGCGGTGACTAAAAATAACCCCCTTCATGGAACCAACATTACCCGAGTTACGTTCCCCTACTGTGCTGAGCCTGGTGCAAACACACACGAGACAGCTCCTGGCCCAAAGAGCTTTCAACCTTAAGAGACAACAGATAGGCCGGGAAGTAGGGGTGGGGAAGGCAAGGAAGTTATCCAAGCTCACACAGCTGTTCATGGCCAGAACCCGGAAGAAAACTGCAGGCTCCCAAGTGTCAGCGTGGAGCACAGACCATTGGATCACCACAGCTACCAAAGGCGGCAATAGCTAGCTAGCACTAGCGGAGAATGGCTTTGATCTCTCAATCTTTCTTTTTAAGGCGAGTTAGCCATGGCTTAAACCAGGGCCTCATTTATTCAGCTTGCTGGAACCCTTCCTCCTCCGCTCTGTTTGCCACCCTGATCCTGCCACCATCTCCACATATAACGATCCCAGTCCTGTAACAGGATCTTCCCTCCCAGCCCCTTAGCTCACGTGGAATCTCACTGATGACAAAGGGGTTGTGTTTGCGTGAAGGCCTGCGCAGCACGGAGGGTTTTGATTGTGAGCTTGCTGGCACAGGGCAAAGTGCATTCGTGCAAAGTGCATCTTATGCAGGAGCTGCTGTGGAAGATGGGAAGTGGAAAAAGGCCTTCCTCTCATTTTATTTGTCTCTTTAGAGCACCTTTATCGACGATCGTGGCCACCTGGTCAGTTTCACGGTGGCTGCCATTTTTTTACATGCAAACTTTCACCCCAGCCATTAGGGCAGAAAGGCCACAAGATGGGGGGTGGTTAATGGAACGCACAACAGGAGAGTCAGCAAGCGATCTGGGGTTTACATCCAGTCCTGCGTTGGTAGCCACAGGACGCTGTCCTCTGGTGGAGGAAACCCAGTAGCAGACAAGAAGGATGACCATATGGAGATTGCACTGGAGTGAGATTCGAGAAAGCCGGATTTGATCTTGCCTCTGTTGCTGCTCTGCTGGATGACCTTTAGCAAGTCATGTCCTGGCCTGTTGCCTCAGTTTTCCCATCTGTTGAATGGGGACAGTGACGCCAACTGCCTGAGAACTAGGCATTAGTGTCCTGTCTCTGACAGCCACCTCCTCGTGGGAGGTCGCTGAGTGTGCATCTCTATGCAATGAGTTTCATGGCAAAAGCCAGATCATAGCCACACCCCAGCTTTATCCCACAGTGCGACACTCTAGCTCACATGCTCCCTTGTCACACTGTGCCACTGGGCTGAACATGGGAATCTCTGAAACTGAATGCCTTGGGGACCAAGAGACTAACCCAGGCTGCAGCCAGACTCAACAATCCCTGCTGTTCAATGGGTCTCTCTCTCTCTTCAGGGCTGAGAGTCCAGATCAGTTCACCAGCACAGCGTTTGCTGAACGCCGTGGGTACCAAGGGACCCGCATCTCCAGTGGCTGGGATGCAGAGGAGCACCATCTCAGCGCTTCCACTTTGAAAGCCTTCGAGGCAATGGCTGTTGCTCTTTCCATGAGAATAGATGACGAAACCACAGGAGCACAGAGCCAAGCTTGCTGATGGGCCATAACGGGGCAGGCCTGGCTCCGTCCACACACCGCTGCTCTGCCAGTGTTCTGCAAGTTAGCCTAGCGTGAACATCACCGGGGCGCACACACTATTCAAAGGGACAGCAGCCAATTCGTAGAGACCACAGTCATAAACACACACACTGTACAGGTCAAAACGTCACCATAAGCAGCCGAGACTGCCTGCCTCCGTGATCTATCCTGAACCAAGCGCACTTACAGTCAACATTGAAATGTCCAGAACAAAAACCTTTCCAAAGCGCCTCTCTCATGCACTGGGCAGCTGCCTAAACGCTAAGTACGACCCTCTTGGCTGACCTGCACTACACAGGCCATAAAGCTTCCCCTTAATCATTCCTGCTCAAAGCGGGATCCTTTGTTTGTTTTTTAAATAAAATCATCCAATCTTGAATTAAAAAATGGCCAGTCATGGAGAATGGCACGGTGTTCCAGCAGCTATGGATGAAAACGAGCCCTTTCCTTCAGAATTTGCAGCAAGGTTTGAAAAGACAGTGTAATTTTCATTTCCAGCTATTTCTTAGGACCGTAATCATCTCATTAGTGATGTGGGGTAGCGCACCAAGTTCATGCCTCCTTAATTCCCAGCCTGGATGGCTTCAGTACTGTTTCGGAGGGAGCTGCTCTCATACAAAGTTTGTTACAGCTTAGAAAACAAACCCAACAGCAAATTCTCTTCTTTGCTGGAGTACACTCAGGTCACAGGGGGTGCGTCTACACTTAGAAATTAAGTCAATTTAAGGAGGCTTAAGTCGACTTAATTTACTCCGTGTCTACACTGGGCTTTCCTTAATTCGACTTAAGCTGCTCCTTAAGTCAAGTTAAGGAAAAGTTAGTTCAATTTAATAACACCTACTTTTAATTTGAACTAGTACTTAAATCGACTTTATTAAGTTGACTTAAGCCAGTGGAGATGTGGAGTAGTGCCTAGGTGGAACTTTTAAAGTCAACTTAAAACGTTAAGTCGACTTAATACGGCCAAAAAGGGGCCATGCCTACACTTGAAAAGTTAAGTCGACTTTTGTTAAGTCGACTTAATAAGGTCCACTTTAAGTTGACTTAAAGTGGACCGTATTAAGTCGACTTCATAAAGTCGACCTAACTTTTCAAGTGTAGACATAGTCTGGGAAATGTGTGTTCCTCCTGCTGGAGGTGGCGTGAGTAATTTATACTTGTCAAGCAGCATTTTGACAAATCATCGGTGCTTTGAGGTCTCAGTAGTAAAAACCCAAGAGAGGCGGCACTGGCTGGCTCCAGGGACTGGCAATGGGGTTTGGAGTCTTTCAGCTTTGCATCTCTGGCTTGACTCGGTCCCTAGTGAGCGGTGGTTAAAAATAATCAACATTTGCGAGCAGTTTGGTGACAGAGGCATAGCTTCTCCCTGTCCACTCAAGCTGGCCTACCTCCCACACAGGCTTTGGGGTCCCTGCTTTTTGTTACTGACCGTGATTCATGCTGGGAAGCAGCTGGCGACCCATGACTGTCACTAAATAAATTCTTGTGCTCGTATTCAGCCTCGCCCTCGTTCTCAGGTTTGGTCCCACCTTTCTGGCTAGATTCTCTGGTGTCTTAAGGCAGACTGGAAGATTTCCATCACCATAGGGGGGAAGGTTAAGATGGCAGCTCCAAGCCATGTCCTCTCTTGTCCCTTCTTGGCATTTTACAGCACCTAGTGAGTAGCTGTGGCTGAGTCATTCCTGGGCAAGTCATTCCAGCCAGACTTAGTGTTTTGGATGAAACTTGATGGAGTTCAGGGGGTGTCAGAAAGACCAGCAACGAGCGTGTAGAGGCTGCATTTCTCCCAGTGGCCCCCCACCAACTTTCATGGCTCTCTTTCTGTTTTCATGGGAACCAAGTGCACAGACTGATTTCCATTTCATAATGCCTCCTGTCTTGCTGGTGTAACCCATATGCCTCTCTTTGAGTGATCTGCAGAGGGTGGGTTACTGTTGCTGGGCAGATTAGCTACCCACAGCTAGAAACTTCCAGAAGCAGGCAGTGGTTGCATTTTGAGCATGCTCCATAGTGTACCCAGCTGGTGTGATGGGGTGCGGTCAGTCAAATCACATGGGAGCAGCAGTCTGTGCAGACAGCAGGCAGGAGCTGCTTTGAGAAGAGACCATGTGCTCAGTTTTCAGGAGAGAAGCTGAGCTAGGAGTGAACAAGATGTTTTCTCCCTCTAATGGAGTCATCTGCAACAGATTTTGCAGACATGCATATGGGACTGAGGGCTGGTTGCAAAGGAGAAGGAAAAGCCTGCATGGAATGCTACAGAGGATTCCTGCAAAGAAAGAAGAAGAGGACAGCTATTTCTTGCCATTCAAGCCTCTACACTGGAACAGAGACTGTAGCTGAGAGTTGGGTGAACTCCACCTGGACTTTGGGACACTTGGGTATCTTTCCTGCGGGGTTTTTCTGTAGGGATTGTTCTTGGTTAATTGTATTTTGTTTTCTTAGGATAAGGTTCATTTAGTTAGTAGTTAATGAAGTTCATTGTTATGTTTGGTTTTAGTAGTATTTTAATGTGGGGTGGTAATTCTGAGCAATCTTTGCTGAGTCCTTGGAGACTGAATCCTGGGTCTCCAGCTGCTTTCTCCACAGGGATTGAGATTGATTTCTGTGAGGCGCTGGAGAAGGGCAACTAAATTAATTTTAGCCCACCCAAAGGTTACACAGGGTCGGACTTTTCTGCGCTTCTTATGGTTCCAGGTCCCAGGCAATCAGTGCAGAACAGCCGGTTAAATCTAACGCACAACAGTACTTCACGAAGTTTCCAAGTAGGGGCTCGGCCCAATTGACGACAGAGGGGCAAAGACTCACCCATCTCCCTGCACCGCTCCAGAAGCTGGCTTTGTGGTCACTGCACCCTCACAGAATTGCTTGCTCCGTTGTGTCATACTGCAGTTCCCAGTTGTGCACATCTGGTCCCAGAGAGCGACCTGTACACTGACTGTATGGAACTGGCTTTGCAGGTCCCATACCTTTCGGGGAATGACTACAAACACATCAGCCTGTTTTTCTAAGGAGACATTGGAGGTACCATTTTTGAAGGGCACCGAGTGATCAGACATAAGGCTTTGAAATGCTTATAGGCACTTTGCAATTTTTTCCCCTGAAAGATTTTGCTTCACAGTAACATGTGTGGGAAATGGGGGTATGGCTGGGGTGTCTTTCCAACAGGGCCAGCACAGGCTGTGTCAATGCAATGGGGTTTGATAGGCACCCACCCAAGCAGACTCAGTGTAGTATGCTGGGTCGGAGGCGTTCTTATCTCTGTGTTGTTTTGCATCCGGAACGGGTGTCCATTTGGCTGCGCGCATGAGTCTCTATGTCTGCTCCCTCAGGATTACCCCAACTCAGATCTCTAAGTGGAGTCTCTGTTAGCCCAGTGATCTGCAGCCTGGCTTGGATCATATGCAGGAACTGAGTTAGCCTGGTGATCCTAAGCTGAGGTGTTCCTTTGGTTAGTGCTTTGGGTTACCTTTGGCTCAAGTCTCTAGTGAGGACTCAGTGAGCTCAGGGGTTTGGAGCCCAGGCGTCCCGTGTGTGCAAGAGGTTCACAATCAAAGAGACCAACATGACCACAGATCTTTGTAGATGATGGTGCCAGGCTAGGCTTTATTGCAACGTAGCACAATGGCAAGGGATCTATATCAACAGATCTGCTGGCACCATTTGTGCTCTCAATGCAATGGAACAGCTCAACTGATGGCAGGACTTTCTGTCTCCCCCTTGGCTGCGCAAAATCTGACCTCTGGGGCTCCTACTATACACTTCTCAGACCTGTTGGCTCGGCCCCCTTTGGGGTCTGAATTTATCTTGATTGGTCCACGTACTCCTCTTTCGATGCTATCCCTAACTTTGATAGGTCCACGCACACTAAACATTGTCAAAATGTCCTGGTGTGGCCGAAACATCACTTATCTCCTTGGTGCTAGGCCGACCTGACATCTCAGAGTCCTTTTCCACTCTTACTGCAGCTGATTTCTTGCCAACTTCTGTGACATCAGACTGACTTAGCCTGACTCCTGCCAATTTAACCATTTATCCAACTCAGGCCTACTGTTTTGAATTGTTTTGCTAGGCCTTAGGCCTCATTCCTGACTGTTTCTATTTATTTGTCTTTTTTATTTTAACCTTTTACTTTCTCCTACACTCAGCATTGGGAAAGCACCACCTTTGTGCTTCTTGGGTGCCTGTGAGACGCATTCAGCTGGATCGGTGACCCCAGCCTGGGCAAGGCCAACTGGGAGGTCCTCTCCTGCACCGAAATGCCCAGAAGTTCCTGTTCACATGGGCAGTTTTGTCAGCAAGGAGGCCAAGAGCTAGATGACCCATAGAGACTCCACTTGCCCGGTTTGCTCAGAGCAGGGCAACATGGCTTCTCATGCAGGATGTAAACTGATCACCACAGAGGTAAGATGGGGAACTCCTCCCCAAGTGATGGCACTGCACCGTTAGCTTGGTGTGTGATGCCTTCACCTTCCACTGAGGTATGTGATGGGTTTGGCAGAGAACTTTAAGCCAGTGAGACCCGTGAGCCCTAGTTTCTCCAGGGCAGTGGTCAGTTATGGCCCAGTCCCTGGGTAGGCTGCTCTTTCCGAGTCCATTTCACTTTAGCTTGAGATCTCACCACCCAGCCGCTCTCTGACTGGTTCTCCAAGGTTACCGAGCTGGTCCATGCCGTGGTCCTTTTCAGGAGCCTGTGGTCTGTAACAGTGCGCCGGGATGCAGAAGCAGCAAAACACAGTTGCTATGTCTACACTTGGAAATTTAGGTCGACTTTAGCTAAGTCGACTTAACTAAGTCAACTTTAAGTTGACTTAGTTAAGTAGACTTAGTGAGTCTACACTTAAATTTTAAGTCGACTTTGGGGGGAACTTACAAAGTCGACCTACAGCGTCCACACTGGACACCTAGGTCGACTTCTAGGGGCTAGGGGGACCTAGGGCAGGTCCACGGGGGCAGGGGGGCACCCCTTGCCCAGTGCCAGGGGGCTCAGCCTTTGCCCCATTGTACATGGGTACAATGGGGCAAAGGGGGATAGGGACCCTGGCAGGACATAGGGACAGGGTGGGCAGGGCTCTGCCCTGGCCTGTGGGGGGGCATGCCAAGCTCTCCCTGTGCCCCCACCCCCACCCCCAGCAGGGAGGGCAGTGGTGGAGTCCTGGAGTAGCCCTAAGTCAACTTAGGGCTACTCCAGGTCTACACTGGCTTAAGTCGACTTGAAAAAGTTGACTTAAGCCCTAAGTCGAATTAAAACCAGGTTTAATAAAGTCGACTTCATTTTCCTTAAGTCGACTTAAGGAAACTGTAGTGTAGACGCAGGGTCAATTAAGTCGATTTAAACAAGCTTAAGTCGACTTAATTTACAAGTGTAGACGCAGCCACTGTGATTTATTCGCCCAAATGGTTCCAGCTCTTCAAGAGGTAAATTTCAAAATCACAGTGTTTTGCCCACGCTTGGTACTGCCCTCAGAGAGCTTCCAGACAGCCCTGGCTTAGCCTTGGTGTCCCGGTGCCTGTTTGGCACCAAGCTACAGCAAACTTGCTAACAGGCCTGGCCCTCACGGCAGGCTGTCTGTATACACCACTTTTGCTGCAAGGGACTGCGGGTCTCGGCCAGCTTTCATTTGAGCCATCCACTTACCCAGCCCTTTCTGTCGGGGCAACTTTTAAATGCCTCCCGCCCCAGTGTCGCTGGATCTCAGCCCTAACCTGGGCCAGGGAAAAACATCCTAATTTGGACGATGCCGTCCAGGTAGGATTGTCCCCCAATTGTTGGCTCAGCTGATCCTTTGAAGCAGGTAGCTGAGGGGGATCTTATCCGTGTCACTGTTTTACCCTTCTTGGGTTTCTTCCCACCCATCTTTGCAGCCTCCTTTGATTTGCTTAGATGCATTCAGCCAGGCAGCACTAGCACATTGGCCAGGGAAATAAAGTTGTACATAATAGTCTGGAGAAATGTCACAACTGATTTCGCAGTTTCTCACATTGGCCTTGCTGCCCTGCCAGAATAGATAGACTGGGCTGGAAACAGGCTCTTCTGTGCGCCGGGATCTTGTCCACTGAATTTCTTCCCCCAGTCAGCTCTCCCTGCAATTTCTATTCAGCTCATTTCCTCCCTGCCCTTGGTCTGTCTCCTCTCCTTGCCCTAATTTGTAGTTAATTGTTCCTCCGCCCAGTTTGTTTTGTTTGATCAAAGTAGTTGATTACAAATACCCCCCACCCCGCTCTCTCTCTCTCTCTCTCTCTCTCTCTCGCTCTCTCTCTCTCTCTCTCAGGCCTTGTACACACGATCAGATTATCGCGCATTAAAGCTCATTACCGCGCGATAGCAACAACGGCGTACACACGTGCAACAGGGCTCTTGCGCGTTAAGTGCCTTGTTGTCGCGCAATCCAACAACCACTCCGACGAGAGTGGTAACAGCTGTTGCGGATCATATATTGTGCGTTTGAGCTCGTGTGTACGCTTACCGCGCATTGACTGGAGTCCGGAACTGTCCCAGCATTCCCAAGTCGTCCTCTCTGGTCTTCCCCCCACCCGCTCTGTGGCCGTGACGAAACTGTCCCCGCCCTGCCCCGAACTTATTCCCGGGATTTTCAAATTTCAAGTCTGTTTCACTTCCTGCTCTCTTCCTCGTGGAGTGTGTTTGTGCTCCGATCATCAGTAGCAATGGCGGCCCGCCGTGGAAGACGCGCACCCCTTTGGAGCACGGCAGAGGTACTGGACCTGATCAGCAACTGGGGAGAGTCCGCCGTGCAGGCGCAGCTACGCGGCAGCAGGAGGAATTATGACACATTTGGCATAATTTCTCGGGCCATGTCAGAGAGAGGGCATGATAGAGACACAGTGCAGTGCAGATCAAAGGTGAAGGAGCTCAGAATTACCTATCACCGAGCGAAGGAGGGAAACCGCCGTTCCGGATCAGCGCCTGCAACATGCAGGTACTATAAGGAAATAGAAGCCATCCTCAGCGGGGACCCCACAACCACTGCCAAAAGTCCCGTGGACACTTCAGCCCCTCCTCGTCCGGTGATTGCCAGAGCCGAGCAGGATGAGGACGTTGTTGAGGAGGAGGAGGAGGAGGAGATGGAGGATGACACGGAGGAAAGCGCAACCGCGTGTAGCCAGGAGCTCTTCAGCAGCCCCGCTGAGACGTCCACCCAAGGCTTGAACTGCAGCTTGTTCTCTGAGGCGGCAGAGGGGGGTTCAGGTAAGTTTCTCCTTCATTCAGCTCTGCTCCTGCTAAAATATCATTGTCTGGGGTGGGGGTGCTTGCGGGTCCCCGCTGTGCACGCTATTTACTCTGCATTCATTAGCAGGGCATCAATACAAGCAGTGATTGTAAAATAATCATCTGCATTTAGGTCAGAAAAGGTTTCCTCGATGTACCTCCAGAGCCTAATACTCAGGTTAGATGGGAGAGCGTTTGTGTCTGCGCTCCCAAAGACGGACACTCTGCCTCTCCAGCTGCAAAGCACAGCCCTGGGAACCATGGCAGCACACAGTGCAGCAGCATACGGTCCCGGCCTGCTACCGGCGGCATGTAGGAGATGTATTCTAGATGGAAGGGGCACTCTGAGGAGAGGGATATTGGGTTCCATCTGTGTGCCCTCTTCCGATTCTTAGCCCCCGGTAAGCCGTCTACTAGAATGTACCTTGTCTGCTTCAGCGCAGCGTAGTGTGTTGACCGCCCTGTACCTTCCAGTGGAATGTGCTACTGGAAGGTTACATTGGCTATCTATGCTATGTGTTAACAATGTCTATATTGTTATTTTTGTATTAGAATTGAGCTTCACAAGGCCGGTGTCTACCCCAGCTGACCGAATGAGAAACATTAGGCGGCGTTCTCGAAGAAACAGGGAGGATATGTTTAA
>ML685850.1:3206169-3291111 GCA_007922175.1 Pelusios castaneus | reverse complement strand
AAGGCCTTGTACACACGATCAGATTATCGCGCATTAAAGCTCATTACCGCGCGATAGCAACAACGGCGTACACACGTGCAACAGGGCTCTTGCGCGTTAAGTGCCTTGTTGTCGCGCAATCCAACAACCACTCCGACGAGAGTGGTAACAGCTGTTGCGGATCATATATTGTGCGTTTGAGCTCGTGTGTACGCTTACCGCGCATTGACTGGAGTCCGGAACTGTCCCAGCATTCCCAAGTCGTCCTCTCTGGTCTTCCCCCCACCCGCTCTGTGGCCGTGACGAAACTGTCCCCGCCCTGCCCCGAACTTATTCCCGGGATTTTCAAATTTCAAGTCTGTTTCACTTCCTGCTCTCTTCCTCGTGGAGTGTGTTTGTGCTCCGATCATCAGTAGCAATGGCGGCCCGCCGTGGAAGACGCGCACCCCTTTGGAGCACGGCAGAGGTACTGGACCTGATCAGCAACTGGGGAGAGTCCGCCGTGCAGGCGCAGCTACGCGGCAGCAGGAGGAATTATGACACATTTGGCATAATTTCTCGGGCCATGTCAGAGAGAGGGCATGATAGAGACACAGTGCAGTGCAGATCAAAGGTGAAGGAGCTCAGAATTACCTATCACCGAGCGAAGGAGGGAAACCGCCGTTCCGGATCAGCGCCTGCAACATGCAGGTACTATAAGGAAATAGAAGCCATCCTCAGCGGGGACCCCACAACCACTGCCAAAAGTCCCGTGGACACTTCAGCCCCTCCTCGTCCGGTGATTGCCAGAGCCGAGCAGGATGAGGACGTTGTTGAGGAGGAGGAGGAGGAGGAGATGGAGGATGACACGGAGGAAAGCGCAACCGCGTGTAGCCAGGAGCTCTTCAGCAGCCCCGCTGAGACGTCCACCCAAGGCTTGAACTGCAGCTTGTTCTCTGAGGCGGCAGAGGGGGGTTCAGGTAAGTTTCTCCTTCATTCAGCTCTGCTCCTGCTAAAATATCATTGTCTGGGGTGGGGGTGCTTGCGGGTCCCCGCTGTGCACGCTATTTACTCTGCATTCATTAGCAGGGCATCAATACAAGCAGTGATTGTAAAATAATCATCTGCATTTAGGTCAGAAAAGGTTTCCTCGATGTACCTCCAGAGCCTAATACTCAGGTTAGATGGGAGAGCGTTTGTGTCTGCGCTCCCAAAGACGGACACTCTGCCTCTCCAGCTGCAAAGCACAGTCCTGGGAACCATGGCAGCACACAGTGCAGCAGCATACGGTCCCGGCCTGCTACCGGCGGCATGTAGGAGATGTATTCTAGATGGAAGGGGCACTCTGAGGAGAGGGATATTGGGTTCCATCTGTGTGCCCTCTTCCGATTCTTAGCCCCCGGTAAGCCGTCTATTAGAATGTACCTTGTCTGCTTCAGCGCAGCGTAGTGTGTTGACCGCCCTGTACCTTCCAGTGGAATGCGCTACTGGAAGGTTACATTGGCTATCTATGCTATGTGTTAACAATGTCTATATTGTTATTTTTGTATTAGAATTGAGCTTCACAAGGCCGGTGTCTACCCCAGCTGACCGAATGAGAAACATTAGGCGGCGTTCTCGAAGAAACAGGGAGGATATGTTTAACGACCTGCTGAAAGCAACACAAGAATCCGCAAGGGAGAATAGAGCCTGGAGAGAGGAATCCCAGCAGAGGAGGCAGAAACACAGGGACGAACTGATAAGCGTCATGAAGGAGCAAACAGAACTGCTAAAGAACATGATAGCTTTGCAGTCCCAGGCGATAAATGTCCGGGCTCCACTCCAGACAGTTCAGCCGTGTATGCCTCCCACACACCGCAGTCCCTCAAAGCATTTCTTTGAAGGCCACCCTCCACCCCGGTACAGGACAACATCCAGCCCCCCCCCCCCCCAAGCTACTTTTACGAGACCCGGAGCTACACCAACCTGTAACCCCACCCCCATCTTTCAGGTTTCAATAAAAACAGTAACAAATACTTTGAAGAATGCATTTATTTATACACATTATTGAAATGATCCTAAGGTGCACCTCATGCGTCATGGAACTGAACTAGGGAAGGGCATCATTGAAATGCTCCCTGAGTGCCTCCCTTATGCGAGCAGCTTCTCCTTGTGCCACCCTAATACTCCTAGTGGCTGGCTGCTCGAATGCTTCCTCGAGGCGCTGTGCCTCCGTAGCCCACGTAGGGGAAAACTTTTCTCCCCTACTTTCACAAATGTTATGGAGGACACAACATGACGCAATCACGGCAGGGATCTGGTCCTCCGCCAAGTCCAGCCTCCCATACAAACAGCGCCAGCGCCCTTTTAAACGGCCGAAGGCACACTCCACAGTCATTCTGCAGCGGCTCAATCGGTAATTGAACCGCTCCTTGCTGCGATCAAGGTTCCCAGTGTAGGGTTTCATGAGCCATGGCATCAGTGGGTATGCTGGGTCTCCGAGGATGACTATGGGCATCTCCACCTCCCCCACTGTTATTTTTTGATCAGGGAAAAAGGTGCCCCCTTGCAGCTTCCGGTACAGACCAGTGTTCCTGAAAATGCGGGCATCATGCACCTTTCCCGACCACCCAGCATTGATGTCCGTAAAACGCCCCTTGTGATCCACGAGTGCTTGCAGCACCATGGAGAAGTAGCCCTTCCTGTTTATGTACTCCGTCGCGAGATGGTCTGGAGCCAAAATAGGGATGTGTGTGCCGTCTATGGCTCCCCCGCAGTTAGGGAATCCCATGGCAGCAAAGCCGTCCACAATCTCTCGAACATTGCCCAATGTCACTGTCCTCCGTAGCAGGATGCGATTGATGGCTTGGCACACTTGTGAGAGGGCTAATCCGACGGTGGTCCTCCCGACTCCAAACTGGTTTGCAACGGACCGATAGCAGTCGGGAGTCGCCATCTTCCAGACAGCAATCGCAACACGCTTCTCCACAGTTAGGGCTGACCTCATGTTGGTGTCTTTCCGTCGCAGGGCAGGGGCCAACTCTGAGCACAGTTCCAGAAAGGTTGCTTTCCGCATTCGAAAGTTCTGTACCCACTGCTCGTCATCCCACAGCTGCATAACAATGCGATCCCACCACTCTGTGCTCGTCTCTCGCGACCAGAAACGGCGTTGCACCGTGTGCAGATGATCGGTGAAGGAGCTGAGCAACGCGGTGCTGTTGCTCTGCATGGCATCGATCAGCCCCTGCTCCTCGGTGTCCTCATCTGACTCGGAGCAACAAGCCGAGATGTATTCAGAATGTTGAAGGCGACAATGGAGATCATAGCAGGATCCATGCTGTCGCTGTTGCGATTGATTGCAAGTGGTGCGTTGCGTCACTGCAATGTTGAAAATAGGCGCGAGTTGCTATTGGCAACGAGGAAGACGCTAGGGGAACACAAAGCACCATGGGAAACTGACACTTTACCCATGGCGCTTTGCGTTCCTTTCCTTCATCCCATGATTCATAGCGCCGACTTAGGGGAAAATGGAACGATGGGATAGGTGCCCAGAAGTCATTGCGCTCAACCGCGATAATGCGTGTAATTTTGTTGCGTTGCAGGGAGCAACGTGTGTACGCGTTGTCCCGCAATAAAGGTCACGTGAGTTTTGTAGCGCGATTGCCTTGTTGCGCTTTAATCTGATCGTGTGTACATAGCCTCACACACACACACAGATGTCTCTCAGACATGCACACATCTCTCACACACACAATTTCTCTTTCACAGGCACATAAAAGTCTCTTTCACACACACACACACACACACAATTTCTCTTTCATATGCGCATAAGGTCTCCTCTCTCTCTCTCTCTCTCTCTCTCTCTCTCTCTCTCACACACACACACACACACAATTTCTCTTTCATATGCACATAAGGTCTCCACAATCTCCCCCCCACAATGAAATTTGGCCCCCTGTGGGACAGAAAACAACTGCTCTGAGCTAATGTGTTGCTAAACCATCCAACCCCCTGGAACGGGACGAGACCAGGGCCACATCCAGTTGAATCCATGGTGGTACGTCTAGGCAGGGAGAATGTCATGATCCAAAGTGCCCGCAGCACACCTGTGGGTAGCTGCCCTCCACCCCGAGTCACCAGCATTGCTCTCGGCTGCACACCATGCCCTCGCCCTAACACAACCGCCTGCCCACAGCCCTGGGGTCAACACAGACCTCAGAGGTGACTGTGCCCCCTGTTCAGTCCCCCAGATTGCCCCCTGCCATGCAGCACTGGGCTCAGCACCCGCAACAGCATCACCGCCCGAGTACCGGGCTGGGTCATTATCCGCACTGGTCCAAAGGGGAACGGGCCCGCCTCGACTTTCCTACCAGCTTCCCTCAGCACGTCGCTCCACCTTCCCACTGCTCAGTTTGTGAAACCTGCTACGGGCACAACTCGAGGCAGCGACACAGGAATCGCTCGCCATAGGGCCAGGGACATCCGTGCCAGGCTCAGCCCAGGCTAAACCAAGTGGCAAATGAGTCCAATGGCGGAGTCAGGATTAAATGGCGAAGATTTCTCCTCTTCTCATGCCTGGCCACCCCTCGGAGCTGGGCTTCAAACCAGAAAAGCAGAGGAACGGCTCAGCCTGAAAGCTGCCTCTTCCCAGCAGACACAGCGTTCCACGGCTGGGCTCAGTTCGTACTTCACTGCACTTGAAAGGCGCTTGTTTCTCTAGAACCATTTTGAAACTGGGAGATAAGAGACAGGAAACACTCGACAGGGGTCCCAGCGCTGCCTTCTCCAGGTGGCCGCAGGGGAGAGGGACGTGCATAGATATATAATAAATGTATCCATCTCTGACTTTGATGGAGTGAATGAAAATCAAGCTGTGCTTTATCCTTTCATTTTTAATAGCATCCGTGGCAGAGAGTCGCAAGCCCACCAGTCTCTGAATCAGGCAGCGTGCGGTTGTTTCTAGCAGATGAAAAAGAAAATGGGAGAATAAAGAGGATGAAGGGATGACCCAAGCTTTCCCCGCTGTCAGAGTCTGGCCTTTGATGGTGTCACTACTTCATGGCTTGGCATGGGCGTCGACTGTGAGTCTCTTCCCTGGAGGGGACCTGATCTGTAAACAGGAATTTGCCTGGGGTTGGTCCGGAAAGGTCCCTAAAGGTGCTCTGCTCACAGCTGAGCGGTGCCTCCTCCTGGATTAGCTCCATGAGGTCGATTCCCCTTGCTGTAGGTGCACGCCATCTCCCTGTCTCTTGATCTCAGTCCACAACCCCTCTTGTTCCAGGATTTCCTGCTGCCTCTTCATAACTTGGCCCTCCGGCACTTCCCCCTTCTGCGGCAGAGCCCTTCAAAGTCTCTTCTGCTCAGCCCTCAAACCCAGTGCTCTGGCCCTGCCACTCCAGTAATGAGCCAAGCAGTCTTCCAGTTCACTGTCCTGCCAGCGCCATTTGCTCAGGGGCAAATACGGGAACCCGGGCCCACCCTCTGCTCCAGATTCCAGCCCAGGGACCCGGCAGCACCCAGCCCAGGTCTCTTCATTCCCCAACCTTGCTGTGCACTTCATGGGATGCCTCCTACCCTGCTTCGCACAGGCTCCTTTCTCCCCTCTGCCCTCTTCAGGGTACACCCTTCCCGCCAGGCCAGCCCCCCAGGGGCCCACTCCTTCCATTTTTCTCCTTCCCACTCTGCTACACAAAGAGTGAGCACATCTCTGAGCAGCCTTTGCCGCTGCTGGCTTTATGCAAGCCTGGCCCACCTTGGCTCAGGCGCGTTTCATCCTACTTAAGCCTTTCTCTCACTCTTCATTCCCTAATCGGCTGGTTGGGCCCATCTGTCCTACCTCAGCCCTCTCAGATCCAACGTGGAGAGTGTACCCCATCGCACTCACCTGGAGCCGCTGGTTTCCTACTTCAGCCCTCCTCCATTTCCCGGATTATTACAATAGCATGTGGGGGGCCCAGCCCCAAGTGAGATCACAGCCCCTTTGTGCTGGTGCTGATCCTACACAAAGCAAGAGTCCCTTTCCCGGGGAGCCCACTGTGACAACAGACAAAGGAAGGAAGAACGGTAGGGTGAGGAGCCCCATTTCACAGATGGGGACTGAGACCCAGAGAAATTGCATGACTCACACAGGGAGACTATGACAGAGCAGGGAAACAAACCCAGATCTTCACATTCACAGTCCAGTTTCTTAACCTCCTTTTCACCCTTCCTTCTCTCTCCCTGCGCCCAAATCCAGCCAGCTCCTTCGCTCTTTCCCCTCTTCACCTATTCTGCTTCTCCCGCTGACCAAAGTCAGACTCCCAGAGCCGTCTACCCCACAGCCTATGTTCACAAGGACGCCTGTCTGCCCCTTTGAGTCGGACCTGACGGCCCAGGTTGTAGTGTTATTGGAAGGCACTGGTTAGTGAGTTATACCTCCTGCTCTCTGCTTGAGATAGAGAGATCTCAGGTCTGCTAGTGGGGCTCCCAACCTGGGTAGACAGACTTGGCCTAAACCAGCTGTGTGACCGTTGCAGCCCTGGGAGAAGGTTGGCTGGCCACCCAAGCTTGGATCCAGGAGACCTGAGCTGGAATGGCTAACCTGAGCCTATACCAGAAGTTTGTAACCCAGTGACCCGTGTGTGTTATGTGTCCTGCTCTGTGTCTGATCTCCAGAGAAGCATTTGTTCAGCCCTAAGCTACAGAGCATGGCTCTTTAGTTCAAGCTGCAGAAACTCATGCTCAGAGCTCTGGATGTCCCTGGTTCAATCCCTGGTGCTCTGGACAAAATAGCAGCTTTCATTTGATTGTGTGGGAATTTCCCAGCTCTGTCTCAAATGCGCTAGTCAGATTTCTTCAACCTTAGCATTTCCTCAGGTCAGCATTCCCCAGAATGTCTTCCTTTTAAATCCAGAACTTGCTGGGTCTCTCTGCCAAAACCTTTTTCCTGGTTTTGGACCAAGTAGTTTTATATACCCTGGATTGTAGGTTCAAAGAAATCCCAACATTTAAAGAGGAACTGTGAGACTTCTTTAAAAACGTAATTCTTTCACGTTAGAGATAAAATAATGACAAATAAAACAATCTATGGCCTTCTTGACACTAACATGGTAAGTTGCAGGGGAAATCTCTGAAATAAAGATTGTTCTTTATAAAATGCTTAGTGGAAGGGGATAATAACAATGACATGATGCATGAGGAAAAACGACAGAAAAAGCAGAAAGAGACACTGCTGGGGCTGACTCAGCCAAGGCATCCCAGTTAAAATTAATGGGGAGCTCTACACAGGCAGCAATGAATGGGAAAACAGCTGATTAGTTAGCGTCTAGCAGACACGTTAAAAAAATCAGCATTGATATGGCATTTTTGTCTTTTATAATTTTTCTGAGTTCGTTCATTTGAGTGTATAATGGGGTTGTCTGGTTTCACCCACATCCCTGTTGTGAGGCATTTGTATGAGGTATGCCATATATTTTTAACAGGCTCCAGAGGCGATCCTTGCAATTACAGGCTGGTAAATCTAACTTCACTACCAAGTGTTTTGGTTGAAACTATAGTACAGAACAGAATTATCAGCCACATAAATGAACATGATTTGTTGAGAGGGGGAAGAATCAACACAGCTTTTGTAAAGGGAAATCACGCCTCACCAATCTACTAGAATTCTTTGAGAGGGTCAACCAGCATGTGGACAAGGGTTATCCAGCGAAGTAGCGTACTTGGACTTTCAGAAAGCCTTTGACAAGGTCCATCACCACAGTCTCTTAAGCAAAGTAAGCAGTCATGGGATAAGAGGAAAGGTCCTCTCATGGATTACAACAACTGGTTAAAAGTCTGGAAACATATGATGGGAACAAATGGTCAGTTTTCAGAATAATGAGAGGTAAATTGTGGTGTCCCTCATGGATCTGTCCCAGGAACAGGGCTGTACAACATATTCAGAAGTGTTCTGGAAAAAGGGGTAAATGATGAGGGAGCAAAATGTGCAAATGATACAAAACTACTCAAGATAGTTAAGTTCAAGGCAGATTGGGAAGCGTTACTCACAAAACTGGGTGACTGGGCAAAAAAAAGGCAGATGAAATTCAATGATGTCAAATACAAAGTAACACGCATTGGAAAACATACTGCCAACTTTATATTCAAAATGAGGGGATCTAAATTAGTGGTTACAACTCAAGAAAAAAATCTTGGAGTCGTGGATAGTTCTTCGAAAATATCAGCTCAATGTGCAGCAGCAGTCAAAAAAGCTAACTGAATGTTGGAAATCATTAGGAAAGAGGTAAGACAGAAAAATATTATACTGATAGTACATAAACTCATGGTACACCCATGCCTTGATTCCTGCACGATTCTGGCCATCCCATCTCAAATAGGTTTATTAAAAATGGAAAAGGGACAGAGAAGGGCAACAAAAATAATTAAGGGTATAGAAGAGCTTTCATATGAGGAGAGATTAAAGACTGGGACTTTTTAAAGAGGGATATGATAGAATTCTATAAAATGATGACAAGTGTGGAGGAAAGTGAACAAGAAAGTGTTATTTTCCCCTTCACATAACACAAAAACTCAAGGATCACCCAAAGAAATGAATAGGCAGCAGGTTTAAAACAAACAAAAGGAAGTATTTCTTCACACAACATCATCAGCCTGTGGAACTTTTTGCCAGAGGATGTTGTGAAGGCCAAGACTATAATGAGGTTCAAAAAGAAATGCATTCCTTGAAGATAGGTCCGTCACTGGCTATCAGCCAAGATGGTCACAGATACAACCCTATGCTTTGAATATCTTCAGTCTCTGACTGCCAGAAGCTGGAGTGGATGACAGGGCATGAATCACTTGATCATTGCCCATTATGTTCATTCCCTCTGAAGCTGTTGGTTTTTGCCACCATTGGAAGACAGGATATTGTGCTAGCTGCTACGTGGACCATGGGTCTAACCCGCATGCTCTTACGTTGTGATAGGCACGTGCAGTACTCATGGATCTTGAAAGGCATTTTGATCATCGTAAGAGTGGAGATATGCCTGCAGGTTTTGTGGGTGTTGTTCTGGTTCCCTCTGAGTAGGGGTGTCCCGGTCTTGGGGGAGCTTGCCTCTGAAGATGAGCTTGATGAGATTGGGGGGTTGTTTTAAGGCCTGATGAGGGGGTTTGGGAAAGAATTATTTTATACAGAAAAATGACAGAAGACAAAATCACCCTACCAAGGGTAGCTGCTGGCACATCCCCAGAATATAGGACATCCCCACTCCCACCAACATGGCCCTGCCCCTGCCTGCATTACTCCACATGGAGGCACCGCCCCCACCGCTTCCTATATCCACTGTCTCTTCCTCCTCTCATTTTTGCTGGATACGGCACCATGTCTGTTGCTAATTCCCTACAACACAGGGATCGTGCTGAATAAATCTAGGACTGCAGCTTTAAACCAGCCGCATGGCCTCCCTAACTCTACCAGCTCTTCACAAAGCCATCACTCCAGCTCTGACCTCTCCATCCTCATCCTCAAAGCAAACCTGCACCTCACCTTCAGAAGACAGGCCTGGGAGTGTCAATTCATAACTGCTAAACAATAAAATCATGGATTTAATAGACGCTGGAATGATGTCTCTTCACAACAGTTTGTGGCCCACTATGCTGCCTTGCAACGTGTTTTATTATCTGTTCCATCTTGTATTCAGTTGTTACACATGGAAACCAGGTCTACGCTACAGACTTATTTTGGGATGACTATGTTGTTTGGGGTGGGAAAAATCCACACTCCTGAGTGACGCAGTTATGCTGCCCTAACTGCCATGGTAGACACCACTATGTCCGTGGGAGCGTTTCTCCCAACGGCAAAGCTATTGTCTCTTGTGGAGGTGGATTAGCTCCACCAAGAGGAGACCTTTTCCAATCGGCATTGGAGCATCTCCACTAACGCGCTGCAGCTGCAACATTTTAAGTGTAGATTGCCCAAAGTACCTCTCCTAGACCTGAAAAAGAGATCTATAAATGAGCCTGAAAGTTCATCTTTCAAAAGGTCTCTTCCACCAAACAGTGACAAAAAATGAAAGTCAAGACAATTCCACTTTCGATTTGTGTGTGCTTTGGTCACAGGAGATTCTAATTCCTTGAGTTCTGATTAACACCCAGAAGCTATATTCCCAGGAATGTGCAAATGGCCCTTAAGAGAAACTCAAACTCAGCAGAAAATCCCTATCCCCATATTAAAAGGTGACCTATTTTCCAAGGAGAGAGCTGAGTGCCTGAACATCGTCAGAGCATGAAAGAATTTTCTCTGTGAGGAAAGAAAGCAGGAGGAAACTAGATCCTTTTCCTCCTTGATATATAAGACACAATCCAGCCTTTCATGTCACATTCCAGGTCTTTGCCTGTTTTGTATTGTACAAATGTGGACAAACTGGAGAAAGTCCAGAGGAGAGCAAGAAAAATGACCCAAGGTGTAGAAAACCTGACCTATGAGGAAAGGTTAAAAACTGGGCATGTTGAGTCTTGAGAAAAGATGACTGAGGGAACCTGACAACAGTCTTTAAATATGCTCATGACTGTTATAAAAATTGCTGTCTGTGTCCACGGAAGGTAGGACAAGAAGAAATGGGCTTAATCTGCATAAGGGAGATGTCATTTAGATAGTAGGAAAAACTATGAAGATAGTTAATCTCTAGAATAGGCTTCCAAGGAAGGCTGTGAAACATCTGTCATGGATAGTTTATTTGGCCCTGTTTCAGCACAGGGACTGAACTTGATGACTTTTTGAGTTCTCAATCAGTCCTACATTCATTTTGATTACCGTGCAGGAGTGTTCATGTGATGATGCTCACATCTACGGCTCGTTGATAATTCAATCTGAATGTCTAAAGAAACCAACATTTTCCCTTTCATTCATTTTTTTCCACTGAAAACTTTGAAACGTTGTATTATGGTTTATATTTTGGATGTTCCTCCTCCCCCCAACTTCCCTTTCCTTTAAAAAAAAAAATCACACCCATTTTTTCCAGTAGATAAAAGGGGAAAGAGTAAAACAGGAAAGAAAAGAAGGAAAAAATCCAAAACCTTGGGGGGGAAAGAATTTCATTGAAGAAAAAAACAAAAAAAATTCAACCAAAATAGTACATTTTTCTCTGAAGATTGCCATTTTGGTTGAAAAGTCATTTATCATAAAAATATCAGCTAGTCCTGTCCACAACATTTCCTCTTCAGCTACTTCAGAGAGCTTTGATCACCTTTCCTCAGTGATCCTCAGACCACATGGTGCTTGGTGTCACCCCCTCTAAAACTACTCCGTGGTCCATCCTGTATCCTCATTTTACCTGATTGACTCATGCCAAAATATCTACCCTCTCCACATGCACTAGCAGACAATGGAGATTCCAAATCATGTGGGAGCTGGGGACAGAACAGTCTCTGTCAAGGGGAGCCACCGTGGAACAAACTTCCCAAGCAGATCAGATGAATCCAGAGTCTGACCAAATTTAGGAGGCACTGCAAAGCTCCTCTGAAAAGGCCTTTCCACCTTATGTGACACCCCTTTCTATTCACATATCTCCTCCACGGCACCATACTTCCCAAAATCCTCTATTCCAACAGCAGTTCTGACCCCAAAAAAGGAAGACAGGCCAGAGATTCCATGGAGGACACTAGGAACGTGGCTGTTGCTCTTGATGTTATGTGGGAGGGGCCCAGATACCGTGATGAAGACCTTAAGATAGAATCCCCCGTTTTAAGACCAGTTATAGAAGATATTGCCCTGGTCTACACTGCAGGGGGGATATTGGTAGCAGTTGAAGGGAGACACGCAAGTTACTCCACATAACTTGTGCATCTTCCTTCGATAGCCCAACACCTACTCACAGCAGTGACTTTAGTACACTGAGTCGACAGGAAATGCCCTCCCACTGACTCAGTGCGATGCTCCTTGTTGGGGTGGTCTTGAAGGAACAACTTCCCGATCGACTGAGCGAGTCTTCACAGACCCACTCAATCAGGAAGGTTAATCTGACGGTGGTGGATTTGCTGCCGTCAGTCAAGAGAAGTTCATTGAATGGTCTCTAGAGAAGGAAAACCTGGAGCTTCTGTTCTCCCTGTCTCATCATACAAGAAAAGGGAGGACATTCAATGGAATGGAACGGCAGTAAACTCAAAACTAATGAAAGGAACTTTTTTTTTCCATGCAAGATGTGATGAGTGTGCAGAACGCACTGTCACAGACTTTTGTAAGGCCAAGTATTTGGCAGGATTCAGAGGGGAGTGGACATTTCTATGGATAACAGGAAAGGCCAGAGTTATAACAGTGCCGATAAAACAAAGTTTGGATGGTGGATAAAACCTCATGCTTCAGGGTGTAAGCCAATCTCCATAAGTGAGTAAGGAGATCTTTTGTAGAGATTCTCCCATTGCTGCCTATCATAGGTTCCTATTCCTTCTTCTGAAACCTCTGAGGCTGACTATCATAGAAGATGAGGATGGAAGGGACCTCAGGAGGTATCTAGTCCAACCCCCTGCTCAAAGCAGGACCAACCCCAACTAAACCATCACAGCCAGGGCTTTGTCAAGCTGGGCCTTAAAAGCCTCTAAGGATGGAGATTCCTCCACCTGCCTTGGGAACCCAGTCCAGTGCTTCCCCACTCTCTTTGTGAAAAAGAAAACAAAGGAGGAGTGTCTGAGACAGATGGCTCATGGGTCTGATCCCATCTGCCAATATCTGCTTTAGTACATCCCGCCTTTCCAAGGTGTTACTGGGGAATCATGGGCTTGCGTACTCCCTTCATTCCAGGTTGGTGGAACTTCATTGAGCACAAAGCAGCACCCTCACCATCAAAGCAGTGTGTGGGGGAGGAGAATCATCTGAGTTTCCTGCCCACACAGAATTTCCTCTGACCACCTCAAAGGCTCTGAAATGCTTGAGCCTCCCAGACCCTCCTATGAGGCCACTGTCAGCCTCATTTCATGCATGGGGAAAAGGGGACATGGAGGGGTTACCGGAGCTGCTCACAGCTGGGAAGACAACCCAGAAGGTGTAGCAATTGATCTAGACCTTTGCTAACCCCCCAAATCAGTGACCCTTTGGGGGTTCAAAGTTTGATCATCAGAACAGGTTCTCATGCATGTCGCCCGGCTTCCTGCTTTTAGTTCATTGTTCAGCGATTAAACCGTGAGCACCTCCTCTTCACACCCCACTGAGGGTATGCGGCGCTCAACAGAGGTTTTATCCACCCAGGAGGCTCCTCCGATTCAGAGGACGCAGCACAGAGGAGGGCTGTGCTTTTTGAATCTTTCACTGCAAGCCCCAGACCGCACAGCACACCCCTTATTAGAGAAAACTTGGATGGAGAGGACTTCTACCTCAGGCAGTCATCACTGATGTTCAGAAGCTCCAGGACCAGCTAACACACACAACAGGATTAGGGCTAGGAGGGAAAAGCTACACGGAGGACAGTTCTTGCAGAATTCTAGCCGCCCTTCAGATGCAATGTGCAGCGGGCTGCCAACAGAATATTCCTGTTTGCAGTCACCGACTGCCACCAGGTGGATGGGCTGTGAAAACCACCCACTTTATTGATCCTCTTTGACTTAAATTATTTCCCAGGCAGGGACTTCAGGGTGTGATTCAAGTTATGTCCCCGCTTAAGTACTGTACTCAGGGGGCTACATTTCTGTGCTGTGATACTGGATTAACAGCAGCTGGGAATATCCTGTTCCCATTCAGTGTGGCTCCCGTTTAGGGCTATTTTCCATCTAGTGACAGAACAGAGGGAGAGAGGTTTCCAATACGAGATCAGAAAGCAGAATGGAGTGTGGGGAAGGAGGTCGCTATTCTGCCCCACTGCGCACCAAGGAAAGATGGTTGCTGCACTCTTTGACGCATGGTAGCTCACCTAGCAACATAATCTACCCGGCTGAGGAATGCGCTCCTAGGGGAAGGGGTGGAAGAGTCGTTTTTGGGGACATTTAATCCAAGATTGGACAGAGCACTAGAACTGAGTGATCTCAAGAAGGGACATCTGGAGCTCCTCTTCTCCCTGTGTCATTACATAAGATCAAGAGCACATGTAACAAAACTGAAAGGCAGCAAATTCAGAATTAATCCAAGGAAACACTTTTTCATGCAAGGCCTCGTTAGCCTGTGGAACTCACTGCTACAAGATGCCACTGAAGCTTATTTTTGAGCTGCTCCGTCAATATAAAGGCCTGAATTGGCTGTCTAGCCTGACCTCCTGTATAGCACAGGCCCTGTCTCACCAGCACACTCCTTTGATGAGCCCAGTTGCTTGTCTGACTAAAGCGTCTTCCAGAAAGTCTGGATTTGAAACCACTGAAAAACGGAGAACCCACCTTTTCTCTGGATCACGAATGGCCTGTTACCCTCTGCCTTCAAAACTGCACCTGATTTCTCATATGGACTTGTCAGGTTTGAACGTGCAGCCACTGGATCTCGCTCCGCCGTTCTCTTCTTCCCGTCTATGGTGGCCAGTGGCCTGGCTAGACATTCGGTACCTTGTGTGCCGAGAGGCAGAGGCGACTGAGCAGTGAAAACAGGGGACATTGGCCAGGATTTTGGACCCGACTCTGAGATGCTGGGGGATCTCAGTAGAGAAGCTCTGCCCAGTGCAGGTGATCGCACCCTCCCCGCAGAAAAGTAAATGGGGGGGGGGGCCGTCAGTTATTGTTTGATGCATTTGTTTGAGGAGGAAGATGAGTTGGGTTCATGTCTTCGCACTAAAGGAGCAAACACCTGTCCACAGCTGCTGCCAGTCTTTGCGACAGCATTCCCGGGTCACAGGAAGCCAGCCCGCAAGGCCAGTCTACCTGGGCCGTCTGCCAGCTGGCTCACGAACACAGTGGCCAGCTATTTGCCCACCAGAAGCGAGGGTGGAAGCTGGATGCTGCACGCCTGAGAGGCACTAATAGAGGGCAGTGGTGCGTGCAAATACGCACATGTGCCAGCTCATCACATGCGGCGGGTTGTTCTCATAGACAGCTTCCCTCTGCCGGCCCCTGCCCTCTAGTCCCTACAGCCACTGAACTCATCTGCATTACGACATTTCAACGGTAGAGACCGTATTGTCCTCATGAGCCAGCTGGTCCCCACCACCTCCTCGCTGCTCCGCTCCCCAGATCAGCCCTGCTCTGTTACAGAGGCTCTCCGAGGGGTTTCCGCTTGTCTATATAGATGTAGGGGACCCAGGGGATGATTGGCGAGCACGAGCTCCCACTGTCATGCTGTGGCCACAAAGATGAGCGCGATCCTTGGCTATATAAACAGGAGAATTTTGAGTAAGAGCCGAGAGGTTATTTTACCTCTGGGTGTGAGCCACGCCGGACCACTGCATCCCGTTCCGCTGCCCACAATTCAAGAAGGATGCCGATAACACGGAGAGGGTCCCAAGAAGAGGAACCCTGTAGAGATCTTGCCATGAGAATGACAAAAGAATCGGAAAAGCAGCCGTACAGCGAAAGGCTCACGGAGCTCAATCTATTCAGTTTATCGAAGAGAAGGTAAAGGGCTGACTTGCTCACAGGGGACCAGAAACCTGATCAACCAAAGGCAAGGGGATAAATTTGGGCCAGAAATATGGTGCTCATTAACGGTGAAGGTTTTTAACCATTGGAACAACTTCTTAAGGGTTGTCATGGATTCTCTGGCACCGACAGTCTTTACATCAAGATGGGAAGTTTTCCCAAAGCAGGTTGTGCCAAAGGTGGCCCGTGTGCCCATTCTGAGCGGCATGCAGGGCTCCCGGCCCCGCGGCTTCGCTCAGCACGGCTGCAAGCATGCCGCGGCTGTTCCCCCCGCTGGCTCCACCCATTCCCCCCTCCTGGTCCCGCCATACCCAGCGTGGCCTGGGGCCACAAGAGACGCATACGCTTGGCAGCTCTTTCCCCTGCTGGCCCCGCCCCTGGCACCAGCTGGCCCTGGCACGGAGGCCGATCCCTGTTCCCTAGAGCAGCGGTTCTCAATCACTGTGTCGAGACACATTACTGGGTCGCTACACAGCGGTGTGTCGCGGAGAGCTGGGGAGACGGCTGGATTTGGCCAGGGAGGGATGGGCTGGTGTGTCCTGTAGGGTGACGATACGCACCAAGTGTGTCGCGACCCACGAAAGGCTGAGAACCACTGTCCTACAGGATCAGAGTAGCTGATCACGTGAGTGGTTTGAGAACAGCACCTTGGCACTTTGTGACTAACGTGCTCACGGGACGGCTGATTCAGATCGAGCAAAACGAAAGAACGCAAGCAGACTGTCGAACGGCATTGTTTGCACTTTACAGACATCGACAATGTCACGGTCACGTCATAGGAAAGTGACTCATCCAATAAGCACATTGTGACACTTTGCAGCACCTTCCAACTGAGGATCATAAAGCCCTTGAGAGACACCAGTTTGTCAAACCTCACAACAGCCCTGTGAGGTAGGTATTATTACCCCCATTTTACAGATGGGGAAACTGAGGCACAGAGCGGCACAGTGAGTTGGCCAGGGTCATGCAGTGACTCAGTGGCGGAGTTAGGAGTAGGCCTCCCCAGCTCCCTGCTCTAACCATTGATCCATACTTCCTCCCCCTTCCCATAATAAAACTTTAGCAGCACACAGCTCATACTCTATGACGAGAACGAAGCACGTGGCTGCCTGAAACAGCTGTGCAGCTGAAACCACACGAGTTAAGCACCCCCAGCCGGCTCCTCTTCAGAGCAATGCATCCTGCTGGGCTCTCTGTGATTGTCATCGCTTTCGGACTGGAGGGAGGCCGAGAACAGGGCTCCTCCAGGGACACGCCTGGCAGACATCCCACCAGTAGGTGGTGCCGTTTGAGTCGGAAATTGCATCATGCCCGTGACGTGCAGTTCACCAGCACCAGCTGCAGTAAGGAGGTCGAGCACCGAGCTCTGGTGGCGAGGGAGGTGTGCCGTGGAGAAGGAGGTAGCTTGCTGCTGCTTTGGTGCTGGTTGCTTAGAGACCCAGATCTGCTCTTTTCCTGCCCAGAAGTCTCAGCTGGGAAGAAGCAGCGTCTGGGTGATTCCCCGGGCAGGCAGCTGATGTTTTCCCAGCTACCCTGCTCGCCCACTTTTCTAGCGCAGTCCCACTGTCCCCTTCCCCACCCTCCTTGTTTATGTGCAGAAATATTCCCCCGGTGTATAAAAATAATCCTGTGGAATCAAAAAGAGCCCCGTCGCCCAGAATAGTGCAAATCACGAGAACCAGTTCAGGGGGCAGGTGCGAGGACTCCTCTTTCGTTTTCCCATCTGTATCATTTCTTAAAGGGGATGGAGGCAGACTGGACTTTGAATCTTGGGACGGGCCTAAAGGAGAGAAGAGGAAAAACGCCACGTTGGAGCCAGCAGGAACCAGCCGGCCATCCCAGAGCTCTCGGCATCTAACATGGAGGTCAGATTCACCGCTGTGCAGAAAGACAGAGCGAGGCCTCTGCACCGCTTAAGGGGTTCTTAACTCGGTGTCTCACTTGTTTATTTAGACGGGGCAGGGACCGCCTACCGCCTGGAGTTTGTGCTGCATGGGGCCACATCCTGACCGGCTCTTAGATTCTGCCGTAAGAAGAATGATTAACTATAAGAGGCCATCTCTCTGAGTACTGATATGGGCCCGTAGCCACAAGATTTATGGGTTTAGGTTCACTAGGGCAATACCACCACGGTCCTATTTTACGTACTGCACAACTCGGTCTCTGACTCAGCCTCTAACAGCGTGCTGGGACCTGGATCCTGTCTGCGTGTTGACTCGAGTCGGACTGATTTGTGTGCGGACCGAAGGAAGACTTGGACTCACACCTGAGCCAAGCTGAGGCCAGGTCTACACTCAAAAGCAAAGTCGATGCGGCTACGTCACTCAGGGTGTGAACAATCCAGAGCCCTGAGCAACACAGTGAAACTCACCCAACCCCGGGGAAGACAGCACTAAATCAACGACGGAAGAATCCCGCCGACCTGGCTGGGGTCTTTTACAGAGGTGGATTACCTGTATTGAAAGGAGACCGATCCGGGCACTGCAGGGAGCGTCCACACTGCAGCACTAACGTTGCAAGTGCAGACAAGCCCATAGCACACACTAAGTGACGTGCCCAGGGTCACAGAGGGAGTCGGTGGCAGAGCGAGGCATTAAACCCACAGCTCCCTGCTCCCCAGTCTAGCTTGTTAACCACAAAGCCGTCCTTCCTGCTGGCACGGCAGGCATCTGCTGGGGTGTCAGTGGGATGGCTGGCGCAGACGGGCGTGGGCAGGAAGGGTTCATACTCACCGCTGAGGAGGCCCCGCCCTGTGGGAGGAAAACGAGAAACAGCTCGGTCACAGCCCGGTTCCCTTGTTCCTGCTGCTGCAGCCGGCTCGCTGCGCTCTGGGAACACGGCAGGGAACACTCCCCCTCACCCCCCCAGCCCTTCAGGCCCCTGGGCACAGCCTGGTAAGCTGCAGCGGGCTCAGGTGGAAGGAAGATGCCGGCCGGCTGTGCAGAAATTCCCCACACCACAGCCCGTTGGCCCGGGCCCCTGAGCGCAGCCTCCCATGGGTCCTTCCCCTAAGGATCCTGACCCCCCCGGCCCCAGTGTCCCTCACACCACACAAGCCATTTACTAACTTCCACCCAGTGCTTCCTCCAGCCACCCAGCTCCCTCCCCCAAACTCCCACCAGCCCTCCCAGCACACAGACATGGGTACTGTGCCCTCAGCTAATTCTTCAAGCTGCCTTTGGCCAGCTTTCCCCCCTCCCCCCCAGTGCCCTCCCTGGGCAGTCACCGGGTGCCCCTCAGCTCAGGAGACTCACTGATGTGAGCCCCCCAGTCCCATGCACCATTTGCCTGGCCCCAGGAGCTGGTGTCCTCCTGTTCCCCGAGGTCTGGCCCGGCTTGTTACGGCCTCATTGCCGCTCAGCGCTTTCCAGGCTGGCTGCTCCGTGACTGCCGTGGCAAGCACCGGGACCCAGCTCCCTGCAGCTGCATGATGCAGCTGGGTTAGGGGGCAGCCGAGCTTTGAGCTTTGCTCTGGACTTACTTGGGGAGGTGGCTGGCCGAGCCGGCCCCTGTGGCCTTGAAGCTGGTGGGAGGGACCATGACCAGCAGGGTCTGTCTGTCTGCTGCGGGAAATGATTTGGCCAGAAGAGGGCTCCCGGGCAGAGGCCGGCGAGGGGGTGCATGCTTTGGGATGATCTAGAGGAGACAAGCAGGTGTCAGTCCAGGAGAGTCTCTGTCACAGGAACAGCCCCTGACTTCCTACAGCAGCGTCTCTCCCGCTGCAGGACACAGCTGGAGGCTAGAAATCGGATATTGCTGCAGCGACTGCTCCTAGGAGCCCAGGCGGACTTAAAACTGTCTGACTGCTGGGGCCCGCTAGCTCTGCCTGCCACAACGCCTCTCGGGGGGACGCAGCTGCTGTTTATCTGCTGGGACGCAGCCGTCCGCCTTGCAGCCTCTGCCCACCAGCAGCCCTGGGTGCACAAGATGGGGTCGGAACCCAGCACCCTTGGATCTAAAAGCAGGAGCTTCGGCTGCCGGTGCGACAGGCCCAAGTCACAGGCAGAGAAACCGCCGCGTGTGATCTCACCCAAAGAGCCGCCTGAGTTCTAGCAGCATTGAATGGTCCTGGTCCAAGAGGGACCGACGCAGACGCCAAACTCTCGTGGGTTGGAGGGTGGCCAGGGACACTCACCACAGGGGGCCTCACGGGACTGATGGGAAGAGGCTTCTTCGGAGGCAGCAGCTTGGGTTGGGAGCCGATCGTTTTGGTTGGAACGCCAGGGGATTTAGGAGGCGGAGGCCTGGACGGCTTGAGGTCTCTGTGGGGATGGGCAGCAGGGCTGGGAGCCGGACGAAGGGGGCGGACAACATTGATGGGCTGGGAACCGTTCTGGGGAGCACTTGGTTTGAGGGGGAAGACACCCCTGGTGGCCTGCAAAGAAGGAAGAACAAATGGAATAAAAAAACTGACAGAGAGGAGAGGGCAGTTCTGTGCCTACGTGTTCCTCTGCTCGCACTGAGATCGGTGCTCAGTTGTTCATACCTCTTCCCCTTTCCTTCTCCCTCATGCAACCGAAAGCCATGCTTGCTCAAGCTCTGCCAACGCGGACAGCGCCTGGAGTGGTGCACAGCGCCTTGGGACCACTGCCCCCTCCAGAGGGGACTAGGAATTCATAACATCTGCAGCAAGGTCAACCTTGGACGTCTCCATCCCAGATCTGCCACCAGACCCAGTGCATTCTGGGACTGGGCAGGAGAGGTGCTTGCTCCATCCAGCCAGAGTAGACATGCTCACTAAAGCCCAGGCAATACAGGATTTAGCGTATTGACTGCAAGAGACCAACCCTGGGATTGGCTGATAAGCCACAATGCTGCCTGAAATCGCTGAGATACGGTGAAAACATATTGCTTTGAGCCATTAAGGAAGAGTCATTTGCAACCTCTGATACACTTTCACCTTTGGGATATAGCATTTTTCCCTCTGGAGTCTCCCAGGCTGTCCCTGAGAAGAAGGGATGCAGAGGAATGGTTCCAAAAGAGAATCAATGTGCAAAGACGGAGGTGAATAGTAAATCAGTGCTGGAAGAAGAGGCGTGGGTGGGAAAAGGAGCCATGTGATTGGACTATAGGGGTCTTGGCGTTATTTATGGGAGCATGATGTGTTTTAGTTGGATTCTGAGTGGCTGGAAGTGATCATTTACCGTAACACCAGCCAAGCATGGCGCCAGAGCAGCCGGGCTATAGACACTTAGCCCTATTCTGATCTCCATGACGCTGCTTTTTTCCCTAAAAGCTTTGCTCTAGGAAGCCTTTGGGGCACGTCTCTGGCCTGCGTGACCCAGGCGGCCAGACTAGATGATCACAACCCTCCCTTCTGGCCTCGGAACTTGTGGAAACCTGTATGACCCTGCAAATCCGCGGATATCTGCATTATATCCGGGGATACAACGCGGATATCCACAGACCATTTCTTGCAGATGCAGATTGGATACGGAGCCACATGTTTGTATCCGCGCAGGGCTCTAGAAATCTGAGTGACTCCTGGCTCCCATGGAGTCCTTCCGAATTGAAAGCGGTGAAATGGAGAGCGGAATCCGCCCTGTGGCCATGACGCCAATCAAATAACCCATGGCCACCTACAACCAGCCACCAAGGTTGCTAGCGGGCGTAGGACCCAGGCCATCCAGTGCCAATAAAATGACACGCCCGCCAACTCAGGCTCCAGTAATAACACGGCCAGCTTTTGCTGAGCGGCAGATTTGGCGTCCTTGGCAAGAGACACGAAGAACACAAACATATGATGTAAAAACAGCCCAGCAAGCAGAACAGATGTGAGCTTGGTAGCATCAAGATCTGAGGCCCCCACTTACTTTGCGAGTGCTGTTGGCAGTTTTACCAGGGGAGGAAACATCCTGTAAGGTGAAAGCCGCGTTTGAATGGCCCCCTCTCCCCTTCTGACCGACGGCTCCGTTCCTGCCCCAGGTCACAAAGAGAAAACACAGGCCATAAAGAAAGTCAAAGACTTTGCAACAGCTGGCCACACCGCTGCTGGCTGTCAGACCCCTGAATGGGCAGGTAAACCCGAAAAGAATATGGTTAATGACTGCTTTGAATATCCAGGGTAAGGTAGCATCCTCAGTGGAGCACATTCTGAACCGTGCCTGGGATGTAAATGAACAGATGGGGCTGGCTATCTGGTGCTGTTTATAAATATTTGGGTGGGGATCCGGGCCTGGGATGGTGGCGACCGGACAGAACACATTGAAATGCTGCCCTCATTTAGTCCTGGTCCAACTTTTGCAGTCGCTAGGAACAGAAGATGACACTTGCGGGGAGGAAGGCCATGATGGCACATGAGTATAATGGATCATCCCTGCTCAGTGCTTTGGGGGGAGATGAAAACTCATTTCAGCCAGGGGGAAGTCCCTTCCCAACCTCAGATCTGGCTATTAGTTTAATCCAGTGGTTCTCAGCCCGTGGGCCGCTTGTGGCCCACCCAGCACACAGCTGTGACCCATGTGACATCCTCAGAGCCATACAGGTAATATACAGTGTGGATGCAGCCTACACACCATACAGAGAGCTGCAGACGTGGCCCACGGTGATAAACAGGTTGAGAACCTCTGGTTTAACCCCACGCTGCAAGCAGGAATCAGACTTCGGGCCTCACCGTGAGAACACATCAGCATATATGGCAAGTAACTCCACCGAAGTTACAACATGTGGAAGAGGCATTAGGTCGGATCAGAAGTAGACACAGATTTGTAAAGGTATTTGGGTGGTGCAATGCCTAACTGATTTAGGAGCCCACGTCTCATTGTCAGTGGGATTTAGGCTCCTATATCAGATCAGAAGTCGACCCAGATTTGTAAAGAGATTTAGGTGTTGCAATGCCTAACTGATTTAGAAACCCAAGTCTCGTTGTCAAAGGGATTTAGGCAAATCGGGATTTTGGCTCCTAAGTGCCTAAATCCCTTTTGACAATGAGACATGGGCTCCTAAATCTATTAGGTGCTGCACGATGCTGAGTGCAGTAGCATCTTGACACCTTTAGAAGTCTGGGACCTCGACTCCTGTTCTACCTCTCCGTTGGCCACAGCCCAGAATCAAACAGCCATGGGGATTGCTGGGTTCTCAGGAGGCAGAAGGTCTCAGCTACACCAGCCGCTCACCTACGCGTCTCCTGGCTCTTCCGCGCGCCCTTTATCCATTTGCTCAGGAGCGAGTTCTGCCGTCGGTAGCAGAAGTAGATCCCCAGCGCCGCGGTGGGGAGGATCAACAGGAAGATGAGAAGCAGGGCTATCAAGATGGCTTCGTGGTCTGGGGGTGCGAAGGGAAGAGATGAGGGGGGGGCTTGGTGGAAAATACCCGCTCCCGTTCGACAGGCGGACTCCAGTGCACCGTCAGCTCTGCGGTGCAGGTGAGTGGAAACACAGCGAGCTGTGTTCATTGCCCCCACTGACTCCGCCTGGCAGGTACTTGCAGTAAACTGGAAAAGAGAGGCCAGCTATAAACCCAGACCCCATTGGGGTGGGTCTAACCTGCCCATGCAAGAGGGGCACCCCGACCTCTGCCCCCCTGGAGTGGCAGATGCATCTCTGCAAACCCAGTGTGTGGTATCTGCTCAGGCCCCGGGGATCTGCTCTGTGCTCCTTCCATATCCACCCTCCCATCCCGGGGAGTGATCCGGCATTGAGCTGGGGGGGCAGTCTTCGGGGGGCCTGCCCCGCCCCGTCAGGCCGGCCATCAGAACTCACTGTCATGCTGCACGGGGCCACTATCCACACTGCCCCCCAGGCCCGGCTTCTCGCAGTAAGGGGGGGCCCAGCCAGCGCTGCAGTGACAGTTCTTGTTGCTGTTGCAGACCTATCGATGAAGGGAGAGGGGGGTCAGAGGCAGGGCAGGTAAGGGGCCCCCCAGTGTCAGGCTGGCAGGAGGACGAAGCACAAGTAGGCAAAGCTGGTGGTGAGCGAGAGCCACAGGCGAGTCCCAAGGGGGGAAGAGGGCGTAGCCATGAGTTAGCGTCGGCCTTTCCAGGCTCCACGTCCCCGGAGAGTGGGCACAGCAGTGACCGCAGAGATGGGAGATCTCCGTCCCATCCGTCCCGGTGTCTGTCATGCCTACCGCTACAGCCTCGGAGAGTACACGGTTCCAGCTTTCATCCTGGGAGCAAACCAGGGTGCTCGTTGGCCGTCCCTTTCCCCCTCCCAGTGGGGTGCAGCGCTCCAGGTCGTTTGGTGGCCCACGCAAAGAACGGCAGATCCAGTTCAAAGGTCATCATCCAGGCAATGCTCTGACCCCGTGTCACTAAAACCACCCATGCCCTGGAAGCCCCTTCTGCACCCATAAACGGGAGGCAGGAGTTTCCTCTGCAGAACTATGTGCTTCACCCAATCTGCTCCAAGTTCCTTCGCCTCCTGCTCCTCAGCAAGCCCCGGGCGGCCTTCAAGGAAGAGGCTGGCTCATGATGCCAGAAGCTGTGGATTCATATCGCAGGGACGCCCTGCCTGTAGGGACCAAATCTTTAGCGTCTTCAATTTGTCATCATAATGCCTCCCTCTGGCCTATGAATGTTCCTCCTCCTCCCAGGTCTCAGCTGGGCCTCTGATCACGGCTGGGTTCGAAGCTAAGAGAGGCGTCCGAACAATGTTCCCTCTAAGGTTTGGTGGCTTGTGTGCAAAATTTTCAAGCTGTGTGCAAAACTTTTTCTAAATAAAATTTTTGTGCAAACTCACATGACGGAAATTATAGGCATTAATTGAAGTTAAAGTGATTGTAAATAGAATTAATTAATTGTGTTTAATTAATTGAATTTGAATGAATTTAATTGAAATTTAATTTTTAGAAAGGTTTTTATTTAAAATTAATTTTTAAAAAGGAAGAAAGGAAGAGAAAGAAAAAAGAGAGAAGGAAGGAGAAGAAAAAGAAAAAAGAAGTAAGAGAAAGAAAGGAAGGAAGAGAAAAATAAAAAAGAAGAAAGGAAGGAAGGAAGAGGAAGACAAAGAAGAGAAAAAGAAAAAAGTAAGAAAGAAAGAAAAAAGAAGAGAAAGAGAAAGAAAAAGGCAAACAAGAGAAAGAAGGGAAGAGAAAGGAAGAAAAGAGAGAAGGTAGGAAAAGAAAGGCGGGGAGAAGGAAAGAAGGAAGAGAAAGAGGGAAAGAAGAGAAGGAAGGAAAGAAAAAGGGAAGGCAAAGAAGAGAAAAGAGGAAAGAAAAAGGAAGGCAAAGAAGAGAAAGAAGGAAAGAAAAAGGAAGGCAAAGAAGAGAAGGAAAGAAAAAGGAAGGCAAAGAAGAGAAGGAAAGAAAGAAGCCGAGAAAAGAAAGAAGAAAAAAAGAAACAAAGAAGCTGAGGCCGCTGGCGGCAGGGACCCGAATGTGGGCCCGGGAGGCCGCCGGCAGGGCAGAGCCGACCCAGGCACCGGAGGCTGTCGGCAGAACAGAGCCGACCCCAGCCCCGGGCCGGGAAGTCGAGGTGGCCGGCAGGTAGGAGCCCGGGAGCCTGCCCTGGCCGCGGCCACCCCGGCTGCATGGGGCAGGCGCGCGCACATGCCCTGGCCCTGAGCCTGCCTGCTCTGCCCTGGGGGCGGGGAGGGCCAGCCCAGAGGCCGGGCTCAGGTCGGGTCTGCCGCGGCAAAGCCACAGCCCCGGGGATCTGGAGGGGGAGGTGGGGGCTGCCGGCCTGCGCGGGGGCCCCTCAGTGCTGCACAGGGGTTGCAACGGCCGCTGCATGGCCGCGCACCCGCGCAGCTTAGAGGGAACACTGCGTCCAAACCACGCTGTGAACACCCCCAATCTTACGCCAAGTTCAGCTCTAAATCTAGTCTTTGCAGCTGGTCCTTAGAGCCCCAACAATCCAGCCCGCCCCCCTTGAACTGGCCTCAATTCAGCTCAAAGCCAGCTCTATGGGACATGGACGCAAAAGGCAGGCGACCACTTGTCTGTGGGACTCACACCTTACTGGAGGACCTCAACCAATATCAGGAACCCAGCAACGGTCTTGGCCGGTCACTCACCCCATGGCCATGGCACTGGGAAATACACTTCTCCAGCTCAAAGAAGGACGCGTTCTGGCACCTGCGATCCTTGCAGACCTGAGTGCAATGAGCGAGGAGGGAAAGTTAGCAGGGGAGGACCTAAGAGCTCAGATAGGAAAATGCACCCTTGCACCACCCAGATAGGACGGCGTGAGAGATGGAGCCTCTGGCCAATTATCAGAGGTAATGCACAAAACCCAAGACTCTCCCCGACTCTTCACAGGCACTCCCCTCACCATGGCTGTTGAGCATCCCCAAGCGTTCTGGCTGCTGGATGTTCCCAGCACGCCCACATCCAGGATCCACTGCTGCACTAGAAAATCTTTCCTAGCTAAATGACCTTGCTGACCTCCTGTGTGAAGCTCAGGAGTGGCTTTTGGGACACTGAGCACTAAGATTTCGCTCAGCTTGGTTTCATCCCATCCAAAGGGCCCTCAACAGTTCTGCCCCTTCCTTAAGTCGGATGGTTAATAGTTCTATACACTCCAGCAGGGCATCGGCCCTTTGCCACCTGTATCCCGGCTTTATCCATCCTGCAGGTCATCGCCCTTTGCCCCCCGCATCCCGGCCCAACCCCGCTGCTAAACATTGCATCATCCCACCCAGGACTTGGGTGACTCTCCATGAACCAAAGACCACAGCATCCTCCATCCACATGGTACTGGGTGAGGGAGGGATACACTCACCTTCCCGTCCCCACACTTGGTTCCTGTCATCACCAGACCGGGGTCCGACATGTCCCCCTCATCATCCTTGGTGGTGTACATGAAGGCACCTCTGCATTTCACCTCCCGCCCGTTGAAGCGGATCGTGGTGTCCATGGAGACCGTGTTGGTCCCCTTGGGTTTCTTGGCCGAGCTCTGGCACTGGATCTTCCCGCACTTGGCGTCTCTAGGAAGAGAGGCCGACTGGTTACAAGCGGTGCACCCCGGCTGGTCGAGCGGAACTCATTGCATTATTGGCCCTCCCGGCATTAGGGAGGATCAGCACATGCTGCAGGAGGAGCTCAACAAAGCAAGGGATTCTGGGTACTAGTTCACTCATGGCCTGAGCACATGGAGCGTCTCGCTCAACACCTCCTGCGGGCCCGATTCCACGGAGGCCGACAGCCTATCCCTAGGAACGCTGCGGTCCCAGAGCTCTTTCATACGGAGCCATTTCCCAGCACAGCGTCAGTAGATAGTGTTCTTCCCCCAGCCTATGTACCACTTCTAGCCTCTGTCTGCCAGGGGAGATCAAAGCCGCTCTGCCGTGGAGCTGCGGGGATGGCCTCTCTGACCCCACACAAAGGGGTCTGTCTCGACACACAGCCAAAGCGGGCGTGCGTCACTAATGGATCTATGCAGAACAAGCCCTTTCTGGTCACCCGTTTCACACTCCGAGACAGGCGTGAGCGGCAGGCTGTCGCCACAAGCCTGGGGTGACTCCCCAGCACCCACCTCCTATCACATTTCACGTAATGCCCCTGGCTGTCCTTGCCGCAGTTCCCGTACGTGTCGCCCGCCGTGTTGACGTCTTGGAAACAGGCATCAGGAGCCGGCCAGGCGCCTGCAGGGAAGAAGAACAAACGTGAGCAATCCTGTGTGCAGATTCCACGTTGCCAGGGAAGCGGGAATGCCACAGCGAGGGTGGAAGGCTCTGAGTCTGGAGAGGTGCGGAGCAGTGTCTGGGAAAGTCAGCTATTTGCATGGCCCCTTGTTTTTGCAACCCAGGAGCCCTGTGAAATCGCAGGGGAATTCAGACTCCAGAGCCATTTCCCCAGCTCCCCTGCCACAGTACACAGCCCTGTCCAGCAGGTGGCACGAACAACACACTAACGGGAAGATTCTCCATCCACGTGGAAAAACGGCCTTGGCCAGTCTCACATCTGCTAATCCACAGCCTATGAGACAGCCCCTCCAACTGCTGCATCCATCGCTGGACGAGCAGGGGGCCCTGGACGCGCATCACTCGTGTGCAGAGGGATTCAACGGTGCAACGTGGGTGCGCAGCCTGCCCCACGGGGGGTGATGTAGCCGGAGCCGTTGCAGAAGGCCCGTCACAGAGACACGAGCTCCTGACAGACACCAATCCAAGGGGAGGGCACTGCCCAAATCCCCAGCGAGCCTAGACAAGCATCGCTGCCATGGACACCTGGAAACACGCCGCCCCCTTGGGCCGAACGTCACGGCTCATCCTGATTGCAGGGAGGAATCGGCGCTGGAGAATGCTAGAACGGGTTTGAGGGCTGGCGACAGAGAGGCCAAAGGCTGGGCAGGCTCAGAGCCGTCCGGTCCCTCAGCAGAGACAGGTGCGAGCCCCGGGAATGGGGGGGAGGGAGCCCCGAGCCGGGGGGTGGGCTCACCTGGTCCCCAGAGCTGGACGCACTGCTGGTGGTGAGTCATGCACATGCCGTTGGTGCAGTACGCCTCCCCGGAGGCACAGACCGAGCCATCCAGCAGGTAGACGTTGGCAGGGCAGTAGGGCGATGCCCCGGTGCAATATTCAGGGAGGTCGCAGGATCCGGCCGGCTCCCTGCACATGGTCCCAGCCGTCTTCAGCTGCCGGAGCCAGAGGAGGAAAGGCCCATTTCCACCAGGGTCCAATCAGCCGCAGAAGCCCGTTAGCAGGGCAGGAAGCTGCACTCCCCTCTCCCTGCTACCTGCCATCACCCAGTGGGACACCTTGGGCTGGCCAGGCCATCGGCACTCGGGTTAGCTCCACCCCCTCCAGATCCCCTAGCCTCCGCAGCACCTCTAGGGCCACATCCTGCTCCTCACAGCCAGAGAGGACCGGAAAGTCAGGCCTCCTGACTGCCAGCCACTTGCTCTAGCCACAGGAGCAGCCAGCCGGGATTCCCCCAGGTCCCGAAGGGCCACGGGCAACAGCCTCCATCGCGGTGGTCGGGGGACTGAAGCCAGGCTCTCGGGAGCTGCGGCAGGCTGAGTTAGAGGACGAAGTGGGGATTCTCTGTGGATCAGGTGCGGGAGGTGGGGCCTGGCATACAGAACAGGAGGCTCCAGCCAGCCGGATCCTAACCGGTGCTGTCTGTCCCACCTCCCTCCGCCCCGCTGCGGGAAATTACCTTGCAGCTCTGACAGCAATCCCCATGGGCGCACTGAGCTCCGGCCTTCAGCGTGCAGTTGTGGGCGCTGCAGCAGGGATTGGTACACTCCTGTATGGGGAGAGCCGGCCATGGGATCAATGGGCTACCTGGCCTTTCTCAAGCTGACCCTGGTCATTCCCTCTCCCGGCCGGCTTCTGGGGACTCCCCCCTTCCACAAGAAAGCTCTGCAGCCCTCCTGAGGGGTTAAAGCCCTTCAGCGAGGAGGTCAAGTACCATTATCCCTATTGGGGAAACTGAGGCACGGCAGGGTGGGTTTACCATTGATGACATGCCTCACAGAAGTGCCCAGAGGCCCCGTCAGGATGATGGCCCCGTTGTGCTAGGTGCTGCACAAACATCGTAAGTGCTCACAGTCAAGGGGTCTGATCTAAAACCCACAGAACTGGACTAAACCCCTCCCCGCCATTTGGATGAGGGCGCCTGTCCATGACTCTCCCCATGCAGGGGGTGTTCCACCCCTACTCTGCCCTCACAGATGTTCCCCAATAACGGTGAACAAAGCTGACACCCCTGGCGGTGCCAGGGCACATACCTCTAGCTCACCGCAGTCACACTCCTCCCCGTCCTCCAGGAAGCCATTGCCACACTTCTTACCCACCACCAGGTCTTTGGTGTTGGGCATGTTGAAGAGACACATCCCGCCTCCTTTCTGGAAGTAGCTCTCCAGCTGCCGCCTGCTGCAGGAGCTGAAGACGCGAGGGAAGGGGTGGCTGAGGAGGGGGACACAGAGAGAATGTCAGGGAGATATTTAAATCACCTGTTCTGAGAGGGAGAAGGAAAGATACAGATGCACCCAGGTCTGGCAGCCCGAATGGCTGGGAATTAGACGGCATGTGGGGTGAAATCCACCCCAGTGCACCATTTCATCCCTGGAGCCAGACCGCATAGGACTGGAGAAGAGTGATCACTGGCGGATCAAAGCGGCCAGCTGAGCAAGCAGCCTGTGAGGCACTCAGGTATCACGGTGAGAAGGCCAGAGAAATACCTACGGTAGATAACTCCTGGGGGAATTCTGCACCACAGTCCAGAATTAATGTCCCCCGCAGGCTTTACGCTGTCCCCGCAGAAAAACTAATTCACATGCCCCTCCTGACGGTGTCAGGAGTACATGGGTGAGACGTAAATTACCTTCTTGGTGGATGGGGCTGGCCTCTCTGTCCCTCTTCCTCACTATCGTGGTGCGCCTAGAGCTGGAGCGCGGCCCGGCTGGAATCACCCCACCCTGTGGCTCCTACTGTGTGCCCCAGAGCCGGGTCAGATTCACCTTGGGAAATGTCCCCTGGCTGCAGAAAACTCCTTAATGCCACCCCACCACTTCCTGCCCCCATCGCTCCTCAGCCGCAGGAGGAGGGTGCACTGTATGCGGAGTTGTCGGCCCATCAATTCTGCCCCACAATAACTCCTCTGCCGAGCCCCAATCTGGATTCCTTCTACCCCACACTCAGACTTCCCCCTGCTGAGCCCACAGCACTTGAACTCCCACTCCTCCAACCTCCCTCAGACCTGGACCCCCCACCCCATTGAGTCCCAACCACCTTCGCCTGGACGCCCCTGCCCCCCGCAGTCCCGTTCCCCTGCACCCAGGCCGCTCTCCACACTGGGATCCTGCTGGGCCTGTCTGCCCCACACCTGGGTCGGAGGGCAGGGGTGGGCGTGCGTGCATATGAGACTCTTCCTTGTTACAGAGCCACAGAGACATGCTCATGCACCCAGCAAGGAATATATTTGTCAGAATCCATCCCGCTCTTGGCATTACTACTGGCGTTCTTGCTGACGGGGGGTTTGAAATAAGTTACCTAAACTGGGGCGATTCCATCGCATCCTTTTGACAAATAAAATACGTGGGATCGCAAAGCACCATGCGCAGACTTTGCAACGCTTTGGCGCAGAATTGCCCCAGGAAGAGCCGGTGGCTAGAAACCCTTTTCTGACAAGACCTGGGAAGCAGGTTTTTGGCTTGTCAGAGGGGAACAGCTACTGATTTTGCCTGTCGGGTGAATCTGTGGCTGCGTAGGTACGGGAAGGCACGGTGCCAGCGAAACCCCACGAGGGACACAAGGGGACGGCGTGCAGGCTGCCCCACCACAACACAGCCTTCGAGCACTGGCGCTAGAAGAGACCCCGGCTGTCTGTCACATCAGCACACTTCAGAAATATCCTCCACTAGAAAGAGACACAACCATACACGGGGGTGGGTCTGAGTGGATCCCACACCAGCCGCTTCGGGGAACCTTGAACGCAGCATTCCTTGCCACGCTGGGCTCTGGGAAAACAGCCCCCCAGGGGCCTGTGACAAATAACATGTTCGGCACATATGCGACCATCCACTCGTGCAGCCGACGCCTCCTCACCCGGTGGCCGCAGCCATGACGCAGCCTCCCTGATCTGGACCGGCCTCCACGCAGCAGCCCTCACTGTCATGGCTCATGCCAAAGTTGTGCCCGATTTCGTGAGCCATGGTGGCGGCGGCACCGATCGGCAGGTCCGAATGGTCCTGGGGCAGAAAAGGTGAAGGGCAGAGACAGCATCAGGGCCAGGGAGAGCTGCTCAGCATGGGAAGGGAGCCAGAGGCTCCTGGCTCAGAAAGACTGGTGGCGGGGAAAGCAGAGGCGGGAAGATGCTCGTGGCACCTCAAAGCCACGAGCCGTGGATGCCAAGGAGCATCCCAGCTCTGAGGGGGCTGGGGAACGGGGGCTGGGAATGGAGCCAAAGTCAGTGTCGGAGACCAAGTCTAGGTGTGGAACCTGAACTTCCCAGGTGAGGGTGAAGAAGGGGAGGGTCCGATCTGGAATGATTGTTCAGCTCACTGGGAAATTCAAACCCAGTTCGGAGCTCCCCCAGTTTCCGGCATTTGGCTGCTGGCCTAACACTTCAAGGGCAGGAAATGTGTGGCACCTGACTGCTCACGAAGGCCTGGGCCATGTGTGGCTGAGGACCACGAAGCCCAGCTCGTTCCAGCCCACAGCATTCCACAGGCATGGACTCTGGAGGCTGCTGACTTGTCCCACGAGAGGAAGCTGCAACGACGTTACCCCAGTGGAGGCCGTGGGGTGCCCCTCAGAACGAGGGACTAACGGGAACTCACCATGCTCACACCGCCTGAGTTATCTGCGCTGCACATCCCTTCCAGGGGGGCCATCCCAATTGTCGTCCCATGGAATGTCCTGCCGCTGTCCGGACACGCACCGGAAACGAGAAGGGACGGAGGAGCATTAGTGCGCCTGGCATCCTGCGAGCAAAGCGCCCTGCTGGGACCCAGCCCCAGATAAACAAGGGGACTCACGTCAGCAACTGGGCGTTGTCGTGCTTCTTCCGCGATTTCAGTGTCTTCTTCCACTGCAGAAAGGCCCACAGGGTGGCGTTGGCATCGCTGGTGACCGTGCACTGGTCCCTCTCCGTCCACACCTCCAGGCCAATAAGGGCCACTTTGATATTCAGAGACCTGTAAAACTGAGCGAGGCAAAAGATGGTCACAGCTGGGCCAATCGCAGACTCTTCTCTACTAGGGTTACCTCTGCCACGCTTCCCTCCCCAAGCCCTCGGTAGCAGAGCTGTTGTGTGGTCCAGTCACACGGTTGGATGACACCGGGACACTGGAACCAGGAATCCTATCTCTGGAGACCGCCTCAGCGACAACCCTTAGCCACCCAGTGGTCTGCACCATGATGGGGGGGCGAGGTTTCTGCCAGCGGGAGCTTTCTCTCCTGGTGGGGTCACCCCTACCTAGGGTTACCAGACGTCCGGCAAAAGGAGGACGTCCTCCTTTTTACCTTCACGCCCGCCATCCGGCAGGCATTTTAAAAATACGTGATTTTGTCCGGCTTTTTACTTATGATTAAAATTTCAGTTTTTTATATGAAGCTACCATATATGTTCGCGTATGAGCTGAGAATTTTAGGGTCCAAAATATGCCTGAAAAGCTGGGTTTGGCTAATCCGTGGATCACAGTCAAAAGTGGGGCGGAACGCTGCGTTCAGGTGCGTTCGGCCCAGGGGCCCAGCAAAGCGGCAGACTCGGGCGGAACGCTTCTTCCGCCCTGTCCTGCTGCGGCTAGGCTGGGGAGTTTCGAACCTCCTGCTCTGCGCGTGCTCAAACAGAGCATGCTCAGGGTGGAAGGGGCGTGGCCCAGGAGCGGCTCTGCATGCCACCGTTGCAGCAGATAAGGGAGGCTGGGAAGGGGCTGCGTGGGGGGGGAGAGGGGATCAGAGGAGCCGGGAAGGGGCCACGGAGGCGGGCAGATATTAATACTACATAGAATCATAGGGCTGGAAGGGACCTCATGAGGTCATCTAGTCCAACTCCCTGATAAAAGCAGGACCACTCCCACTAAATCATCCCAGCCAGGGGTCTGTCTAACCGGACCTTAAACATCTCCAAAGATGGAGATTCCACCACCTCCCTAGATAGCCCATTCCAATGCTTCACCACCCTCCTAGTGAGAAAGTTTTTCCTAATATCCAACCTTGACCTCCCCAGCTGTAATTTGAAACCATTGCTCCTTGTTCTGTCCTCTGTTACCCTCGAGAACAGCCTAGCTCCCTCCTCTTTGGAGCAACCCTTCAAGTAGCTGAAGGTTGCTATCAAATCTCCCCTCAGTCTTCTCTTCTGTAGACTAAATAAGCCTAGTTCCTTCAGTCTCTCCTCACAAGTCATGTGCCCCAGCCCCCTAATCATTTTTGTTGCCCTCCACTGGACTCTTTCTAATTTGCCCACATCCTTTCTGTAGTGGGGAGCCCAAAACTGGACACAGTATTCCAGATGCGACCTGACCAGTGTTGAATAGAGGGGAATTATCACATCCCCCGATCTGCTGGCAACACTCCTACTGATGCAGCTAATATGCCATTGACCTTTTTGGCAACAAGGACATGCTGTAGGCTCATATTCATCTTCCCGTCCACCATAACTCCCAGGTCCTTTTCTACAGTGCTGCTACTTAGCTGATCAGTCCCCAGCCTGTAGCAGTACATGGGATTTTTCCGTCCTAAGTGCAGGACTTTGCACTTGCCCTTGTTGAACCTCATGAGGTTTCTTTCGGCCCAGTGTTCCAATTTGTCTAGGTCCCCCGAATCCTATCCTGCCCTCTAGCGTGTCTACCATTGCCCCCAGGTCGGTGTCATCCGCAAACTTACTAAGCACACAGTCTATCCCATCATCAAGTTCATTAATGAAGATGTTGAACAGAACCGGCCCCAGGACTGACCCCTGGGTACTCCACTCCACTCCACTCCACTCCACTCCACTCCACTCCACTCGTTACATTTTCTCCATGTCCTCCTTTCCATGCTTTGGTAGCTGGTAACCCTACCCATACCCGACAAGTGAAAAAGCAGGACTACGGTGACCAGATGTCGCGATTTTATAGATACAGTCCCGATATTTGGGATTTTGTCTTCTATAAATATCTATTACCCCCACCCCATCCCAATTTTTTGCACTTGCTAGCTGGTCACTCTCCAGCCCCAGATGAAGAGCAGGCTACCAGCTGTCCCAGCTGGGGCCAGCAACTTCTCCTTGTAAAAGGGCTAAGTCACCAAAAGAAATCGAGACAGCCATCCTGCTCTTGAGTGCTGCCAACTCATTCGCGCCCTCGAGTGCTGCCAACTCATTCGCGCCCTCAGTGACGTCTGACGGTGCATGGAAGATTCAGATGCGACTAAATCTAAAAACCACAGCCCCTGGCCTTCAGTGCTGTCACTGAAGGCACAGGCTCGCCTGTCTGGCATGGTCTCAGCGCCGTGAGCTCGGTGCCCTCAGATGAAAGGCACTCCGGACATACAGCGCCACACAGACAGAAAGGTCCCTGGTCCTCCAACACCACTCGTCTGTTACCTTGTCCACATAGTTGGCGATCTCCAAAATTCGCTCCTTCGTGTGGCCCAGGTTGAGGTTCTGCTTGCGGAACTGGAGAGATGGGAAGAAGAAGGGGACTGAGCTAACTGGGAGAGCGCATTGAAGTCCCTCCTTAAGATACTATAGGAATAAGGGGCGATTTAGGTGGGGTTGGTCCTGCTTTGAGCAGAGGGTTGGACTAGATACCTCCTGAGGTCCCTGTCAACCTTCATGTTATGTTTCTATGATGCCCCATGGGACTGGTGGGGATTGTGTTTTCTGGATTTAGGGGACCATTTATGATAGTCTTTCATATCACTATTGTCTCTCCTGAACGGCACATACCTTTCAATACTTGGACACCAGGTGTGACTACTCTTCCACTGAGTTCCTCTTATCCCTATAATATCTGGTTTCACTTCCTCCACCAGCGTCTCTGGCTCCTCCAGGCTCTTTGCATCGGTACACCAACATTTTAATTGTTGCTGTTTGGCTTTGCTCACATTCCTTACCTGATTTGGCCCAGTCCTTCTACTGCGAGCACCATCTATTAGCCCAGTATTTACACCATCCTTCCTCTGAATGTCCATTTACTCCCCACTGCTGTGTCCTTTCTTCCTTCATTTTCCTCTCTCTCAATGCTAAAATCAGGCATTATCTGGGCATCTCCCAACCATCTCCCCCACTCCCTAATTTAAAGCCCTCTTAATCAGTTGTGCTAACCTCCACCCTAGAAATCTACTTCCCTCCCTACTCAGGTGATATCCATCCCAAGAGAACAGTCCTCTGTCCATGAATGCCTCCCATTAGCCATCCACTCAAAGCCCTCCTTGGAGCACCACTCCCTGAGCCATCAGTTGATCATCAGAATCATGTCACGCCTTTGTTTTCCTCTTCTAGGGACAGGCAGAATCCCATTGAAGATCATCTGCGCCTTGATTTCCTTAAGAGTCCTCCCCAGCATGGAATAGTCTCCTTTGATATGGTCGAGCAAGAATCTAGCTATGTCGTTGTACCCATATGAAGGACAATCAGAAGATTCTTTCCTGTAACTAGATCTTTCCATTCGCTGAAAATTCCCAAAATTTTCAGATTTGGCTCCGCTTGAACTGAACCTTTCCCCCCTGATGTTCTGGAACTGCCACCTGATCAAAAAATCCGTTATTTACCCACTACCCTGCGAGAGATGCCCAGCGAGCAATGCTCCTCCCAAAAAAGTTATCGACCTCTCTTCCCTTCCTCAACAAACATGGCAGGTTGCAAGGAAGGACAAGGAATGAGGACACCATTGCCCTCATTTAAACGTGGAAAGATGGACCCAGAAATGAGCTGCCCATAGAGATGGGGATAGTGTCTCTTGCCCTGAGGTCACTCAGCTATCTTCCATTAACTGACCTCATCCTTTTTGGAGCCCTGTTATAGTCTTGGCCTTCACATCATCCTCTGGCAAGGAGTTCCACAGGTTAACCATGCATTGTATGAACAAATACTTCCTTTTGTTCATTTTCAACCTGCTGCCTATTAATTTCATTTGGTGACTGGTAGCTCTTGTGTTATGAGAAAGAGTAAAGGACACTTCCTTATAGACTTTCTCTACAGCAATCGTGACTCTATCATATCCCCCTTAGTCATCTCTTATCCCAGCTGAAAAATCCCAGTCCTATTTATCTCTCCTCATATGAAACCTTTTTCCATACCCCTAATCATTTTTGTTACCCTTTTTTGTATCTTTTTTAGATGAGGTGACCAGATCTGCACACAGTATTCAAGAAATGGGCATACTGTGGATTTATAAGGAGGCAATATCATATTATCTATCCATTTCCAAATGATTACTGTTAGCTTTTTTGGCTGCTGCTGCACAGCAAGTGCATGTTTTCAGAGAACTCTCCACAGTGACTCTAAGATCTCTTTGTTGAGTGTGACATCTAATTAGACCCCATCGTTTAATATGTAGAGGGATTATGTTTTCCAATATCCATTGCTCTGCATTTATCAACATTGAATTTCATCTGCCATTGTGTTGCCCGGTCACCCAGTTTCATGAGATCCCTTTGTAACCCTTCGCAGTCTGCTTTGGACTCAACTATCTTGAGTAGTTCTGTATCAACTGCGAATTTGGCCACCTCATTGTTTGTCCCGTTTTCTGGATCATTTATGAATATGTTGAACAGTACTGGTCCCGGCACAGACCCCTGTACAGTACAGACAACACTCATTAAACATGTATTAACCCTTTATAAATGGAGCCATTTATTGCTACAGCCTCTCTCCCATCCCAATGCTATGCCTTTGTCCCACTCATCTGTCAGACGTCGGTTACTCTCAATTCTTTGGGGGCAGAGACCCGTTTTCTTTGTGTCACCCAGCACACCCGTGGGCCCTATAAAGTAACAATGAGAGACACCTTCTGGATGCCACTGGAAGATTGAGTGGATACAATTACGACAGATGTGATCAATCTTGGTTGTTCCAAAGGACAGCTAAAAAACAAAAACCTGACAGAAAGACAGGAATCTTGGCTCTTCTGAATGACAGACTAAGACCACGTTGTCCCAGCATCAGCCTCCCTCCCAGACAGTCATCCATGCTCCTCCAACTGATGAGCAACTGAAGCCAGTTTCCGAGCGTTAAGTGCTCACCAAGGTGTAATCGGCGACAACGAACAGCTCCATGTACTTCAGGGTCCTCCAGGCATCTCTCTTTGCCTGCACAACAGATCACACGTGTCACCCAGCAGGAGGAAAAGGAAGCAAGTGCGATAGACAGGACCCAGTCCAAATTCTCGGCAACCCAATCTTGACATTCAAGATCACAGGCATTTAATGGTGTTGCAAACCTTTCAGAGCTGGGGAAACTAAGGCACAGAGAGGCAAGAAAAATCTTGGTGGCTCGAATGCAATTTGCTGAGCTGTGGCCAGACTGACACCAGTGTTAACTGCCCATATCTCATGGAACCTGCTATGGGATATTTACCGACTATGGTGCTCAGTTTCATGTCTTGGCCCAACCAGGAGTTCTCCAGGGCAATCTTGACCCCCACACTAGGACACTGGGTGCCACACCAACCCAGAGGGTAGATTACCACCTACTGAGTCGCCATTACTGCATCCTGCTACACTTGTGTTTCCCTCGGAGGCCTCCCGTAGGAGCACACACTGGATCTGCAAGCTCACGGCCCACGGTGATATGACCGCAGGAGGACGCTATCACCCGCCCGCTTTATATGGATGCACGGGAAGCTGCCAATTGCCCTCACGCACCACAGGACAGGTGAGGCCCATTGAACAGGAAGGAAACGAAAGATTTACCCGCTGATGCACCGGCTTGACAAGTCTGGCTAGATCCGCTACGCTGCTTTCAAGCAGGCCACTATGCCCGCAGGTCCCGCCTTCAAGTGGAAAGTGCTCTGCCCGATAGATGATGTGATGCTCCGGTTCCGGGTCCCCCCAGGGTTTCAAGTAGTAGCTGTCATTGACATTCAATACGATCAGGCCTCTGGTAACAGAGAGAGGAGAGACGTGATGGCGGATGAGGAGTTAAAGGGCAGCTTTGACCGCTGCTGTTAGGTGTTAACCAGGTGAGCAGAGAGAGCTAGAACCTGAGCTTGGGCTCTGATCCAGCAAAACACTTCCTCCAGCATGTCAGCAGTTCCATTGACTTCGAACTACATGTCAATGTCAGGCGTGTGCTTGAATGGGCCTGGACTGAGGCCCGTTAGCAGACAGGCTGAGAACACTCTCTGGGTTAATCCAGATCAGGCCCAGAGCGGCATGTGCACTTTACAGGAAAGGGGGGACTCTTTGGAGGGGGGGGGAAATCACTTGGCATGCGTTCCCCGGGGGCTGTTCCCAGGGGAAGGAGTGGGTGAGAGAGAAGGAAATTCAGATGGAGGGTTAGGGTGAGGGGCAGGCATTTGGAGAGCTGGAAGAGAGGTGGGATAGAGAAGACAGAGAGATGGGGCAGTGAATGACTAAACAGAGCCATGAATAAATGTGGAGGGGCCTAATTCGCTCCTTACTGAACTGCACTGCCCCGTGGGAAGTAATAAAGAACTCTCATACGAGCGCCTTCCCTCCCCCAGCATTCTCCATCAGGGAAGCTAGCAAACTCTAAGTCAGTAACAGTGCGGGTGTACGCTAGCCATTTCCCCACGTGACTGAGCAAGAGAGCTGGAAAACAGACCCCTGCACACAGCAGAGACTTTGGCGTCTTTAGGGCACAAGAAAATCAAATGAAATCCCCAGCAGACGAATTCTCCCCTGCTGTCTCGGTCGGCTGCAGCCTCCGGCAGGAATCCAGTGTCAGATGAAAGCTGACACCCAGGCTGCCCCACTGAGGGGTTGGCCCTAATGTCCGTAACATCCCGGATCAAATCAAAATCACATGTGTGCATAGCTGGGATATTACTTCACCTGATGGGATTTTTAAGACGTGGCCTGGAATCCGCCATGTCTTAATCCTCCCGCCGTTGCGGGAGAGCGGAGCACAGCGCTGAACAATAGGTGACAGTGTCTCCTCCTCACCCCGAGCCATGAGGGCCGGAAGCCCCAACAAGATTTTGTTTTTTAACCACCTCGGCACTTGGATGCTGACCCCCAGTTCTTCCAAAGTGCTTGTCAGCTGCTACTTCCAAAGTGCTATATGAGGGTGAGCGGCAACATTTTCTCCACGGATCGGGAAACTGAGGCACAGAGTGTGAAAGTGACTCAGGCAAGGTCACCATACAGGCCAGCGGCAGAACCAGCAATAGAAAGAGGTCAGAGGAACAGCCGAGTCTCCAAGTCCCGGTCCAGTGATCCAGTCAGTTGGCTACATTGTCTACATATTATAATCCCAGTGTCAGGAGAGAGGCAAATACCTGGACAGACAGACCGTCTGGGCAGCCTCCTCCTCACCCCTTTCCACTTCATCTTAAGCGCTACCAACATTAACAATGGCTACGAGATCCGCTGGTAAATTTCCAGCTGTCTCCAGCTCACCTCTCGCCATTTACGCTGACGGCTAGTAGCGGCCGCTCATGGCGTTTCTGCCTTTTACTCGAAAACGGCAGAGGGGAGTTAAACCAGAAAGTGACGCAGGCCCATGGTAAATTTCCAGACTCATCCGAAGGGACGTTGCCAGAGACGATCATTTATCGCACTCCACTGGTGTGTTTGGTGCTTGACAGTGAAAGAGAAATGGGCCCACAGACTCCTTCTAGCCATCCATCTTCTTAGGCTGCGTCCATCACCATGGTATCAGACGATCTTACACCCTTGTCGACGCTAGCATGCAGACAGCCGAAGGGAAGCAATGAAGCCCTGCGTTTGTCGCAGATGAACAGCAGTGAAGGCATTTGGCGAGTGGCGAGATGGATGCGACACCCGGCGTGTCAGGCGCGTTGGCTTCACGCGGCATTTTCCTTGTTCGTCTTGTCTCGCTGCTGCGGGGTGGGGGACTCTAGAGGGTTATCGGGGTTTGGAAGCAGGACGTTTTATATTTCCCCTATCGGAGGGGACTCCAGTGATGATCCAGTCTGACGCGCTGCATAACACAGGCCACAGAATCTTTCTGTATTAATCCCTGTGTGAATGCGACGGACAACGATCCGGTCAGGGGCTGGGAGGGTGGGTCTTGGCTTCACGGCCACGTGGATATTCGCTGGTGCCCAGAGCCACACTCGTTCATCAGACTGGCCAGGAGGAACAAGGGCCGTGTCTAGGACCGTCCTTTCCCTCCTCCCCATTGCACGTCACAAACCGAGCCCACCCCCCAGCCGAGTCTTCAGCTCCCTCTGCTCCTTACCTGATCCCTGAACACGTGCTGAGGACCACCCAGGAGCCCTTGTAGCCTCGCACGTGACCGTGATAATAGCAGTGATCCTGGAGAAAGGGCAGCAGAGAGCCAGCAGTCAGACAGATCCTGCCCCTGGCTCTTCCCACCCGCTGCTGTCGGTTGGCAAACCAACCCCGCTGCGTCCTCCCGAGGCCAGTCTAAGCTACGTCACCCATCAACCCGCTTCATCCAAGGATGCGAAATCAACACCTCTCGTCTGCACCCCCCTAGGCTCTGTGAGGTGCTGCAGCAAATTCAGCCCCCTGCGCCGCACGGGCCCGATCGCGCTCCCATTGAAAGCAATGAGTGCTCCATGTGGGCTGGACTGGAGAAACTCTCTCGGTTACAGCACCATACTCCTGAACTCGGGAGCTCCGGATCAAGCTCTCATTTCACTGACCCCACCCTGCAGGTGGGGAAACTGAGGCACGTGTAAGATTGTAACTTCCCCAAGGTCACTTTGCGGGATCGTGACTGAGTTGGGCTCAGAACCCAGGGTGTCTGGGGCCTGCCCCTTGCTTTAACGCCCCGTCTCCCTCCGGGAGTTCAAGCTGCGGCATGGCCAGCAAGGACGATTCGAATGCCAGTGCTGAGAGATGCAAAGAAGGGGGATATCCGTGAAGAGGGGAAAAGGCAGGAACGCCTAAGGTGGGCTGTGAAAGGAATGGGGGGGTCTGGAACAGCACAGCGGTCGGGGGAAAGCAGCTGCCTTCTGCTGCATGTGTTGCTTTCCCTGGGGCGGGAGGTGGTGTACCCAGTCCGAGAGACAGAAGCAGCTGCGTGCTGCTCGCATTCCTAACGCTACATGCTGTGGCCCTGCCGCCAGGGAAAACAAGCCACCCAACTCCTCACGCCAACAGGCCTGTGGTGAGCTGCGAGGGGAGGGGAGGGAGTCCAGTTATAAGATATAGGGGGGGCTTCATGTGCACACTCGAGCCCACCACATCAAAGCAGGCACCCACTGTGCAAAGCCGTCCAGGGGCTGGATGGAGCCAGGAACAGAGCGCATCCACCTGCTGGGAGCAATGGGGCAGAGCCATCCTTGAGAGAGATGCACCCACAGCAGAGGGGAAATGAACCTGGCTGGGCCTAGCAAAGTGAACCCGAGCATCGTGGAGCACTCCCGCTGCTGACCTGGCTTCCCAAGGTCATCATCACCCAGCCCCAGCCGGGGGAACCTGCCCCCCACAGCCTCTCCCAGGGACAGAGGGAGAAGCAGAGCCGCGTGGGTCTGGAAAAACCACGTGTGGGAGGAGAGTGGAGACGGACCCCCTGGGGACAGACTCCTCAGAGAACCGCCCGTCAGAGATGGAGAGGTGGAAAGAAGAGCGGGTGGGTAGCTCTTAAATGCCATGGCGATAGAATATCTTAAATTAAGGCTGGCGGGAAGACTGCAAAAAGAAAAGAAAAGAAAAGAAAAGAAAAGAAAAGGGAGGGTCTAAAACTCCATGGGGAGAGATTCGATTCTGCTAGGCTGAAAGAAGAAAAGCCTGGATGACAGTAAGCGAGCAGGGGGAGCTGGCTACGCTCAGTTGGCAGCTGTGTGGAGACCCTGCTCCCTTCTCCACTGGCCACAGGACCGTGGCTTAACCACAGTTCAAATCTGGCTCCAGCCGCGCTGGTTCCCACCACCTCTCTTGGCTGCTAGAAGTGAGGGCGGAGTCTGCAGGGAAACAGACACGGACGCGTTGGCGCTGAGGAGCACTGGGGATCCAGCCCGGTTTTTAAACATCTTTACACAGCCAGGCTGGACAGCCACAGCTTTGTGCCATGGGCCGCTCAGCAAAGCTCTCCACTGAAACCAGACAGCTGGATGCGGCCCTTATGAGAGAACCCAGTTTTGCTCCAGCTGTGTTTAGATGGCACTGTGGTCCTGGGGGAAGGATGAGGAGGCAGGAGGCTCTGCCACTGACCTGCTGCATGGCCCTGGACAAGTCACTTCCCTGCTCTGTGCCTCAGTTTCCCCTCACCTTTTGTCTGTCTTGTTTATTTAGACTGGGAGCTCTTTGGGGCAGGGTTTCTCTCCCGCTCTGGGTCTGTACAGCACCTAGCACAATGGGACCCTGATCCCTAGGCTTTCTGGTAATACCAGTAGTAATAAACCCAGTTTTTAAGCACACATCTTTAGCCAGCTGTGCTCTGCCTGTTGAAGGAACTTGCACAGCGAGTGCGACAGACTTTCTCCAAGGGACTGAATTTCCCATCGACTCCATCCGTCCACCCACTTCCTTTCGCAACCACGGCTCCGCTTCACAGCTCTCTGCCCAGTCTGTCCGGTGGGAGCCTAAACGGAGGGACTACGTCCATGAAATCAACCAGCTCTTTCCCCTCTTGGGGTGAAGTTAGTGGACAAGTGGCCCTTCCAGAGACACATGTCAGAGTGCAGGTAAGGGATGCCCAGAAAAGGGCATTGTGCCCACCCCTGGGGTGGAACAGGGCTGCTAATCCTGGGAGCCTAGAACAGCCTGCAAATCCAGGACAGGATCCAAAAACCAACGTGCTGGCCAAAAAGCAAAACTGGGAGGGAATTTTGTGAATCCAAACTCTTTTAAAATTTAAAATTTGTGGTGTTTGTTTATTTCTCTCTTTTCTTTACCAGCTGTATAAATGGTCAAAAAGCAAGGTGGAAATTTCCCAAAAGCTGGCAGCATTTTTCCTGGGTTGGGTGACCTGCGAGGTTTGAAATGCTGATGAAATGTTAGCCTTGGAAAGATCACTGCACCCGCCTCCAGCGCCCAAGGGAGGGGAGGTAGGCAGCCACAATGAAAAGGGAATCTGCCCATAACTACGCAGAGAAGACACGGAAAGAGCAGCTCTCGGTAAGCAGGTTGTCTGTCTAAGGTACCTGGATGGCCCCACGATGAAGTAACCGCAATCTTTAATTAATTTATCCTCACGATATCCTGTGAGGTGGTGACGGACAACTGAAATGCCAGCCCCCTTTGCGAATCCTTGCCATGGACCAGCCACGGCTCTCTGAGGCTCCCTCACAGCCAGCACACCAACCGAACAGCCATTCCAGCCCCGTGAATGTGGGCTGAGAGCACAACCCGTCCACCTCTTCCCTGATCAGCCTCTCAGGGGATGGGAATAAGTAACTCTCCAGTGGTCTGAGCCGGGGACCAGACATCAGGACTCCTGGGTTCCATTCCTGCCGCTACACTCGCCCAACGTGCTTCAAGTCGCTTGGCTCCTGGGTGCCGCTGTTTGCACTCCTGCAGCATGTGTTGCGTTTCATTTCGCAACAGGCCCTTTCCACAGAAATCACCACAAAATAAAAACAAGCAGGGGGGAAAGCCCTGATGGAAGCCTATCTATGCCTGGAGGGTATTTTTCTGTTGACACATCACCACAAACGCTGAGTGCCTCAGTCTTTGCCACTTTTATGCTCCCCACAGCCCCCTGTGAGGCAAGGCAATGCTATTATCCCCACTGTACAGATGGGGAAACTGAAGCACAGGGTGACATAGCATGGCTCTGGGGGAGCAGGGAATTGAACCTACATCTGCCAGGTTAGAGCTCTGAGCACTGGACAACCTTCTCTGTGCTGTGACCTTTATTGAAGGGGGGAGGTCCTGTCTCCCCATTTTTCACCCGCCTGTACCCATGGAGGTCACCCGATCTCAGCTGCCATAGGATACAGGCTGGTGAGAGTGGGAGATATGCGGGGTACAGGGCCAGTGTAAAGCAGGTGAAATGTGCTGGCGGCTGGGAGTTTACAAAGAGAGAGGCCAGATTCTCAGCTAGGGTCCATCAGCCCCAGTGGCATTATGTTGATTGGCACCAAGTGAGAAGGAAAATCTCTACTAAACAAACCCCCCAGTGGCTGAGCAGACGTGACGACCTGACTGCTAGATTTATCCAGCTCCAATCAAGACCCCAAAGCGCTGGACAGGCATGAAGCTGTCTAGCTAGCTCTCTAGGTACTCACCATGATATCGGAGCTCTTCACAACATTCTCACGATCCAGATCAGCAGTCTAGACCAGGGCTCGACAAAATTGGCTAACAGCTAGGCGCCAGCAGTTTTCTCTTTGGTCACCAGATGGCGCTGCTCCGCTGCATTTCCCCAGTAGATCTAGGTGCCAGGCTACAAACCGTGGTTGCCATGACGACCTGGCGCCTGGGATTTGTCGAGCCCTGGTCTAGACGCACGTCGTGAAATCCCTCCCCTTCCAAAGTTAAGTACAAGCTGGTCATGGGTATCACTCTGCCCTCCACAGAAATGCAGCCACCTCTGGGATGGAACCCGGCAGCTGTTTGACAGTGGTACGCCATGACAGTTTGGGACAGGAAGCGAAGACTGCCATGCTGCAAAGATGGGAGGGGGGGATAAAAAATGGCAGAATGCAATGGCCTGAGTTGGATAGAATTTGCTCATTGCGAACACTCTCAGCCCTAATGCCCGCAAAGGGAGTGACCCAGAGTTTTACACCTCATTCCAGGCACAGCCCGGCCAGGAGGACCTGGGATCAGCCCTGAGTCAGAGTCAGATGTCACCAGCATCCCTGCAAAATCTCCGCCCTGGGCAACGTCAGGCGTCCTACTCACGGCGTAGTTGGGAGTCAGCGTCACCGGCTGCCCGTCAGCATAGTGCGTCTCGGTGTAGTTCTGCAACAGCAGCCTGTGGGAGAAGAGAACAAAAAGAGCCCTGTGAGCAGCCGCAGGTCTTCCTCGCCCCCTTTGTTTCACAGTCAATGAGGGGCAGGGACTGGCCCAGGAAATGTGGGTGGGGATTGGATCTGTGGCCTCTCCACTCCAAGTTACTCCATCGAGGTAGACCCGGCCAGTAGTGGTCAAAAGCCACGGCCACCCGATGGCTGCTGGATGGTCAGCCGGTCTCAATCCTGCATCTGGTGCATTAGCATCCACGTCACAGAAAACACAGCTGGAATCGGCACTGATTGAAGCCCTGCCAGGTCCGATTGGACTGGGCTGGGCTGGGCTGGACGCCGCCCCCCCTTGACCCTCGGCTGCCGACTGGCCCACGGGAGCAGGGCCACTTCGGTGGAGGATTGCCCAGCTGCACTGGTTCCGTGGATCTACCAAGGGCCTCACTGCAGATTCCTTCCACGGGCCGATCCTGCTAGGGAGGTGGCGTTAGCGCAGGCCCAAGCCTCGCGTCCCCTCGTCCAGAATCACAGCACCAACGCCGGCCAGCTCAGCAAGCCGAGGGCATGGAGAGGCCAAGGGATGTGCAGCGAGAAGATGTGTCTTGTGCCATTACCGGCCCCTCCGTGCAACACGAATGGCAGAGTGTCACTAGTGCATGCCGGGGTGAGCTGGAAACCCCTGCCTTCTAGGACGTGTTCTTGGCGGGCACAGGTAGGAGAGGGGCAGGCCAAACGGGTGCTGGGGATTATTCACGCTCAGTTCAGCCAGGAGTTTGACGGGTCTGGGAGGCTATTATGTGAGGTCAGAGCCAGATGAGGTTGTTCCTAGCCAAGAGACCCCAGAGAGAGCTTTTCCCACCCATCCAGCCCACACACAGCAGCGCGGCTATGCACACTCACCCTGCGCGAACCCACACACAGACCCCCATCCTGTGCAGAGAGCACGCCCCCAGGCACTGTGCACAAACATGTCCCCAGACGCACGAACACACCTGAACGCATACGCAAGCATGTGAAGAGCCACGCAAAGACGGGGCCACACCAGCACCGCCTCAGCCACGTCCATACACAGACACACCTCTGCACATGCTCCAACGGGCACCCGCGCCGCTCGACACCCCCAGGCAAACCAGAGGGGAGCTGAGGCTGGAGACGGGAGGGATGGGCAGGGGTCGAGCTCCCCGGAAGGGGATAGGGCTAGGGGAGCACATAAGCAAAACCTGGAGCCCCTGACTGGCTTGCCCGGTGCTGTTGTCTTGGAAACTGAGGCAGAGGGAGCCATTCACACACCAAGGCTCTCGGCTTCCCCTTCTTCGTCCGCCCTCTGCCTCATCATTATTACTCTGTGCATTGCAGCCCACGGCTGGCGCCTTTCTGCCTTCACTGCACTTGTCCCCACAGCGCACCTCCGATCACCTCTCCATGCCAGGGGAGTGGTGAGTGCTGGGCTCAGCCAGAGAATGTCCCAGACAACATTGCCCAGTGAGCTGATCTTCTGAGGTTCCTTCCAACCCTGATCTTCTATCATTCTGTAAATCTGCCTGCCCCTCTGCTCTGGGAGCTGCCAATCCTAGGATGGGACATGACTCAGGTAACCTCATGCCAAGGGACAGGTGGGATGACCCAGGAAAAACCAAACAAAACATGGTCAGTCAGTGAAGCTCTTCCATGAGGAATGCCATTCAGAGGCAAGCGATCCAAACAAAAAAACCTCCCAGATGATACAGCCTAGGGTGTGGCGCCTACTCCTTCCTCCCTTTGTCTCCCCAGGGGCACAATTTCCGCTGCAGGGCACTGGCAGAATTTGAACCCAGCTCCAAAGTACAAATCTTTACCACTTAAGTGAAAGGAAGAAGGACCTTAGCTGGCAGTGGAAGTAGGCTGTTCCCCCCTATGCAGCCCATGCTTTACATGTCTCTGACCCAAACACCCAATTTACAGCCCTGCCAATAAGCAGAGGGGAGAAACTGAGCTGGTGTTAAGCCCTTGATCACCAAGGAATCCGCTGTCACTGAGCATTAAATATCACCCAGGCAGCAGCACCACAATGCACAGCTTGTAACACAGCCTCAGTGTGCACAAGCGTGGCACAGCTGAATCAAACATGAAAACAACCCTCCATGTGCAGAGGGACCAAAATGTACACATCTTCAGGTCAGGAGGAGACCAGCAAACTTTTCCGAGCCTCATAACAAACCCACAGTGCTGGTTTGGGGGAGGGCTGAGAACCCTATGGCGGGGTTGACAAAATTGGCTCACAGCTAGGCTCCAGCCATTTTGCCTTTGGTCACCAGAGGGTGCTCCTCCATTACATTTCTGCAGTGGAGCTAGGCGAAAGGCTACTAAAACTGATCACCATGGCGACCAGAAACAGATTTGTTGAGGCCTGCCTTAAGGTACAGACCAGGCAGAGGGCAGAATACGGACCCATTCTGACTAAGCAGTCTGGAGAAACGGCACCTTTCAAGAGGGAGGATGGTTCACAGTGTACGGCTCTAGCGAGCCCTTGAGAACCTGCCTTCAGCACGCTGCCTTGCCACACATCTCCTGGGTGACCTTGGCCAAATCACCTCACCTGCAAAAGGAGGCACTTCTCTACCGGCCAGGTGTGAAGATAAAGGCTTGACATACTGAGGAAGGGCACTATGTCTTCTCAGTGCCTAAGTCAACACAAGCTGATCTCCGCAGCCTACGGGACAGCCATGCCCCGACGAGTCACTTTCCCACAGCTGCCTGCCATCTCTCGGCAGCTGGCCTGCACAACTCAGCAACCGATACACACCCAGCCCCACACTGACAAATTGCTTCCTGCTGTTTGGACGGCCAACAAGGCTCGGGAACAGAGACAGAACATTTCTTAAAGCCAGAGATAAAGCAGCGTTTGCATCGTTGGTGGCTTCTGCGTGGGGGAGGACGGACGTTTCGGGGAGCAAAGTGAGGGGGGATTATACCGAAATGACCCCACCAGAGACGGAAACGCCAAGGATAACCAAGTTGCTCCCCTGGCAGCTACAGGCCAGAACCCTGAGCTCCTCTGAGATGCTCCAGGCCCGGAGAGGAGCCATCCAGGGTGGTCCAAGGGGAAGAGCAATAGGAGGAACCCGATGAGCTTGAGCAAATGACAGGAGAAAAATTGCTAATGGCACAGCTTGTGGAATTATCTCTCCGGGAACATGGGGGCCCCACTTCATGGCACTCAGGACTAGGCTGTAAAACATGCTCTGATGTGTCACACTGCTCTAGCTACAGCACTGTCGTCTGCAACCCCAGGGGAGTGTACAAGCTCTGTGCACACTGGCCCACATACTCTAGGGCAGGGGTTCCCAACCCTTTTAGTGTCCCAGTACAGCAGCCCTCCCTCCAACAATGCGCAACACAGGACGCCTCCCTCCGCCACAATCCGCCCTGCCAAAGATACCCCCCCAGTTTGGGTGGTGGCTCAAAGAAAAGTAGCCCCCGCCGTGGAAAAAAAATCTGCCGACGCAGGGACTTTCAGTGGCGGCTCTTAAAGAGGCAGCACCCGCTGCCACGAAAAAGCTGACACTGTCGGCAATCTTGGCAACAGTGCAGAATCTACAGCCCGGGCAGCGCCCTGCCACCGTAACTCGCCCCGCCACCGAAAGAAGACCCGCGCCACCAGAAGAAAACCCCCAGAGGGTTTGTTTTAGCGGTGGGAGTGTCTTTTGGGAGCAGTCTGACTTGCGGCGACACACTCCGCCGCCGTGCCGCGACACACTTTTGTGTCATGACACAGCGGTTGAGAACCACTGTATCCCACAGTCTCCACTCGCACTTCAGAAATTCCTTTTAGCCCTCCTGGCTTTGAGGGAAATCTTGACATAACCCAGCGCTGTGGTCCCTCCCTGAGTCTGCAGAGTGCCTGAAACAATCACTCGAAGCGGTGTGAACCGAGAGCTGAGGAAGGCAGTTTGAATATTGACTGTGTTAACTATTTCACCACTGAAATGAACAAGTCTGGCAGACACAGTCAGCTAGTGGGCTTCGCTCCCAGTCCCAAACTGCCTCTACAGATGCCAATAGTCTCGTCTGCCTCTCCCCCAGCAACCCAAACCTCTGGCCAATTCCAAGATGCAGCCACGCATTGTCGATGCAGAAGTCTTTGCCATTGAAAACTGCAGCTGTGGGGATGAGTGAAGTGAATTCCGTAGCAGGATAAATGACCTGGGGCGACTGTGTTGATCACCATGTGAATTCTCACAGCTAAACAAACACCTGGATTTTAATTTCACTGAAACAGCTGCAGAATCGAGAATTGAGGCTTGTCGCTGAGAGTGTGGAGCCTTTGGGCCAGGCATGGAACATGCAGGAATGTTGTTACCAACGACTGAGATGCAGACACCTCTGGGGCAGCCGGAACATGATCAGCGAAGGCACATGTACACTACTCAGGCACAGAGGCAGAATGGCCATGGTTGAGATCTCCTCTGAAAGAGCCACGCAGAGCAGTTGGCACAGAACTGAGCTCACTTAGGAAGTCGGAGATGGCCCTGCAGGGGACTGAACATATGTTTCCCAGGAATCCATGAAGCTGGAAGCTGATGTTTAGGCCACTCATTCCCTTGAGTTCAGAGGGAACTTCCACGCACTGGCTGGAACGGGGGAGAAACTAGATGTGCTCCCAGACCCTCGCCATCTCTGAGATTCAAATGGAAGATGCCGACACAGGCCCATCCTCTCCTAGGCGCTCTGGCAGAAGAGGAGCTCAACCGGGGTCTAAGGGAGCTTTCTGCTCCTGTCAAGAAAAGGGAGGAGGACAATGGACTAGAGATACCTCCAGGGTAGCAATGAAGGGGGGAGTTGGGTCAGGCGGGACCAGGGGCAACTGCCTGGAAAAGAGGCAGCTGCTTGGAGAAGGCTCCAATCTGGAGGAGCAACGAGGCACTGGGCAGGATCCTCAAGGGAGGCAGCAGAGGTGGCCTGTTTGTGGAGGCTTTGAAGACCGCATGGCACTGGGGTCTGGTCCAAGCGGCCCTCCCAGCTGGAGTTTGGCTGCTGCAGGGCCCTGCCTGCGGGCGGTGACCATTGGGAAATTACAGGAGACAGAAGAGGCAACAGCTGTTGTGGCAGATGTGAGCCCACAGCACATTTCTCCTGGCCTGCTTTCATCCATCCCCTGCCCCCTCTCTCATCCACTCCTCTCCTGTCATTGCTCTGGGCCCTTTCCTCTGCTCCAACAGGCTGGACCCAACACAGCCGGGCTCCCCACATGCTGCCAGAATGGGAGGGAGCTGAGCTCTAACCGGGCGACTCCAACGAGGCACAACCCCAAATGAGGTGTGACCCAGGAGGACTTACCAACCAGAGACACCGGTGCTGTGCACTTGGGACTTCCCCTAATAATGGGGCTGCAACTTCCCATCCCACCAGGTGATTTCAGTGTTGCCAAGGAGGCTCAGCACCTTGCAGGATTGGACTCTTAACGGCTAGATCCCTAGAAGAGGTAAATCAGTGTGGTTCCACTGAAGTCAATGGAGAGGCACTGATTTATCCCAGCTGAAGCTCTCTCCCTAAATCCACAGGCTCCGTCCGTGCCCTCTGCCCTACAGGGACTATTTTATTGCACAGTAAGAGAGGAAAAAGCAGAGGGAGAGAAAACAGACAGCAGCAAAGCGTAGTAGGCAACCATTTCCCTCTCGCCTGGTTTCTTATTTTGCAACCAGCCCAGCCGTAACGTGTTCTTGTGGATTCTTTCATGGTTTCTCAGGCCACCCGCTCCTGGCTTGCCCCACCCCTGCTTGGGCCAATCAGCTGGCACCAGCCACCTCATGCACTCCGGGCAATTAAAAGGGAGCTAAAATTGGGCAGCCTGACCTTCGGTGCCCCACATGTAGGGAGCGTGCTCTACTCTCACTGGAGTAACTCCATAGGCTTCTGTTACCGCAGCTTTATCCCGGGGTCACTAGAGCGCAGTTCACCCCACTGCCCTGCCTTACACCACAAACTCGCAGCCCTCTGCTCTGCTCTGCCCAGCCCTCTGCCCTGACCAGTATATGTTTATTCCCCAGGGTGCTCCACCCTCAACGTGGAGAGGTTGCATACAAACTTTTGCTAACTGAGCTGAGATTTTTCAAACATTTTGGCCGAAATGACCCGTTGTAGTTAAAGTACAAAACAGATTTATTTGAAGTGGCAGGCACAAAAGATCAGAGATAAGCCCCAAGGAAAACAAAGATAAATGTGCAATCTAAATCTTAACCCTGATAAAGACTGAGCAGTTTTTCTCACCCCACTGGATGTTCCAGTTCTCAATACACAAGCTTTTCCCTGTCCCTTATTTCGTATCTCCGGAACACAGCCTAGAAGAGGCTAGTTCAGGCTTGTCCAGGTGGGCTCTGCTGAGTCACAAGGTGGCTCAATTCCAGCGGGGTCTCGTGTGAGTGAGTCACAGAGTTGAGCAAGATCTATACTATAGGCATGCGCAACTGCCAGTGATCTGTAAATCCTTTGTATACCATGACAGATTCCCTGCTGGATAGCAGACCATTAACACCCTGAAAGCTGCTGCCCGTGTAGACGACACTCAAACATACAGCATATCTCTTTTCATAACCAGACAGCAAACTCTCATAACTTGATACACACGAATGAGATACGTTTGGACAGCACAGCGGGCTGTACCAAATTATGACCTCTCGTTAGATACCTTATGGCTCCTCTGCACAGGGCAGGAAATCATTATAGGTATGGAGAGCCCCTAACATAGTACGGGAACGCAGCACTAATGGCCACTGCTGGACAGTACTTAGCTCTGGAGTTCGTCAGAACGGCTGCTGCCTGTCTCTCATTGTCCTATCAGACAGTCTAACCCCCTCTGATCATGAGCAACATCGCTGGAGCTTTTTCCCTGGACAAACCACCCTTGAAAGGCCTTCAGGTTCTCCTGGGTAAGTACACTGTGTCCTCTGAGGGCAGCCGTCACTCAAAGCTGTCAAACCATGGTACAAGGAATGAAGGCTGGGTCGCTGAGGTATCGTTATCAGCCACCGCATCCACTGGCAAGCCAAAGCACGGAGACAGGAAAACACGTCACAGGGCAATTCCATGGCAAAGGCCAGGAATCAAACACAGAATTCCCATTTCCCAGATGCCTGCTCTAGCCTGGACACGATGCTCCCTGTGATTGCAACTGCCCCTACCCCAGACTGGCAGTGGGGACAGAATCTAGGTCCTTCAGCAGCCGAGGGCTACACCTCCTGAGCTAAAGGAGTAACTCCATCAGTCAGCAGCAGTAGAAGGCTGTTTGTACACTGAGCCGGTGTGCTACACAATGGGTATAAATCATTAACGTGCTTTAATTCATTCACCTATTGTTATCCTAATGGCCACATGCTACAAAAGCTGTTCTTAAAATACATGCATCCATCCATCGCTCTATCTTGCAGCCCTGAAAGGGAAAGATTAGACGGCCTGTTTACAATGAAATAATTAATCTGAGGCCAGCTCCTGAGTCCTCTTGGCTCATGCATCAAGGGTGTGGCAGGATCGCACTGGTGCACATGACTTATTGTTTCCACAACTTTCACAACGTTCAGCCACTGGGTTGAGTGTGCAAAGTGGACGATGAGAGGTTTAGCTGAATGACCTCAGTCCTGCCTCTCACCCCTGCAAAGAGACATTTTCCCATCCCAATCAAAACAGGAACCTTCAACTGAAGACTGTAAAATTCTCTCGCTAGCTTTCCCTCGTGTTTTGCTGGCAAACACATCTTCAAAAACTAAAATGCAGGCAGTCAGAGAGCCCTTTGGAGTGAGATTTAATCCACTTCCTTTCCATGCTCAAGGAGAATCAGAAAGATTTTTAAAATAATGAATGAGAGGGTGTACAATTCCAGAGTAAGGTGCGTGTGTTAGATAGAAAGGGGCCGATCCCTGCTTAGTGTAAATTGACCCTGCTCCATCAAAGCCTCTGCAGCTATGTTGATTTCAACCAGCAGGGAATTTGGCCCAAGAACTGCATGTGAATTTAAAACAACTTTGTAAAGTCCGGTCATGTTCTGCTTCCCCAGCCAGGGCTGCATTCAGGATTCAGTGTTTCTCTTTCACTTGCTGACGAGATCACAAACTTCTAGAGCAGTGGTTTTTCAACTTTCTTCTCGGGACCCAGTTGGAAAAAAAAATCATTTATGCCCACATCTCAATAATTACCTCTTTGAGCAATGCATTCCAGTCTTTAGCTGGTGTCAGCCGGGGGTGCCGTGACACAGTGCCTGAGGGGCTGCAACCCAGTACTGGGTCCCGACCCTACGTTTGAAAACCGCTGTTCTAGAGCGTCCTACACGGTTATAGGAGCAAAGGGAGCTGCCAGTCTGCAAACCGAGAGGAAAGGCTGTTTCACCTATCTCGGGACACAGAAAATAAAGAGGCTGGAAAAAATGAAGCTACACAAATCACAGGCAAGCTCATCCTGGCTCTGATCCAAAGCACTAAGTAGTCAAAGGGAGTCTTTCCAAGGACTTCAGTATCAGACCCACGGTGTCCATGTAGTTATCAGATGCCGTGGGGGGGCACCCCCAGATATCTTCGCAGCGCATCAGATGGACGCATCCCCTCCCCTTCATGCTCACAACTCTGAGTAACAACCTTCTACCTACAGCATCAGCAAGGCGCGAAGTGAACCTGGGACATTCACCAGCATAGCTCAGACCGCCATCGCTCGAGCGAAAGGCACAGCCCCTCTAGCCAGCGGCCGTTATCACCTAGGGACCAACGGCAGGCGGGAAGCGACACACACCTTGGTTACGTTATTGCCCCTTTGTGAATGGAAACATACACCTAGTCTCATGTTCCTCGGGACACTAGCACTTTTGCACACGCCTTCTGTGTGTGAGCACACTCTCCTGCACACCCAGCTTCTTGTAATCACACGCCTGCTGGGAAACGCCAGTGCTCTCTGCTCAGAGCCAGCATCCCTACTCAGCAGACTTCTTCCGAGGTCAGCAGTTTTTAGCAAAATTGAGCTCTGGCTTCCTTGCGGCTTGTCCCTTGTTACCCAAAGCCATAAACGAGCCTGCTGCCGAATGTTTCTGGCCCTACGATAACAAGGGAAGAAGAGCAGGGCTGGGACAGCTGGGGTCCCACAGGAAGGCTGCCAATCTGGGCCCAGAAAATTAAGCCAAGATGGAATTGAAATCAGTCCCTACATGCCTGTCTCTGCTTACAAACTGGGTAATACGAGGGACAGAGGGTGCATGGGAGTATTGGGACGAGGCTGATCTTTATCCTCTCCCCATCACTGATATGGGTGAGGGTTAAAGGTTACACCCCGTCCTGTGTCCAGGATCAGTACCCACTATTTCCTACAGTTACGGTGTGTGTCATGTGCCTTGTACTGTATTGGGTTACAGGAGTGGGGGACTCATGTTAAAACTGGGGTTTCACCAATCTTAGGCGATGGCCATGCTGCAGACCTTGCAGAAGCTCTCCCTCAGGCAGCCAGAGGTGAGATGACATTAGATCCAGCCAGATGTGAGAGGAAACGGATGCCCCCACGTAGGAACTGGGTTGACTCCTCTTGTCCGGGCACAAGTGTAAATCAGAAGCAATGGGACCAAGGTCATTGGATACACACTGACAGAAGAGCAGGACAAGAGAGGCGAATCGAGGGTAAGAGTGAGCCAGATCCGCCAACCGTGTGAATTGGCATAGACCCACTGACACCAGAGCAAAGGGGGGCGAGCCAGAGAACCCAGGAAATCCACTGGGAACTTGGCTATTGATTGAACATGGAAAGAGCTCAGATACCACCGGGACAGACAGCCGCGCGGAACCTAAGACAGACAGATTCACACCAGCTTATTGTATTGCATGAGGGGAGGTACAGTCCTTTTTACAACCTGTGTCCGCTTGGCCAGTGACCAGGTCAATGTGCCAGACTGTGGCATGAATGCACCCTGCGTCCCGCCCAGCCTGGGGGAAGATGCCAGCTCCGAAGCCCTTGCCAAGATCAAACCCAGCCATTAAGAAAAGCAAAAGGGACGAGCGCCGGTCCCTGATAAGATTACAGGGACTGAAACATTCTCTTTCTCTCCTTGGTTACTTTGGAGAGCAAGTGTTTCTTTATCGGATCAGCTTTCCAAAATCAAGTCTACCTTCCAAATACTTCCTGCCTAGGCCAGCACCCAAACTAAACTGGGCGGCTGGCAGGGGGAAGGAAAGGCCTGGAGTCTCTTCTTGTGCTATATTTTCGGTCTGTGCCCAGGCAGGCCGTAGCAGAACGGCTATTCCAGATCTCCAGTGTGAGGAGACTCAGGCCAGAGGGAGCCGAGTGGCACTAAACTATGGGGAATGGATGTTACTAGCATCAACGTAAATCCAAACCAACTCCAGCCCAAGGAGAGGCAGTGAGAGCTGGGTGCAAACAATGACCCAGGAGAGCTGCGCCATATCGGGCACACGCCGGCTGACGGCAGAGTCGGCGGGGTTTTCCGTGTGTGGTCTGCCTTTGCTGGTGCGACCCAAGCTGCAAAACAGCAAAGGGGTTTTTAAAACACCCTGGACTGGCCTAACACACACACACCCACCCACTGAGGGCATGGCAAGCCACTTTCGAAAATCCCACCCGGGCATCTCAAAATGCCCCTTGGGGCCTGCGTGTTTCCACTCTGGTGAGCTGCATGATGGAAACAGAGCAGATTGGAAGAGATCTCACGAGATCACCTAGTCCAACCCCTGCTAGCCTAGGCTGCCGGGCTGAGCCACCAGCCACAAACTCCATCCTTCTCTGCCAGTCCTATTGACCATGCCAAAATAGCGAGTTAAATCCTTAGTCTGGTTCCCACGCCTGCCTACTCCAGCTGGGATCCGCTGCAGAGTGACAAGACGCTGCACAGGAAAGACCCCGGAGGCAGCATTTCCAAGGAAAGCCAGAAATCCCAGCGGAAAAGCCTTATAGACGAATATCCAGACCGACCAGTCTAGGATAACACTCAAACACTGGGGAAACATCCCTATACCAGTGCAATAAACATCAGGTACGGTGCAGATCCCTGGCTCTTTGTCTGCAAGGGCCCTCCGGCTCTTTGGACAATCACCCAGCCCTGTCTTCGAAGCGCTCATGTTAGCTAAGGGCTGGAAACAGAGAGAGGGTGGTGGGGCCGAGGGAGGGATGGGTGTGGGCCATGGAAAAGAGAGAGATTAAATCCTATCTTGGGATGCACCGTTCCCCAGCTGGCTCAGGGAGGCTCCAATCGACAGGAAGCTCTTAGGGGTGGCACTTCCCTTGCCTGGCAGAAGAGCCAGCGCAGGAACCGAGAGGAGAGTCACAACAACATTGATTCAGCAGGAATTCCTCCAGGGGAAGGTGAAATCATCTCATCAACACACACAGAGCCCAGGAGGGCGATGACAGCTCTGCGGCCAGCATGAACTCCCGCTCTGCCAAACGCCCACCTCGTTCCCATGGCCCAAACCTGGACCCGTTCGCTCTTCGGGAAAAACAGCACACTTGCTTCCAGGCAACTGGGTGGGGTGCCTGGCCCCAAAGGCCCGTGAGCTCTTCCATGTGGCCAAAGGGCTTCAGAAAACACCCGCACTCCCCAGGCCAGCAGCACGCACAATTGCCTTGGAATGTGACTGCTCCACAGCCGTTTTGGGGACCCCACGGCAGGAGCAGCGACACGTGGCGACTCACCTCTCTCTGCGAGCCAGGAGGGTCAGGAAAGACACCATCGGGTCGGTGCCAAGCCCTGAGCCCAGCTCACTGTGGAAATCAGAGACGGAAAAGTCCCCAGATCCCCCGGAGCAGAAAGGGGGCTGCGAAGGAAAGTGCTCAGGTTCCCTCTCTTTTTAGGTACTCAGCTGATCCCCATCATCAGGGGTCTCTGGCACCCAGGGGCCAACCCTACATTGCAACCACACCCCCGCCTCACCCCCCACCCCGAGCAGGACAGGCGGTGTCCCAGTGCATCTTCCCAGCTGCTCGGGGGAAGCGATCTGTATCCGTGGTGGGGCAGGGGTGGAGGTCTGGGTGGGCACAAATGGGGCTTGGCTCCGCTGTCCCCCGTCTCCGCTCCTACCCAGCACACGGTGCCCACCTCTCCCCTGCAACCTGGTGCTGGCTCTCACGGGACAGCCTCACGCCCAGCCAGGGAGGGCCGGCTGGCCGTTCACGACAATGGGGGTGGTGCTGAGGGGCACCCCTCAGCACCTCCTCTGGCTCCCGCTCCTGAGAAGGGCTGGGCCAGGCCAGGCAGCAACATCCCCGTCCCAGCCCCCAGCCCGGTGCCTCAGACACCACACCTGAGCCGGGCTGGCTCTCCATGACGTGCAGGGAGGAAGGTGCTGAGTGGGGCCTCCTGTGTCCCCTGCCCCGACCCACTGTGAAGATCCAGCTGGTCTACCCAGGCACACTGCACCTGCTCCCCCCTCCGCCCTTCCCCACGGCTCCAGCCTGGCCAGCGCGGCCTCCCTCCTCCTGCCTGCCGGCCTCACAGAGAGAGCAAGGTCAGCGCCCCTCTGCAGCCTGGCGCTCTGGGTCCGGGACCCACTTCGGTACACCGCCGCCAGCCGTGGGCTTCTCCTCCCTACTGCTCTTACACTAGCTAGTGAAAATCCTCGTGCTCGAGGCCATCCCACCCCATTTCCACGCGGGACACAGCCTGTCTTCAAGCCGATCTGTCCCCCCGCACAACACAGTCTCTACAGAAGTAGGCGCACCACAGCAGAGGCGGCTTTTGGGGCAGGCGAAGCAGGCGCACGCCTAGGGCCCTGAGGAGTAAGGGCCCCCCGCTCCTGCTTCGCGTACCCCAAAAGCTGCATCTGCCTCAGTGGGCAGCAGGGGGAGGAACTGGCCCGGGGGCTGGCAGCGGGGAGCTGAGGCCGTGGTGGTGACTGGGAGCTGGTCCATGGGCTATGGAAGTGGGGCTGGTGGTGGGGATGGGGAACCTATAGGGGGTCCCGCAATGGGCTTCGCCTTGGGCCCCCGATTGCCTAAGGCTGACTCTGCACCACAGAGATTGAGGCCTTAACTCAGGGCTTCTCAAATTAGGGGCTGTGACCCGTGGGGGGGGGGGTCACAAAGTTGTCATGTGGAGGAGGGCTACAAAACGTCAGCCCTCGCGTTTGCCGGGGTTCCAGCAGTCAGCCATGTGGGGGCCTGAGAGACCAACCCCTTCAGAGTTGGGTAGCCGTCAAGTAGTAGCAGCTGGCCAGAGGCCCATCTCCAAAGACAGTGCCCCCCCAAACACAGCACAGAAGTAAGGGTGGCATGGTATGGAGTGGAGAGGGGTTGCATGCCATGGGGGGGTCAGCACAGCCTGAAATACCTTCGGGAGGGTCCCAATCAAAAAAAAAAGTCTGAGAATCCCTGGTTTAACTGTTCCATGGCTACTTTGAATTTCAAAATGGCAGGGGGAGGGAAATCAATCAAAGCAGAAAACTTCTGAGAGCCCCCGTAATAACAGCCCACGATGCTGAACCCTGTCCCTGTCAAAACAAACCAGTGTGGACAAATGAGCAACCCTACAGAAGAACGGCCGCAGCGGCTCAGATCAATGGGCCATCTAGCCCAGTGTCCTCTCTCCTGACGGGTTACATCCCATAGTTTGTTCTGCAATTTCACATTCGAGTTCCTTCAGGACTCTTGGGCGGACACCATCCGGTCTGGGTGACTTATTACTCTTTAATTTATCTATTTGCTCTGAAACTTCCTCTAATGACACCTCCATCTGGGACAGTTCCTCAGATCTATCACTTAGAAAGAATGGCTCAGGTTTGGGAATCTTCCCTCATCCTCAGCGGTGAAGACAGAGACAAAGAACTGAACCCTGCATTGAGCACAGACGGCACTGAGCCCGGTCCCCACACAACGTGCAAACAACAGGCAGGCCAGCCCTTGCACGGCCCCTGACACTGCCCAGGCAAGCCAGGTTGGAGGAATTGCTAGCTTCTGGCTCTGTTTTGCTGTGATTCACGGAGAATCGCTCACTCGCCCAAACACCCAACAGTCGCCTGCTGTTTATAGGGGGCGGCTTGCCTGAGAATGAGCAGTCCATAAAACATGGTCACACTTGGGGCAGCCCTGAGAACCTTCTCTGAAGCTCAGTCCTACCATTAGAGCCTCTCCACCCTACCCCACCTCCCAGTTCCCCGCACAGCCGCGTGGCCTGTGCAAGCATGTCTAACCCTCACGTCCCAAACACACAGCCCCAGCCAACCCAGCAGCTGGAGTCCCTGCCAGACCCCCGTGGATACTTACTGGTTCCTTCTCAATGCCAGGATGAGCTCCTTGCCTTCAGCAGTCACGGCCACATCCCCCCTGGCAGGTGCTGGTCCCTGTGCAGAGAGGAATCAAATCACAGCTCACTGACAAGCCAGGCAGAAATTGATCTGTCTCCGCCACCAGCTCTCCCAGGGCTGGAGCGCTGTAAGGTGGGGAATCTGCCCCACCGCCCTCGTGTAACAAACCCAATGAACGGCTCAGCCGTGAACCAGAACCTGGCCCCGCCCACTGCCAGAACATAGGCCCCGCCCACCTGACCCAATGGGGTCTCCCTTCACCAGAGCGCTGGTCCGGCGGCCTCTTGGCTGGTCCCCAGGGAGTGATGTCTTTGCACACTCGGTGACACTGTTCAGATTTAGGGGATCATTTAGGATTGTTTTTCAAATTAATAATATTTCATATTTGCAATAATCCAGATGCAATATGCCATTTTTGGTACCAATAGAAGGTTACAACCTGCTAGGAACAACTATATGATTTATGTGTAGGAATTGTATCTATATTAGAAGTTATGAACATGTTTGTTATACCTGTATTTCAACCTTTGTGATTCTGGGGAACTCCCCAGACTGGATGTCTGCAGCCATTGTTTGCTCAATGGCCCGTATGGAAGTTCCCAGGCACAGTGGGCTCAGGGAGAAACATGCTGAGCCACTAGGAATGGCCCATGTGATTCAACTCCATTTTGATTTGCAAAAACTCCACACAGCATGGAGAAGGCAGAGGGGATAAAAGGCAGCAGCCTCAACGAGTGGTTAAAGTATAATTTGATGGGCCCTGGAACCCTCCTAATCTCCGGGCCCCCTTCCTGTATTGTCTGGGCCCCCTTCATGCATGTGCGGGCCCCAGCCCAGGTAGGCATTTACAACCACTTCTCAGTACCACATGCATCAGTTATCGCTCCATAAAAAATATTTATATTTTATATGACATTTATGTCTATAGCAATTATTGTCACAAACTAGCAAACACTGCATCACACAATAAATATATATATATATATAAATAAATAAACAAACATGCGTTCCACCGGATTTTTCTATTTTTAGGGGCCCCGGAACACTGGTCCCACAAATTTATGGGCCCCAGAACTGTGTTCCGGTGCGTTCCCCCTTACTTTAACCCCTGGCCTCAACTCCATTTTGTCTTCAGTCCCCAGTCTACAGCCAACACTCATCTTTGGAACTATCCATCTGCGACTGCACAAAGGACTGAGGCCCACCCAGGTACATAGAAACTGATCGTGCCTGCAAACTCCTTATTCTTCCAAGAACTTGCTTTCCACGGCCTCTGAATCATTTGTATGGATGTGATTCACTTTGATCCTTTGACATCTCTCATACCTCGCTTCTTTTCGCTTGATATTAAACCTTTAGTTGTAGTTGCTAAAGGATTGGCTATCAGTGTGATATTTTGGGTAAGATCCAAACCTCTATTGTTCTGTGTGATGTGGCTGGCCCTATGGGGTCGGGAGAACCTATTTCTGTGAGAGACCGTGCGGCTAGGTGGGAGTGCAATAAAGGGTCTGTTTCTGTTTTGGTAGACTTCATGGTAACTGGTTTAGGGACTACCCAGAGGGGAAGCCGTGTTAGTCTGTGTACCGCAAAAACGAGTCCTGTGGCACCTTATAGACTAACAAATTCATCTGACGAAGCGGGTTGCAGCCCACGAAAGCTTACGCCTGAAGAAATGCATTAGTCTTTAAGGTGCCCCAGGACTCTCCTTGTTTTTGGTGTGGGGAATGAGAAGCCTGGTTCTGACTGATAGGGACCCTGGTTTAAGACCACCCATCCTTGTTTTTTAGGGAGTTTGACTCCCACTTTTGCAGCTTGCCCTGATTTTTGCACATTCAGGAGGTTATCCCAGGAGGCTCCGTCACACACACTGCCCTCCCCAGGTGGGTAGGCAGAGCTGGCCCGTCAGCGGGGTCCCTAGACAATGGCATGACCTCTCCAGGGAAGGGGTGAAGACTCTGCTGCCGGGGTGTAGGAGAGCACTGGAGAACGGATGGGGTCTCAGCCCTCCCTGTCTGTATTCATTGGCACACGGCTGATGGTGTGGAAAGGGCTGTGGGGCACCATCCTGCGCTCCTGGGTGATGGGTCAGCTGAATTCACAGCCTTCCCCCACCCCTCCAAACCCCAGGCCCCACTGGCCCCGCTGTGGTGTTGGGCCCTGCACGCTGTCTGACTGCCTGCACGTTCTGCGGTCCCTCCCACCCTCCAGTGCAACTCCTGGATGGGCAGCGTGCCCAGAGAGCAGGGCAGAAGCGGGGACGCCTTCCCTGTATCTACAGCTGGGTGATGCTGTGTCTCACCCGAGCCCAGACGCTGAACTCCTCTTTAATGTGTTCAATGCTGCCTGGACCTGGACTCTGGCTCCCCTGAAATCCCTGCTCCGCTTCCCGCAAATCCTCTCTGCTTCTCACCTGGACACCTGCCAGCCCCAGTCTCTCTCCAGCTCTGGCTCCCCTTAGCCAGGACGCTGTGATCTCCCGCCTGCTCCTGTCTCTCACCTTGACTCCTGGCGCTTCCGCAGAACCCACGCTCGCTTCTGGAGGCTTGATTCTACATTGCGCTGCCACGGGAGCAAAGTGAGCGGGAAATGGCCCGCAGTGCTGTGCACTGGAGTAAATGACTGAATGGCACAAGGGAGAATTAGGCCCTTGCTGTTCATTTCCTCTCCTTCCTCTGCTCCCTGCCAGCTACCTGCAGCTGACTGGGAAGCTGTTGGCAGGGCAGAGAAAAACATCCCCGTCTCCTTGGGCTGGGATCTGTGTCCTACAGTCAGGTGACTGTACGGTTTGTCACCCCAGGGCCGGGAATAAATAGTCATCTCAGCTTCCAGGCACCGGATAGCACAGAGCCATTAAAAACACCAGGGGCCAGGGAGGAAGCCGTTGATCCCTGGCACGCTGCAGGCTGCAGTCTGGGGCCTTCTCCACACAAGGGACTTAGCACCACGGCCGCAGAGTCTATCGAGGCAAGCCCAGCTTCCCGTGCGCTGGCCCAGCTCCATGGGGGCTTTGCACCTGTGCACAAATCCCTGACTTAACAGCAGCTCTTCCCCTTGCAAACCAGCTTCTTAGGAGTACCTAGGGCCAGCCAGTTCCCCACTGCTCCTGTGCTCTGTGGGTTAGGGCTGCTGGCTACGCAGAAAACTCTTCCTTTGAAGCCAGATCCCATTAAACCTCGTGCCCAGCTCCCTGGTGACACTAAAGACCCCACCCAGTGGAATCAATCGTTTAGCATAGGGACTTGACTCCACCCAGGGCCAAGTCTTTCTACAGCTCCCATCTTGCTCGAACCAGCAATTCCTGCACATCCACCTCGCACACAGAGGCGCCGCGATCACAGCGCTGCAGGAAAGAGCCCAGACAATGAGGTTCAGCTAATCGGCTGCGAAAAGGAGCCGAAGGCAGAGTCTGACCCCAGGACCAGGGCTGGAATCAAGTGTCTGTCCTCGCCCTGGGCGTCTCTGCATTGTGCGTTTGCCTGAGGATCGGCCAGGGCTCTGGGAAGCAGCTTTGATCACAGATGGAATCAGAGAGAAATATCAGTGCAGATGCCATCTTTGAGTGGTGACGTGACTCCAAAACCGTCCCCCACTTCCACCAAGGACAGAGACCCTGTTGTGGGCTCCCAAATTCTTTCCCAGCACCCTTGGTGCACTGAGGAAGAGATGGGAGTGCTGCATTTCTCTGGCCTCCTCTACGCTGCCAGATGGGAGCCAGGAACTGGCACGGGCATGGGGTGACCCTCTTTTCAAAAGGCTAATCTAGGAGATATGCAAGAGCCCCACCCCCTCTGTGACCCCATTCCCTGCCTTTCCTCTTCCTTCAACCCCCCCATCCCTTGCTCCGCCTTTTCCCGAGGCCCCGCCCCTTGCTCCTCCTCTTCCCCTGAAGCCCCACCCACTGGCCAGGCCAGAAGCCGGAGCCGGGCTGTGGGAAGCTTCCCAGAGAGCCTGGGTCACTGTAGAGAGCTCTGGACCCCCCACCAGCCCTGGGCGAAGGTGTGGTGGGTGGGGGGCAGAACCAGCCCCCAGCCCAAGTCCCCACCCCCGGCCCCCTGGCCCCATGGCAAAGAGGCTGGCACCACTCCGGAGCTTCGGGCAGGTGTGGAGCGGTGCCACAGGGAATCTGGGGCAAATTCTGTCCCGGAGTCATCCAGCCCAGGTCTGGGACTTGAAATCTGCATTTCAGGTCTGTCCTGCCTAATTCAAGACGGGTTTTCACCCTCCAAGCACCCAGTGAATTCTGGGATGCAACAGGCAGGACGGCGGGAGTCTGACCCCATTTGTCCCACAATTCCCGCCGGCCCTAGGAATCTGCACCCAAAACTGCCCAGAATGTGAGAAGCCCAGAAGCAGGGCCAAGCACTGTGGGATACCTACCCACAATGCAGCCCGGTGCCGGGCGGAGCCATGGCTCCAAATACCATGTGGTTTCGCACCCAGATGAGTGCCCTGGCCCGAATGCACTTTACACACATGGTTCAATCCCTGACTCCGTCTCTCTCCCTGGGCCTCTGTCTCTTCCTCTCTTACATCTCTCTAGCAATCGGCTTCTCCTCTCCACTCCTCCCAGTAGATAAGAGTTTAACATTTCCCTTCAGCAAACAAGGCCCTTGCGAGCCAAACGACACATTTGGCTGGGCTCCAGTTTCCCAGCACGACCGCTGTTCTCCCAGAGCCCTGTGCTTATCGGCAGAGCAGAGGGAGAGCCCCGGGCGGGTTGCCAGCTCGGATGAGCCCCCCCCCCCCCCGGCCCCACTTCGAGCACTTTGCCGTTCCTTAGACATATGGTTCAGAGGGCAGGCAGGCCCACCTTGATCATCTGGTGCAACTTCCCAGATGAGCCAGGCCTGAGCGAATCCAGCCTGTGGGGCTACTTCACGGCCAGTTTCTTCACGGGAAGGACATTCTGGAGCCGGCAAACGGAACAAAGCTTTTGTCCCCATCTTTTGTCCGGGAGGAAGATTCAGTCTCTGTGGCCCGGCCCGGCTCCGGCCTCTGCTCGCGAGTGGCAGAGTTCATGGGAGCACCTGTGTACACAGTTTGCACCTACGTACTTGCTAGATTCCTCTGCTGGACCGGCAGGGTCCCTTGGCCTCTGACCCTGCCAGGAAGAGGTCTTGGTGGAGAAGGAGAGAGGTTTTGGCCCCTTTGCCTGGAGAACATTTGCAGAAAAGCCCCAGTTGCCGGCAGGGTGTGGGCTCTAGAGATCCACAGAGTTTCCATCCTCAATGCTCAGAGCCGGCAGCCAGTGATGGGACTGAAGGAGCACTGGATAGCTGCCTTCCCCCTGGGGCCACTCATGGAAACCCGCTGTGCCTTGGGAGGCTCTTGCAGAGAGGAAGACTCAGACAAACAAACGTGGCTCTCCCATGGCGCCGTGTACCGCCTCCGAGAGCCGCCCCATTGGCATGGGGCCGTTCCCACTTTGCCCAGCCACACACTAGAGATGCAGGCCACAGCCACGAAGGAAGAATCATCCGTCGGAGCAAAATCCCCTGCAGACGAAGGGCTCTGCCTTCCCATCCCCTTCAGTGATGATCGCCACGGTTAAAACTCAGGGGCAAGAGGAGCTGTGCCCTCCCCCCAGTTCAGAGCCCCACTTCTGGCCAGCGTTAACCTGCCACCCCTTTAATCACCCAGCACTGCCCCATCCCAGACAGCCCCAGCTCCAGATCCGGCCTTGACTGCGGGGAAGCCCAACCTATCAAATCCCCATGCATTGCCCCAGGCACGTAGAGCCTGAGACGAGAGGCTCTGAAGCAGGATCTCACGCAGCCCTGCTCACCCAAAGCAGCTCTACATGGCGGCTACGAGCCTCAGGGTTCAAAGTGAGGAGGCTCCGTCTCGCAGTCTGGCTGCAATTTGTTTTGTCTGCGGCTCCCGGCCAGCTGCCAGGCTGGGCAGAGGCAGGACTGTCCCTCATGGATGGCACAAAACTGAGCAGACCAATCCAGAGACAAAAACACAAAGAAAAGATGGGTCAGGAGGTTGGGGCCCTGGTATTCAATTCCCTCTTCTGCCACGGACCTCCCGTATGACCCCAAGTCAGCGGAGAGTTTTACCCCCAAATGCCTAAGTTGTGGAGAGAAACGCAGGGCCCTGGTGCATCATATGTCCTCTTTCCTCTCATCAGCCCTGGCCTAAGTGATTTAGGAACCCGAGGCACACTGACGGCAGTGAATTTGACTGAATTTTCTGGATCGACTTAGCAATCAGTTAAGACCTGCTAAGTCAATCCGGAAACTGACTTAACAAAACTGCCCCCTCAAGTGGGTTAGGGCTAGGTCGACGGGAACACTTTTCCCATTGGCGCAGCGCAGTGAAGACGCCACGCTGAAGGGGAATTAGGAAGTCAATGGCCGTTACGCAAGCTACTCTGGGTCGTTTGTGTAACTCCTGTTGATTGCCGCTGAATTTTGCCACCAGTGTAGACTCGGCCTGACTCTCACTGAAAGTTGCAGAAGAGCTGGGTGTGGCTCGAGAGCTGATCCCGTTGCCAACCAGACGCCGGTTCAATAAAGAAAATTCCCTCCTCTCCTTGTCTCGTGGAAAGCCTAAAGCACACAGGCTGCCGAGGGGGAATCTGCAAAGGGACAAGCCGGGTGTCTGGATCCAGCTGGAAGCCAGTCACAGGGGTTGCCCCTGAAAAACCCCTCCCGCAAGGACCTAAATGACTTGTGAAAAATGAGACATTAGGCCCGGCTCCCTGCAGGCGTTTAGGCTCCTGGCGTGCACAGAACTGGGGAGCCTTTGAGGATTTGCCCCTCAGTGCTGAGAGCACAGATGCACTTTTGAAACAGTCCCCCCAGCTTTTCCACGCCGCAGTTCCCACCCGCCCAGCAGGGGCGCAGCACCCCCCTGCCGCACAGGGGAGTTGGCAGAGGAAAGACACTAAAGAGGGTGGGAGCTTTTTGGCCTCTGCACACACCCACGACAGACTCACATATGGTGGCAGTGAAGGGGCAGAGGCCATGGGGTGGGGGGGGCTGAAACTCCCAGGCGCGATGTCACGCCAGCCCCCCTTCAACTCCCCTGAAGATCTTCCTAGCTCCAAAAAAGGAGAGCAGAGCAGACGGTAAAAACCCACCACTTCTCTGACAGTCCCTTAGTCATTCCCAAAACACGGCCACCCAGCTCCCCACGCCAGACGGGCACGGGCTTTCACCAGGGGGGGAAAGGGGGGCGGGTAAGGCAGAGGGTCTCTCACTCTCCGCAGTGCTGGGAACGGGCTGTATTTTTAGAACATGATCTTACACAAACAGCACTGCCTTGGCCAAACATGGCCTGTGCATTTTTCTGTTCAATTCCCTTCTACACCCCGTCTCGGCCCCATTTCTCCACCCTTCTCGTGACCTCCCCAACCCCGCCAAATCTCTCTCCTCTTTCCCCCTCCCCTCCGCCCTCTTCCTCGGTGGTGTTTGGCTCCTATCAATCCCCCAGCACTGCGGGTTTGCAGAAGTGCATCGTTGGCAGAACGCCCTTGTCTAACAGACTTCTTAAAGGGCAAGACAGACATCCGTCCTCCCACCAGATCAAAGCCTTTGGCAGAGAAGGTGGTTCAGACCCAGAACTGGCAGCTGGGTGCTGGTGCTGCCAGACACCCCGTGTGAGCGTGGGGGAGGGACTTCACCTCTCTGGGCCTCAGTTTCCTTTTCTGTGGGGCAAATGAGCTTGGAGGGGCTGAGATGATGAGACCAAAGCCCAAGCACTGAGGCAGGTTAGGGTCTCGCTCTCTGCCTGCGGAGTTTGTTTATTCACCAGGAGCTGGGGCCTGCCCCCGTGAAAGCAACAGAAGAGCTCCCGTTTGTCCTCAGGGCTGCAGGATTGGGCCCTTCTCCATGCACATCGCAGCCAGCCCGCCCCGACGGTCCAAGAACCTTGGCAGGGTTTCCCCAGATCCTGGCAGATCGGAGCCATGGCAAGAACAAGGGGATCCCCTGAACCCCTCCAAAGTCCACCTCTCCCTGCACTTCTGGAGGTGGCCGGGGAGGATCCAGGCACGCCCTGTCAGCCGGTCTCAGGAAGCCAGAAGGACTCTGGGGGAGGCTGAGCTTCGAGCCAAGGAGGGGTCGACTCCCCCCGGCCAGCAGCCAGCTGGGAGATGGGTTATCCAACCAACATGCCCAGGGAAGCGAATGGGCCAGACTCAGGGTCCATCCATGTGTTGCAAGGTCAGGAGGGCTGGCTAGTGAGGGAGGGCCACCCAGCAGAGGGGAGTAAGCAGAGGGTTCTGCTGGCAATTAGCCCAGGAGAAAGAAAGCAGCCAGCCGAGGGCACCGCCACACACCTGGGTGTGGTGAATCAGACGCAGGAAGGAAGCTGCTGCCTGCCATAGCTGAGTCCTCGCCCGACGCTCGGCTCCTGCACCCGGTGGAGATGGCGCCACGTGGCACTGCTCAGCCCCCAGCAACTTACACTTCACTCCCCTGGAGGCAGAGAAATACTCCAAGTGCCCTGCACACCAGCCACCACTCCCTAACCCGACACCCTGGCACTGGAGGCCTGGCCTGGGTAGGGCCGGGGGGGATCCGGTTCCACCTGCTACATGCTTCGCCCTGGGGTCTCTCCAGCAGGGGCCGAAGCTGACCCAAGGGAGCTTGACAACTCCCGTCCATCGTGCGCGTAACCACGCAATGCCGGGAACACCTTGCTCTCGCTCACTGAATGTCAGGCGGCTGCTTCTCTGCATCTCAACAAAGCCATTGGCCTCCAGAATACCTGGCAGCTGTCTTCTGCTCCAAGACCATTCAGAGCCATCTCCCTTTCCAGCTAGAGGAAAGCCAGCAGCAAATGGGGAATTCTCTCTCCCCGAGAGGGCAGGAAAGGCGTGCTGCATGGGGACCTTCTCCGTGCAAGACTCCAGCTCCACCCCGTCCAAAACCCTGCAGCAGCGAAGTTAATAGCAGCTGGGAAAGGAGCTGCAGCGGCTGGGCCTGCTCTGGTGGGTAGAACTCAGGAGTAGTTTTCATTTTCAATCTCCTGCTCAGATGATGGAGGAGCTGAGGCCAAAGCCTTTTGTTTTCCTTTGAGGAGAAAGGACCTTCCCTTGGCCCTCAGCCTCACCTGCAGGACCACCTCCATCATCGCTGGACGTCTCACCACGTCAAACCCCAGAGCAACTTTCACGCTGACCAGAGGTCCCTGCTCAGGCAGCACCAAAGCGCCTGGGAAATCGGCAGCTGCTAGATTTGCGAGGCTGCTGTGGAAGCTATTGAGAAATCCCATCTGCCTCCGGGGATGATGCTACTCCTGGGGACGGGTGGTTCTAGCACCTGGCCTGGAAATCCGACATGGAACAGAAACTGAGGCAAGCTCCCTGGAGACAATCTTGCTGGTTTCACACTTGAATTCTCAGCTGGAACGTCACGCAGATGAGGGGGATCCAGGTTTGGCTCCCCACGAGATGGAAAGGGTGGCACAGTGATTTGGGAGCCAGCTTGGGAGACCCACATTCACCATCACAAGCCCAGCGTCCCACAGGCGGGACGTCATTTGGGCCCAGACCCTCCATGATTTCACTGATTCCAATGGACGTTGGGAGTCTGTATACGCTGCGGACCTGGGCCTTGGTGTCCCTGAGCCGCGGGGATAATGGCGCAGGAGGACGACATGGATAAATGCACGAAGGCTGGGATGCGGCTATACAAGTGGCTGTATCTAAGACAGATGCAGGACAATACTCAAGGGTGCGACTGTCCACGTCCAGCGCCTAGCAGAGCCATGGACACGGGTGCAGAATGAGTGCAGTGTGGGAATGAACCATTTCTCAGGCAGACTCGCAGCATGTCTTGGGCACTGGTCTTCAAGCCGTGCCGTGCGCAGGGCTCAGCAGCCTGCGGCCGGGGACTCTGCCCACAGAGGGGCTGGAAGAGGCTGCCTGGAAGTAAAAACACCGCCGTGTAACTGACACGACCCATGCACATCGTGTTTCTGGATCTCACCTCGTTGCGCAGACAGGCGTCTCGGCCTGCAGGGTGGGGAGAGGGCTGGGCTGCTGGGACAGAGGAGATCTTGCCCTGCTGTTACGCTGTAGGGGAAACAGCCCAACACCTTTTTAAACGACTCGGAACCAGCTACGACTCCTTGGCGGCAGGGACCGACTCGTATTAAGGGATTGGCCTTATTCTGGTTACAGCCCCTGGGTGTTTGTGGGGTGCAAATAACAGGTCGGACGGTATCAGTCGAAGGGAACTTAAGAGTCCAAAATGATGTAATTTATACCCCTTTTCCCCACTATAGATTTCCCCTCTAGGTGTTTGGCCCGCAGAGGTCAAACAAGTAATCCAGGCCAGGCCACATTTTCGTAACCTTGAGCACCTAGCGGGTTGCCCTACTCAGGGCACGTTAGAAACACCGATTAATCTGCTCCATCCCCACTTCAGGAAGGTATTGCCATTTTCCACAATGCGGAGATGGGGAAACTGAGGCACGGGGACAGCAGAAACGTGGCTGACATCACAAGGTGTCAGACCTCAAGACACTTCCGTTCTCCCTCCTGAACTTAAACCTCTTCTGGTCGTGGTGGAACAGGCAGCCGGCTGGTTTTTAATCTTCACCTCTCTAAGCACGTCCAGACTCAGCCATGTCAGAAACTGGCTTACAAAGTAGGGCAGAACCCAGCCAGTTCTAGCTTTCATCAGCCTAACGATTGTGCGACGGTTCAGAACGAAGCCAAGTTCGGCTGGTTCTGAGACGTTCACACACGGCCCCCCGGACCCAGCCCTGCCAGGATGCTCACACAGGCTGTTCTCGCTTTTGTCAGTGAGAGGAGGTGCAAGCTGGTTCCTGGCAAAAACTCCCAGCCCAGAGACGCAGCCAGGGATACCGTTATCACCTGGTGTTGCACCCAGAGAGACGCCCACTGAGATTAGGGTCCCCAGGGCACAGTGTAAACACACAGCAAAAGTCTCTGCTCCAAAGAGCTTCCTGTCTGAACAGACAGACGGTCAAAGGATGGGAGGGAAACTGAGGCACAGAGAGAGGCCAGGACTCGCCCAAGGTGAGTAGCTAAACAGGGAACTGAGCCAAGGTCTCCGAAGTCCCAGTCCAGAGCCTCATCCACAGAGCCACGCTTGCTCTTAGCTCCCCGCTCAGCCTGATCTATCAGTCACGCCACCTCCGGGCGTTAGTAGTTCGGTGACCCAACGCAAGGCTCTCTGAGGGCACCCGCTGCAAGAGAACGGCCCCAGCGATACCTGCCGGGGCTTCTCCAGGGCTCTGCCGGCCCAGCTTGCCACGCCCTCCATCGATTCGTGTCAGCTGTCAGGGACACGGCGCACTCGTGGTCTAGGGGGAGAGCAATCGCTGGGACGGCCAGTCAGAGCCCAGCCTCAAGCAGTCGGCAGCTTTTCTCCTCATGCCACCCCCGTCGCAAAAGCAGCTAGCAGGTTGCTGAGCCGTGCTGAACAGGGGCGAGGGGGAGAGAAAGGAAACAGAATACAAGAAGGCATCCGCCCACGGTCCGCAAGGCACACCTGCCTCACAGCTAGATCACAATCAACAGGGGCCCCTCGGAGGCCACCCACGCGCCTCTTCGAAGGTGTCGGTTCTTCTCCACCTCCTTCATAAGCCAGAACAAAACGTTCTGCCCTCGGGAGGGAGGGGACAGACAGACGGATCCCCTCACTGTGTTTCTGGGATCCACGGGTCAATTTCATAGTATTTCAGGCCCAAAGGAGATTAGTGCTGCGACAGATCAGGAAACAGTGAGATGCCACCAATGCCCGAGGCCCCTGCAACAGCTGGGAAACTGAGCCGTGCCCAGAGGATCCTAGGGAACGACCTGCAGCTGCACAAGAAGGAGAACCCATTTTTCCTCCCGGTCTCCTTCCCAGCCCCACGTCTGGCCATCAGCGGAACCCAGCGCACATGAGCGAGACACGGCCGTCAGCAGCTAACAAGTGGATTCTCTCGGAGCAGCGGAGACATCCCTGCTCGTGTCCTGTCTCCAGCTGGGCTGATCTCTGATGTTTCAGAAGGAGACCCAGAGGACAGGAGTGAGAGTGAGTGAGTGGGTGGGTAGAGGAGACAACAGCTCCGACCAGTTGTGCATAGGTGAAAAAAAGATTCCTTTCTGACCCCTGCAGGGGACCGGAGATTTGATTGGAATCACAATTTCAATACCAAGCTACAACTGATAAGATCAGAGGGCTGAGGAACGATCCCCTTGCCCAGAAAGCAAGGGGATAAATAGGGAGATTCATAGATTCACAGACGCCTTCCTCCTCCTCCTCTTCTCCCCGCACACACACAGGCGGTGGAATTGCTCCCAGAAGCTGGAAACAGCAGATCTTTTTGAGCGATGCTTAATGACGACAAGGGAGGATGCGTCCACTCCCCCAGCCGTTCCAATGACTGATCACCCTCACTGCATCTTATTTCAAGGTTAAAATGGTCTTACTTCAACTTCCAGCCACTGGACCTTGCTACGCTTTGATCAACAAGGTGGAAGAGCCTCTCCCGGCTCCGATATCACTGCCACGCGCTGTGATGAAGTGAGGAAACTCCTACTGTTTCCTCGGAGGGCAATGTGCACGCCTCAGTTTCCCCCATATGTTGCTCATGTATTTCAGTGATGGGACCGGGCTGTGTGATCACTGCAGAGGCCACTGGAGGCTGGATGGGCCCCCTAGCCACATCTACACAGACCTGGCCAGGACCCCCTGCCCTTCCTCAACCAGCTACAACAGGCTGTGGCAGGTGGGGACCAGGAATGGCCACCTTGCCAGGGAAGGAGACAAAGGATTGGAGCAGGGCAAGAGGATGGGCTGTGGGGGGGGCCTGGCTGGAAGAGGCCAGTCTCCTTGAGGGAGTTGCACGGGAGCAGAGCCAGGGATGGGGCTCTGGTGTTCCTCGGTTAGTTGCTGCTGTAACTTCTAATTAAGCTAATAACATAGTATTTCTGTGACCCTAAGAACGCCTCCCAACTCCCACGCTGGCTGTGAAACACATCAGACTGCAAGGTCAGGCGCATGGCGCTGTGGGGCGTGGAAGAACTCCCCGGTCCCATGCAGGGGCACCGCGAGGAATTCAGGCCGAGCCGGGTTCTTGGACCCTCCGAGGCCAGCGTCAGGAGGCAGATGCACTGGGGTGGGGAGACGCCAAAGCACCCGAGTCCCGACTGGCGGCATCCGGAGCGGGACCAGAGCTTTGTTCCTGGGGACCTCGTCACACATGCACGTTCCTGTCTGCAGCAATCAAACTCCCTCTCCACCGTCTCTGCGAGACGCTGACTAGGTCGAGTCCCTTATGCCTCACATCCTAAGACTCGTTTTCCAACCCCTGGCTCATTTTTGTGGCTGTCCTTTGAATTCTTTGCTGTATTTCTACAGCCTCCTCGATGTGTTGGACTGAACATCCGCGGAGATCTTGTCAGTTCTGTGCGCTGCAGGACACCCTCCCCCCCCTCACCCCCAGATGCGAGCAGAAGGCGGGGAGAGTGATGGGAAATCATTCCCATTGTGCTAGGAGCTGTACGTGGTGCCCTTGTTCTGACGTTCAATAACGTGTCTGGAGGGATCAATGACCGCAAGGGGGCTGGGGAGCTGTACTAGGGTCCCCATGGCACAGAGCCCGGGGTTGGGAGGGGCCTGTCCTGCCAGGGAGTTCTCTGGTGTGGGTTCAGACCAGCTGGGCAGCTCCCTAAGGGGGCTGCATTCCCCGCTGGGGCACAGGGCAGCACCTGTGGGCATTAGAGCAGGTGAAAAGAGACTGTGAAGCCGGGGGGGAGGGAGATGAGTGGAAAAACCCACCTTTTGCCCACATTTCATCTCCCTGACACATTTAGGCACAGGCCCTGGCGGTGACTCCCCAGCCAGGAGCGCAAGCAGAAATGGGGAACAGGCTGCCTGCACGGCATTTCTGCGCCAGACTCACCGGTCCAGCCCTGAGCCAGCTCCAGGGTGAGAGGAGCCAGCGCTGAGCTGTTAGACACGCAGGGGAGCTGGCCCTTGGACGGCTCCCAGCCACTAGCCTGGAAGGCAAGGGATCAGCCACGCCCCGCTCTCTCCTCCCTGCAGGGGGCAGGAGGGCTGGTGGGCTGGCAGGGGCTACGGCTCACCCACCACCCCTGTGCTAAGTACCAGGGGACTTGGGCCCAGCTTAGTTCCCTCCATGTGGCTGGTCCTTCCCCCCACACCACCTTCAGACTGGGGCCCCTGCCCACTCCCCACCGCAGGCCTCTTAACCAGCGCCCACAGGAGAAGAGCCGGAGCTCCAGACCAGAGAACGGACTGGAGAGCCAAGGGCAGCTCCAAAGGTTCCTCCAAGCGCAATTCAGCTCCCAGATCCCAGAGTGAAAAGTACAGCACGAACGTTCGGCTTAGCTCTATGCCTGGAAATGCTGATCCACTTTGTCACTGAATCCCTGGAGATCTCTGCGAATGCAGATCTGCCCTCCCCCCAGCCCGTCTGGTTCCCACCGTGTCCCCCACCGCAACACTACAAGCAGAGCTTCCGCCCCACCAGGAACAACCGCCTTCTTGTCTTGCGCTGCCTGGAATCACTTGAGGCAGAACAGATGCCAGGAAATGAACAAGGTCTTGCTCTTCCCTCCTTGTAGAAGCACGGGTAAGTGATGTTTTAACATTGCCTCAATCGCCCGTGAATAGTGAGGGCCCCAGCACATGCACACAGAGAGACACACAACACGATTCTGATTCACTCTCTCCAGGCGATCGCACCCTTCCCCCATCATCTTCCGAGTGAATTCCAGGCTCCGGGCGTAAGCAGCAGTATAAATAAACTTCCCGGCTATCCCGCATTCCCCCTCTCCGCTGCCCTCCAGCCTATATTCTCCCTCTCACTGCCGTAATTCACTGGGAATGGAGCAATCCCTTCCTACACACTGACCCCGGGAGCCCCAGCTGTCCTGGTGCTGATCCCTTTTGCCACACACAGGAAGAAGAGCTGGGTGTGGAACGAGTAATATAATGGCCACTATGTTCCATCACCCCAAAGACCTTCAGTCGAGCATCACAACCTCCCCGGGAGGTAACATTGCCCCCCATTTTACAGATGGGAAAACTGCGGCACAGGGAGGTGAAGTGAAACAATTTTCCCCTGTAGCTAGCCTGGGAGTCAAGAGGCGGGGGACAGGGGAGGAACCAAGATGGTGGGTCCAAAGTGGGCACATGGGCGTGCCAAGCAGCTGAGAAAAGACCAGCTGTTCAGGAAGAGTAGCAACTGTTGAACTGGTCAACCCCAGACCTGGGATCCATGCCAGGCCCAGGAAGGGTCGCAGAGCAACGCCACCCAAAACACATTTGTTTGTTTAAAAGGAAGATTTAGGGACTGCAATAGCAGCCTCAGCAATGTAGGCTGCACCCACTATGCAACGCAGCCACATGCCAGGCAGGTGGGACTGCTCAGTGTCTGCTTTTCCAGGTCACCTGACCCATCATGGTCTTTAAGGATCTCCCCCTGGAGCCAGGGGCTGGCCAAACTCCAGCCGAAAGCTCCTGAGTCCACCAATGGTTGCAATCCAAGATGTCATCTCCCATCTCCCCCCGTCTCCTACAAACCAGAACAGAACAGACCCCACCAGCCGCTCACTGAATATCTGCATGTCAGTGATACATCTCCCCCGCACCCAGGGGCTCTGCGATCCTTCGGGATGATACGCATAGCGTGAGCCATCAGCCCCACCAGATTCACGGCACCTCTCTCGGAAAACTAAGGTCCCCGCCTCCCTGCTGCTCCTTGCACGGCTGGGGCAGTGCGCAGCTTAACCACAAAGATCGTGCCAGACACAATCCTGCTGAGACAACTGGTTTTCCCCACCAAAGAGACCACTCATGAGAGCCCGATCTTTGCAACCACTTGCCTGCTGGAACAGAGAAAGAAGTCTCTTCCCCCACCACTGCCGAATCCCCCGACAACCGGGAATCCGCTACTCTGCCCCTTGCCCAGCCTCTCATGTTTGAAGTGTCCTCCTCCGAGGGGCCCTTTTCCACACGGAGCTGCAGCAGCGGGTCCTACACAGAAATCTTGCCAGTTTCCTGGCTGAACAGCAGCTGTGAAAACCAACCTAATAAGCCGGTGGAGTTCTGGGCAGATCAAACTCACAGCCCGTAGCTACTGCCAGCAGGAAAGTCACACCCTTAATAAAAACCGGCCTTAGTTAAAGCTCTGAGCAGTAGCAGATGCGCTGGGGCTGCTGGCCTGCAGGAGCAAGAGGACAGCTTTGGGCCATGGAGAGATTATTTCTGCAACTTCCAGCAAATTTCTTCAAAAATATATACATCTCCCAGCTCGAATTGTGCAGATACCCTTAGTCCCAGACATGGACACTGGGAAAGGAAAACTTCCAATGTGCAAGAGATTCATAGATTTTTAAGGCCAGAAGGGACCAATATGATCGCCTCGTCCGACCTCCGTCACCTCCTGCACAACGCAGGCCATCACCCACTCCTGCACTAGACACCTAACCTAGGACTGAGTCACTGAATCCTCCAAATCATGGTTTAAAGACTTCAAAGTACAGACAAGCCACCCTGCCTCATGCTACAGGGGAAGGAGAAAAACTCACAGGGCCCCTGCCAATCTGCCTTGCAGGGGAAAATCCCCTCCTGACCCCAAATACGGCGATCAGCTAATCCCCAAGCGTGTGGGCAAGACTCACCAGCCAGATACCCAGAAACCATTTCCTGCCCCAACTCCGAGCCCACCCATCTAACACCCCATCGCAGCCCACTGGCATATTTACAAGAGCATATTGCTCAACTCCGGGGTTAACCCTTCACGTCCCAGATGGCGCAGAGTATGGATGGAGGGGGAACCAAGAAACATGCATGCTTTCAATCTCACCCACCTTTTCAGCCATGCTGACTGCTCGCCTGGTGCGTCCTCTCAGAAGCCAGTGAGGGATGACCCGTTCTCCATGCGGAGGCAGCCCTGCGAGCGAGAACGTCAAGGTGAATGGATATAGAGGACACAGACACAATCACGGACAGGGAGATAGAAACATTTCTCTTTCACACGCTGACGGTAGGGATCCCCTCTGACTGCACCGGCAGATTGCGGCTCAGTGATCCAGGCTCAGAAAACACTTTGAGAAATCTCCTCTACCCCAGGCACCTATATGACAATAGAGGCCATAACGTTGAGTGTCTCCTATATTTAATGAGTCGTGGCAGCAATTTTAACAATCGAGACTGGGTGTCCTTTTTTAAAGATCTCTTCTGCCTCACACAAGAATGACTTCAGCAAGTTCTCTAAGGAGCTTTATTCGGGAGGCCAGATAAAATGTATCACAGTGTTCACTTCTGATTATCATATTTGTTGCTAACTGCAGCCAAAATCAATAGTCGTCTTTGCAGGCCTGTGTGGCCCTGGAATGACTGAGGCAGGAGGGGAGTGGAGCATCTTGATCAACCTTTGCCTGACTTAATAAGGTCGACTTTAAGTCAACTTAATAAGGTCGATTTAGATGCTAATCCCCGTCCACACTGGCTTAAATCGAATTAATACGGTCAATTTAAGTGTTAAGTCGACCTAAATTGAGGTGTTATTAAGTTGACTTAACTTTTCCTTAAGTCGACTTAAGGAAAGCCTAGTGTGGACGTGGAGTAATTTAAGTCAACTTAAGCCTCTTTAAGTCAACCTAACTTGTACATGTAGACACACCCCTAATTAGTTAAGCACTCGGACGACCTTAGGGCTAGTCTTTGAAACTTTTTTCCTCTTTCATGAAGTGTTATTGTCTACTAACAAGGATAAATGGGTGGGGAGGCATCTCGTCTGTGGCACTTTTAAAGACTAACAAATGTATTTATTACATAAGCTTTTGTGCCCATCCCACTTCATCAGATGCATGAAATGGAAACTGTAGCACGTTAGGTGTATATATAAACACAAAGAAGGGTGGGTCACAAGGTCAATTCACACAGTTCCAGAGGGAGAGTGTGCTAGCCTATCTCAGCAAAACAAACAAGTTGTTTTATCCTACAATGAAAGCTGGCAGATCAGGCCAGTCGGAAAGCCGTCACTGTTTCCAAGAGGAAGCCGCCCCAGACTTCAGCAATTATTGAGGATTGGGGTGTTTTACTAACCTGTTGCCGAAGTATGCAAGCGCTTGAGCCTAAAAAAATATAGTTTTAAAGTAAGAGCATTCTCATATTGTGTTTGAGCCTAAGAAAGACTCAATGGCGTAAGTATTGCAGTCATTCCAAGCAATGATTGGCGGAAATTTTGCTCTGCTGCTTCCTCTAGATCAGTGGTTCTCAACCTTCCTAATGCCGTGACCCTTTAATACAGTTCCTCATGTTGTGGTGACCCCCAACCATAAAATTATTTATATATGTGTATTTATATATGTTTTCCGATGGTCTTAGGCGACCCCTGTGAAAGGGTCGTTCGACCCCCAAAGGGGTCCCGACCCACAGGTTGAGAACCACTGCTCTAGATGAAGACATGGAAACCCTGAAAGTAATCAAGATGGCCACAGAGATATGGATCAAAAAGCAGTGTTCCAAAATCGAAGAGTGCATCAACAATAAAAATAGGAAAAGAGCCTTCCGGGTTATAAAAGATCTGACAAAGGAAAAATGGACCGAAGCCCACACAGTTCAAGACAAAGAAGGGAACAATCTTACAGAAGAGGACCTCATCAATAGGTGGGCAAACTACTGCTTTGATCTGTACAACCACCAGACAAAGGAAGATCCTAGTGTTCTGGATGGCCCAAGTTCAGCAGAGGAGGATTTTCCAGTACTGCGTGAAGAAGTGGAGATAGCTGTGAAGTCACTTAAGAATGGAAAGGCTACTGGTATGGATAACATCTCAGCCGAACTGATGAAATTCAGGGGGACAGAGCAATAGAGGTACTCACCAAGATCTGCAATAAGATCCAGCAGATCAATGAGTGGCCCTCCGTATGGACGAAGTCATTAATCATTCCTCTGCCAAAGAAAGGCAACCTGCAACTGCACGAAAACTATCAGACTTAATTAGCCACCCCAGCAAAATGATGCTGAAAGTTATATTGAACAGATCAAAGACACAAATGGAGATTATTATCACTGAAGAACAGGACGGCTTTCACTGGAAGAAATAGCATCGAACTGATTTTCAACCGTTGTGTTCTATGTAAGAAGTACTTACCACACCAGCAGGATGTCTATCAGGTTTTGTTGACTTCAAGAAGGCATTTGACAGAATACGGCACAAAGCCCTCTGAGCAACCAGGAAGAAGCACAGAATTACCGTTAAACAACTGTACGCCAAGACCGACAGTGCAATTCTCATCAATGGCACAACAGGCAGATGGTTTTACACCACTGTCTGAGTCTGGCAAGCCAGCCTTCCTTCACCCACACTGTTCAACATCTCCTGGGCATGCATAATGAGTGATGCCTTAAAAGATCGCATATGCACAATCAGTCCTGGGGGACAAATCACTGGTGGCCTGGCAGGGAGCGAAGAAGGACTTGTTAACTCTGTGAAACGATTGGATGAAACCTCCGCAAAGTATGGCATGGAAAGTAAGGCACAGAAAATCAAGCTGATGATAGACACACGTGATAGGATCAACTCACACATGACCGTCAGTGGAGATAATGGAATGGTTCAAGTAGCTGGGGGCAATTATCACCAACGAGGGACGAAAGGTAGTAATTCTGGCAAGAACTGAACAAACAGCAGCAAAGTTAAAGTCAATTTGGAGCAACAAGAACATCTCCCTGAAGTCCAAACTGAAACTGCTGAATGCATTGGTCACCTCTGGGTTTTTGTATGTGTGTGAGACATGGACCCTTACAGCAGAACTCAAACGGAAGATACAGGCAGTGGAGATGAGATATTTCTGTAAAATCTTCGGCATCTCCTACCTCAAACATGTCACTAATGAAGAGGTTCGGAACATCATCAACCAATGTGCTGGGTCATACGAAGGTCTCCTGATGACCATGAAGAAGCACAAGCTGAAGCGGCAAACCATGTAACAAGGTCATCTGGCCTATCCAAGATCATAGAATCATAGAATAATAGGGTTGCAAAGGGACCTCACGAGGTCATCTAGTCCAACACCCTGCTAAAAAGCAGGACCACTCCCCCTAAATTATCCCAGCCAGAGTTTTGTCTAACCGAGCCTTAAAAATCTCCAAAGATCAAGATTCTACCACCTCCCTAGATAGCCCATTCCAATGCTTCACCACCCTCCTAGTGAGAAAGTTTTTCCTAATATCCAACCTTGACCTCCCCAGCTGTAATTTGAAACCATTGCTCCTTGTTCTGTCCTCTGTTACCCTCGAGAACAGCCTAGCTCCCTCCTCTTTGGAGCAACTCTTCAAGTAGTTGAAGGTTGCTATCAAATCTCCCCTCAGTCTTCTCTTCTGTAGACTAAATAAGCCTAGTTCCTTCAGTCTCTCCTCATAAGTCATGTGCCCCAGCCCCCTAATCATTTTTGTTGCCCTTCGCTGGACTCTTTCTAATTTGTCCACATCCTTTCTGTAGTGGGGAGCCCAAAACTGGACACAGTACTCCAGATGCGGCCTGACCAGTGTCGAATAGAAGGGAATTATCACATCCCTCGATCTGCTGGCAATACTCCTACTGATGCAGCCTAATATGCCATTGGCCTTTTTGGCAACAAGGGCACACTGTTGGCTCATCATCTTCCAAGGGCAGAGAAGAAGAAGCAGGCAGAAGGACAGACGGACTGACAACAAAAGAGAGTGGATAGGAACGGACTTCACCGCGACTTAGGCACCAACACAGAACCATCAGGGGTGGAGACAATCGTTTGACCATCAATGATGGTGCCCCAACGACCGCTGCAAGGAGGGGAGCGATAACAACAATGAAAAATATAGCTCCGAAGAAGAGCACTTCTGTGTTATGCTGTTTCGACCGGTCCATCTATCTGTTGGACGGCTGTATCCCTCCATTTGGCTTATTCCCTGACAATAAATCACACAAAGAAAAATTACCCGAAGCTTTGGGTTCCAGATAACACAAACATATTGCTGGTGAAAGATGCCAGACTGCTCCCCTGAGACCAAAATGCTCCAGATAAATCACCCGTCGGGTGCAGCACTCCCGGAAGCAAGGAACACGTGCTCTCTGTTTGCTGTAGCCCTGCCCTGTGATCACGTAGAGAGGCCAGAGAGATTATTCACCACAACTCAATTCAGTCCTCAGCTTCTTTGCTGAGGCAGCTACTCACTACATCCACACAACCACCTGCGTAGGTAGAACTGAAGTCGCTCAGAGGTATGAAAACATAAACCCCGACTGACATAAATAACACCACCATAAGCACCAGTGTGAACAGCTCTACGTCCACAGGAGAGCTTTTCTCGCCGACAGAGCTACCGCGGCTCGTTCGGGGTGGTTTAATTATGCCGATGGAAGAGCTCTTTCTTGCTGGCACAGAGCATCTCCATGAGAGATCTCACAGCAATGCCGCTCCATCAGTACCTCTGTGTCGCTGTAAGCTCTCCGGTGTGGATGTTTCTTCTGTCAACACCTGGCCCCTAAATTCTTCGGTGGTGGAACATCCAATGTTGCCAACTCTTAAAGCCCCAGGTTTTGGAGTCCTGTGATTGGAAGAGTACCATAGCTTTTTTCTAATAAGTATCTAACCCTGAGGGTTGCAGAAAAATGCTTGAATAATGTGACCCACCCATAATAAGAGGCTCAGAAATGAGCGTAAAAAAAAAAGAACATCTTGACTTTTAAGCCAAGCTCCCTACCGGATTAGGGACATGGAAGCGCTCTGAGTTTTCAATAACGGAGTCACTGCCTTTGATTGCAGAACAGGGATGGATGACTCAATTTTATAAATAAAACAACTTAATGTTGTGGTTGAAGAAACATGCAACTTACAAAACAGCCCCTGATCTTTCAAACCATGAAATGACAGGGACTCTGTAGAAAGGAGACACAGCCTCAATAGGACAGGAATAGCCAGACTCCTTGCTTCAGTTTGTCAGAGACTTGCTTGTTTCAGGTTCCAATGGGGGAGCCGTGTCAGTCTAGTTCAGCAAAACAAACAAGGCGTCTTGTGGCACTTTTAAAGACTAACACATTTATTTATTGCCTGAGTTTTCGTGGTCAAAATCCCACTTTGTCAGCAGCTGACGAAGTGGGTTGGAGCCCCGAAAGCTGGTACCCGAAGAAATGTGTTAGTCTTCAGGTGCCATAGGACTCTGGCTGTTTTCGCTGGACACAGACTAACACAGCTACCACTTCGTCAGCTGAAAGCAAACAGGGTGAAAGGAGATGAGAAGGGTGGAGTACCTGAAAACTCGGGTTCGGTAAAAGCCACCTGAAGATTTGGGCTGAAACCAGCTACACTTTAAAACCAAGACTACCACAACAAGATTCTCAAAAGCACAGCTATGCCAGTATCACCCAGGTTCCTGGTTTATTAGCCCAGATGGGAACACTGAGTCCAATTAGTCGCCTATCCCACATCACACAGGTCACAGAACTTCCCCGAGTTAATTTCTGTTTGAATGAGCGCAGATCATATAGAAAAACCTCCAGTCTCGATTGCCAAGCTACATCGACCGAACTTTTACATGTAGGCCAGGCCTTATATTGAAGAGCACAGGGGCCCTGAAGTCTCCGTGTTCTATAACATGAATATGACACGGGATGGGAGGGAGATTGAGTTTGTTTTCTCAATTTATAGCTTAATAGACTGCATAAACAGTTAAAACGTGGCAGCAAATTTATTAGCATCTTTTGAGGAGGATCTCAAACTTTTTACAGACAAGGAGTCCTGTGGCCCTTTTAAAGGCTAACAAATTTATTTATCGCACGAGCTTTCGTGGGAGAAAATCCCACTCCGGCAGACGCTTTGCGAAGTGGGATTTTCTCCCACGAAAGCTCATGCGATAAATAAATGTGTTAGTCTTTAAAAGGGCCACAGGACTCCTTGTTGGTTTTGCTGACCTAGACTAACACGGCTCCCCCTCAAAACTTTTTACAAACACTAATGAAGCCCCTAGCCCCTGGAGGTAGTTAACTCACTCCATTTCTAAGGCAGAGAAAATGAGGCGCAGAGTGGGGATGTGATTTACCCTCATTCCACAAAAGAAGCTAAGGACAGAGCTAGGATTAAATAATGGGCCAGTGCCCGGTTCAGGATCCCAGCCCCTAGGAATCATTTCTGCTTTGGGGTTTTCTGCTGCTTCCTCTCAGGCTACCCAGAAAGGGAAGGAGAAAAGCAGAACTAACTATTTCTCTCCTCTGTGCCAGGGCAGGAGCAGGTTCCCGATCCCTGACGTAGGAGGGGGAAATATGTGGCTTCAGATTTGTGATGGAGGCAGAAATCATTCTTAAGCTGAAAAAGGCCAAAAAAAACCCTTTTAACGCCAGGCCACGTTCAGAACTCAAGTCAGAAACCTCCAGCTGTCTAGGGACACTTCCACAAATCTACAGCCAGGCTCTGAGGCTCAGACCTAAAAGCTATTTCATGAATTTCAGTGGAAATTGGGACCTATTACCTTTGAGGATCAGGGTCTTTCCCCATCCAGCCATCTGAGCAAGGCTCCTAGCCTTCTTGGATACACTGCAGAGCCCACGTCTCTGGAGTGTATTTGGTGACAGGGTGGGACATGGGGAGTTGTTTATAGCAATTAGTTGGGGACATGCAGTCACACTGCATGGTAGATCTTTATTAGGCTAAGAAGTGAGCTGTGCTGAAAATTGTCTTTGCAGTGAAAGGGGGGAGCTGGGACCTTGTTAAAATCTAACTCAAATAAATTGCAACGGGCTGTTTCTAGCCGTCTCCACACACACCCCGAACCCTGCTGCAAACACGTTCTCCTGAATAGCCCCTTTCCTGCATTTGGTAGAACCGTTAATTATTTATCCGCACTGCAGGCGCACCAAGAATCTTTGATCCCAGAACAGGGCCCACCGTGTTAGGTGCTGTACAAACAAAAAAGGCAGTCCCTGACTCACACCCTGCAATCAAAATAAGCTTTCCTGTCCCGCCTCATGGCTCTCACCTGCCCACACATGTCGCCATCTATTTTAGTCCAAACGGGGTCCCTCACCTCCACTGAGATCCGAGGGCATTGCATGGCAGTGGAAAAACCTGCTGGGGGTTTCAGAAACAAAACCAAAAAACCCGCCAAATGACACAAAATTGTTCTTACAACTATTTGCATCTGACAAAGTGGGCAGCAACCCACGAAAGCTGGTGCCCAAAGAAATGTGTTTGTCTTTAAGGTGTCACAGGCCTGTCGCTGGTTTTTCTGAACACAGACTAACACGGCTCCCCCTTTCAAAATGGTTTTTTGTTTCTCACTTCAAGTAGAAAAAAAATCTCATTTTGGTTTTTTGGAGGCAACTCGCCACAAACCAGATAGGGAGACCAAACTGCCTGGTTGGTTTCATTTCATTTATGCCCTTTAACAGAAAACTTCAAAAGAAACAAAATCTTCCCCGAAAACTGTTAGTTTCCTTCCAGAGAAAAAGGTGATTTCATCTTAAAGAAGGTCCACAATGAAATTCGCCATCCGGGGCTGGAGCCCCACCGAGTGAAGGCTAGCGTGAGCCCTCACCCCACCGCACCCCAAACAACTCGTGTTCACTGGGGTGGGGACCATGCATGGGTGCAAGGGACCTCCGGCTTCTGCTGTCCCTCAGGAGCCCCCAATGGCTGTACCCCTGGGCTGAACCCTGCTGGGTGAGAGCTCACTAGGAGCCCAGGCCAGGGAAGTTAGCTGCCGGGAGCAAGCCGCCTCCTGCGATCCGTAGCTCTGGCAGACCAGCCAGACCATATAGAGTCATGGAGCGGAGCCGGAAAGCAGGAGCCCCTCTAAGGCCAGCAGCCAGCCCGGCTGGGCTAGCAAGGAGGCAGAAGACAGAGCTGGGCTCCCCCAGCAACTCTCACACCCCAGCCACAGCCACAGCCCCTCCTGCCCAGCTGTCTGCCTGGTCCTGTCACAGGCCAGGACTGCTGGCCCAGTGCGCCCAGGTGATCCCCCGAGACCCCTGCTCCCCCAGCGTATCCCCCAGCCAGATCCAGGGGGGCAAACCCCGCTCTCCCCAGAGCATCCCCCATCCCGCTCAGCCAGATCCAGGGGGCAAACCCCGCTGTCCCCAGAGCATCCCCCAGCCAGATCCAGGGAGGGCAAACCCCGCTCCCCCCCCAGAGAATCCCTCATCCCACTCAGCCAGATCCAGAGGAGCAAACCCCGCTCCCCCCCAGAGAATCCCCCACCCTGCTCAGCCAGATCCAGGGTGGTGAACCCTGCTCCCCCAGCCAGATCGAGGGGGGCAAACCCCGCTCCCCCCAGAGATCCCCATCTTGCTCAGCCAGATCCAGGGGGTCCCTGCTCCCCCAGAGTAACCCTCTCCCCCCAGCCAGATCCAGAGGGCGACCCCCCGCATCCTTCTGCCTCCCCCCAGCCAGACGAGGGGCCCCGCCGGGACACCCCCAGCCGGACCGGGCCCGAGTCCGCCCTCACCTCGTGCCTCGGGGAGCAGCAGGAGCAGCAGGAGCAGGAGCAGGAGGGAGCGATGCTCCCCAAAGGGCTTGCGGGGGGCGCCCCGCTCCATCCCGCCGCGCTCCCCTCCGGCTCCGCCCGCACAGCAGCGCCGTCCGCGCCCGCCTTATCCAGCCCCGCTCAGCCTCCTCCCCGCCCCAACACCGCCCCACCTCCGGGGTGGGGCTGGCCAGCTGTGGGGGTCCGGCCGGGGCTCCCCGCTGCATCCTGGGGCTTGTAGGCAGAGCTCGCTGGGGTTTGTTTGTTTGCGGGCTGGCGAGTGAGAGCGGCGGCAGCTTCCCTTCCTTTCTCCCTGATACACACAGGCTCCTAAACCCCTTTCTGTGCACGCTCCTAAACCCCTGCCCCTGCATGCTCCCTGTGTCCAGGCCAGTGCCCCCATTCCTTTCTCCCCAATACACACAGGCTCCTAAACCCCTTTCCCTGCACGCTTCTAAACCCC
>ML685850.1:3155497-3206159 GCA_007922175.1 Pelusios castaneus | reverse complement strand
TACACACAGGCTCCTAAACCCCTTTCCCTGCACGCTTCTAAACCCCTGCCCTTGCACACACCCTGTGTCCAGGCCAGGCCCACAAAGGCCCCAGCCATTCACACCCCCGGGTGCACACCATGCATTTGGGCCCAGCTCCCGCCTTTTTTCTTGCTCCCAGCGGGCAGGATGTGACAGCGGGCGCTGGGGGCACAAGGCGAGCACTTGCCCCCTTCTTTGCTACAAAGGTCAACAGATCATAGAATAATAGAATAATAGGGTTGGAAGGGACCTCACGAGGTCATCTAGTCCAACCCCCTGCTAAAAACCAGGACCACTCCCCCTAAATCACCCCAGCCAGGGTTTTGTCTAACCGAGCCTTAAAAATCTCCAAAGATGAAGATTCTACCACCTCCCTAGATAACCCATTCCAATGCTTCACCACCCTCCTAGTGAGAAAGTTTTTCCGAATATCCAACCTTGACCTCCCCAGCTGTAATTTGAAACCAGATGGGAAAATAAAAATAAAAGGCTTCAACTGGGGAACGCCTGAAGCCGGGTGAGGGGAGATCAGAGGCAGTCCCGTTAGCCTCACTTTTTAGGCGCAGGAGGCGTAAAAGTCCGGCAGTCCCATCCTGGGTTTATAGGTACCGACATACAGCTACAGATTTTCTCTCCACACACACAGTGCCCATTGTACACACAGGACCCCTTTTCCTGCCTTTGAGTGGCTCCCCGCTCTGCTCCAGGGTGGAGCAAAAGCATGAATGGCTTTAGCGAGCATTCAGCGTAGGTGCCTCTCACTTTCCTTTCCAAATGTGCATGCCAAAGAACACACGTGAGGCTTGTTCGTTGCCACGAATGACTTGACCTCTGTGGAAAGGTCCCAGATATTCCTCCCCTGGGGTTCGGCTGATGTCACCACTTTTCTCAGGATAAAGGGAAGGTATTTTTCTTTAGCTTCCTGCACTCCTCCCCCGTTTCCTGTACCTAAAGCCCCAGAGCTTTGCTGCCTTTCAGATGAGGTATAAAACCAGATAGAGCCCAGCTTAGGGCACTTCTCAGAACACTAGTTTTTGCTCAAGTCTGTACCATAAACAAACACTCCAGATCTGTCACTCTCCACTCAAAGTAAAAGTGCTCACAGCGGAGGGCTGAAATTAGATCAGTACCCAAGCCAGCCCTCAGAGGAAAGTGGCAGATGTTGTTCGCAAAGTGGGGATTGTGAAGTTATTGGGAGGGGGGATGGTGCACATGTAATCAGGCCCTGCTCAGGGCCAGTAAGGCATGGGAGGGTCATCCCTTTTTTGGGAGGGGGATGTATCACAGCCTGAAATATTTTCAAAAGGGAGGTCCTGCAAAAGATAAAAGGTTGAGAACCTCCTGAAAAAGCAAAGGCCAGACCTGGAAAGATTATCCCAACTCCTCATCATCTACCCTGGGAGGACTCTCTGGCCTCTTGATACAAGACAGAGAGTTTGGGTCAGATTCAGCCCCAATCCAAATTCCAAACCTTTACAAATAAAATATAGTTTGATACACCTAGTCCCATGCCGAGAGAGGATATTACGCAATATGTCAGCAAAGGCGACTCCTTCATGGGAAACACTGTAACTACATCCCCAAAAGTAACGTGCACAAGAAGTTAGAGGAACCAGCACTGCTCGGTTCTTGACTTCAATCTGCTACTCACGAGGTGACCTTTGGCAATTCACTTTATCTCTGTGCCCGTCTTCCCAACTGTAAATGGGGTCTAAGTCTTACCTACTTCAGCAAGGTGGTCAGGAGGATTAAGACACAGTCAATTTGTTTGAGATTCTCATTTGATAAATGGCGTGCCAGTTAGCAGCACATGGCTACCACAGGGAAAGAACTCAGCCTCCTAATGTAAAAACCACAGGCTCCTATCACCTGAGCTAAGGAAAATCTTCATTAGCTCTTTACAGTATAGGGATCATAAAACAGAGCTGTGCAGTTCAAATCCTCTCCAAGAGCAGGCAGTAATGTGCACACCCAGCCACCACCATTGGTTCACTGGCATAAAATTTACCCCAAGCAATAAAGCAGTGTAAATGTCATGGGAGTCGTCTCAAAAAGAGGGAAATCGCTTCCCACCTCATGTGGTCTAATTCCCAGGCACACATGGAAAATCCAATATAATGCTGCTATAAATCAGCAGCAAGTCTTGTAGCTATTACGGGTTCAAACAGATGAGAAGGATTTTCCCATTCCCACCAGCAGCAAAACACAATGCAGTGCTGACAGGAGGAGGAGGGGTGTACGTATAACATATATATGTCAAACAGGAAATGGTAGAGTGCGGGGTCAGGACTGGCTGCGGGGGAGCTGGGCCGGGCCCTACAAACTCAAGAGGTTCCCACTCAGCCAAGAGACTGGATGGTTCTGGAGCCTCTTAGTGAGGTGGGGTTTAGCTAAATAGGGATCACAGGGCAGAGGGGAGGAGTGGAGGAAAGGGAGAGGCATGACCTACAGCTGGTATTCGCCACCTTGCTGGAAAACCTTTCTGCCTCCCCACACCAGCAACCTCCAGCTGACCCTCACAAAGCCTCAGAAACAACCAGCCCCCAGGAATTAATCACTTAGGCTATGTCTACACTTGTACATTTAAATCGGCTTTAGTTAAGTTGATTTAGCATGTCCACACAAATTTAAAGTCGACTTAGAGGGGAACTTACAAAGTTGACCTAGAGCGTCCACTCTGGATGCCTAGGTCGACTTGTAGGGGCTAGGGGGACCTTGGGCAGGTCCACGGTGGCAGGGGGGGGGCCCCATTGCCAAGTGCCAGGGGGCTCAGCCTTTGCCCCATTGTACCTGGGTACAATGGGGCAAAGGGGGACAGGGACCCTGGCAGGGCATAGGGGCAGGTTGGGCAGGCCTCTGCCCTGTCCTTTGGGGGGGCACGCCAGGCTCTCCCTATGCCACCACCACCCCCCGGCAGGGAGGGCAGTGGGGGAGTCCTGGAGAGCCCTAAGTCGACTTTAAGTCAACTTAGGGCTACTCCAGGTCTACACTGGCTTAAGTCGACTTTAGGAAGTCGACACAAGCCTAAAGTCGAATTAAAAGAAGATTTAATAAAGTCAACAATTTTCATTAAGTCAACTTTATTTTCTTTAAGTCAACTTAAGCAGCTTGCTTAAGTCGACTTAAGGAAAGTGTAGTGTAGACATGGATTAAATTAAGTCAATTTAAGCAAGCTTAAGTCGACTTAATTTCTAAGTGTAGATGCACCCTTAGGAAGGGGCAAGTTTCCTGAGTGTTAACTGTTCATGCACATCCCCTGCCGAGCCCTTGGTTACACCCCTGCAACACATCCCTGAGTTTCGTTTTTCTCTCGTTCCTTGGCTTCCTCCATCAAGGTCTCTACCAGGCTTGGAACTGAGCAGGCCTAATTCTCAGTTATTCTGCATCCGCACTTGGGGCAAGGATCGCTTTAGCTATGTCCGTGTGGAGATAGAAAACCCATTGCTGGCCCGGCTCAGCTGACACAGGCTCACGGGGCTCGACGTCTGGGGCTGAAAAAAAAATCTGTGCAGACGCTTGGGCTGGGGAGCCTGAGCTATGGGGTCTGGTGAGGATGGAGGGTCCAAGAGCTTGGGATCCAGCGCAGGCCCTTCCATCTTTCCACACAGCTCTTTTTAGCCCCACAGCACGAGTCAGCTGACTCAAACCAGCCCTGGCCATGAGTGTTTTATCCCTTTCTGTGCCTGATCAATGTGTAAATAGGCCAGGGAAGTCGACCATACAGATGGCACTCTAAGGGGCCATTTCCACCAACTTTAAGACCATTTCATGCTGCCAGAGCGGCACAAATGGCCTTTGTGTAAACGAGAACGAGGCCTTCCACACCCATGTCCCATTAGCTTCTTGGGTTTTAGCACGGGGTGACATCGGGACTGGAACAAAGCTACACAAACTGCCCCCAATGACTGCATTCAGCAGCTGCTTCACGCTGCGAGGCAGCTGTGGCCGAGATTCACGGATCCAACAGCAGCACAAGGGCGGTGGAAGGCGGGATTATTTAAAATGCCGCACGGAGAGTGAGAAAGCACGCCTCTCGCACCAATTCCTCTACACAACAGATGCAGTGATGGACCGAACGCCCTCCCAGCTGGTGTCACTCACTCTCCACTTCGTGAGCATGCGGTGCTATCAGGAAGATGCTCTTCACTCCTCCGCTTTGTCACAGGTTCCTCCTTCCTTCGCCCTCAGCACATCTCCAGCAGCACCTGATCCTGTGGCAGCTTGTTCTGCACAGGACAGAGAGAAAACTGTTGTGGGACCAGTGCAGATATTGGGTCTGTCTAGAACTTGTCCCCATAAAATAGCCTTCGGTGATACTACGCCAACCCTTCCATCAGAAAACACTTTTCAAACAGGCCACGCATAGCCACACGCTGGTGCAGCCACAGCGGAGGCTGGCAGCCTGCTGTAGACCTGGGATGGGGACGCTGGCCAGACACACCAGGGCAGACTCATTCCCAGAACGCCCCAAGGAACCATCCAAAAGATAACAATATAGAAATAGCACTCTCTTATAGAATAGCCCTGCTCTCTAGCTGTATTCCGAGCCAGATCTGTTAGCCGTGGGGACTTCCACAAAACACTATTGTTTTTTACCCTTGCCAGCCCTGTGAAGCCAACATAGCTGTGGAGGAGGCAGCTGGATTCTGTTCCCTTTTTTACACCATCAAAAAATAAATCAGGAACTTACACTGGTGCTAGCTATGAAATGTAACAGAGTTGCAGCAATGTCGTTGAGAGAACCTTAGAGGGTGATATGAATGCAAGAGGATTCTGTTCCAGTTCTTCTATTTGCCTCCTCGGGGAGGTATCTAGAACGGTACCAACCAATGTGGCTAGCATTTCTCACGTGGCAATTGTTCATGCAGGACTTTGCACTTGTCCTTGTTGACCCTCATGAGGTTTCTTTTGGCCCAGTGTTCCAATTTGTCTAGGTCTCCCTGAATCCTATCCCTGGTCTCCAGTGTGTCTTCCATTCCCCCCAGCTTGGTGTCAACCGCAAACTTACTGAGCATGCAATTTCTCCCATTATCCAGATCATTAATGAAGATGTTGAACAGAACCAGCCCCAGGACTGACCCTGGGGCATTCCACTCGTTACTGGTTGTCAACTAGACATCACGCCATTGATTCCTACCCGCTGAGCCTGGAGATATAGCCAGTTTTCTATCCACCTTAAGGTCCATTCATCCAACCCGTACTTCCTTAACTTGCCGACGAGAATGCTGTGGGAAACTGTATCAAAAGCCTTGCTAAAGTCGAGGTATACCACGTCGACGACTATTCCCGCATCCACAAATCCAGTCATCTTGTCATATGGGAAGGCAGAGATGATCGCAAAGCCTCATGGCATTATGGGAAGGCAGAGAAGATCGCAGAGCCTCATGGATGCGGGCTCCACATCCCATGATGCAGTGATTTCTGTCCTGTCATTCCATGGGTTTCTGAGTGTGTTTCACAGCATTGCTCAGCAGCCTGTTTCCTGAGCGCCCATCAGCTTCATCTGAAATGGGTTCTGCACTGCTTCCTGCTACTGTTGTCTTTGTTCTGAACACATAGCGGCTGGTTGCGCAGTATATCGTGAGCTCCCAATTGGAACTGGAATCCGAGGCTCCTGACCAGCTGCATGCCATGCAAACAACGCCAGATTACTGTTCGCATTCAGGGAGCAACTGCACACAGTGCACCACCGCTTTTGGGTGCATGAAACAAGCACTGAGTGTTGGGACCGCATCGTTATGCAGGTCTGGGATGACAAGCAGTGGCTGCAGAACTTTCAAATATACAAAGCCACCTTCGTGGAACGCAATGCAGAGCTGGCCCCTGCCCTGCAGTGCAAGGACACCAGAATCAGAGCTGCTCGCTCGGTGGAGAAGCACGTGGTGATTGCTGCGTGGAAGCTGGCAACTGCAGACTACTATTGGTTAGTTGCCAATCAGTTTAGAGTTGGGAAGTCCACTGCTGGAGTTGTGTTATTGCAAGCGTGCATAAGGACATTCTGCAATGAAGAACTGTGAGTTTTGGAAGTGTGTGTGAAATAACGGGTGGCTTCGCAGCGATAGGATTCTGTACCTGTGGCACGGCAATAGCTGGTAAGCATATCTCAGTTTTGGTCCTGGACCATCTTGCGATGGAGTCCTTCTCTATGGTACTGCAGGCACTTGTTGATCACAGTGGACAATTTCACGGACATCAACATGGGCTGGTCAGGAAGGTGCAAGGAGGGACTTTCTTTCCAGTTTGACTCCTTGACTTTCTTTCCAGATCAAAAGATTCCAAAGGGAAGTTGAAATGTCCATAGTGATCTTGGGAGATCCAGCCTACCCCTTACTGCCATGGCTCATGAAGTCTTCTATGGTCAACCTGGGATCTAGCAGCAAGGAGATTATGAATTACAAGCAGAGAAGATGCCAAATGACCATTGAACCTGTGAGGGGCAGAGAGAGAGTGAAGGGCATGGAGGCACATGGTGTACAAAAATCAGAAAATTGATAGGCAGGAGAGGAGGGAAAATCAGGAGTAAGTGATAGCAGATCATGAGTGCAGGATAAAAAGCATGGAGGAACTAATGGAGCTGCGAAAGTCACTCACAACGCTGCAGAATGCATTATTATGAGTGCAAAAAAAAAAGCATCGATGCATTACTGTAAATAAACCTCTCTCTCACTTTCCCCTGGCAAGCACACAGCTCAATGATCAACGAGGGCACAGTGACTTGTGCCCTGGGGAAGGAGGCTCTCAAACTGCTCTGCTCCCTGCGCATGAGATTGCCAATTGGTGCAGAAAAGTTTCCTACAATGGAGGAAGAAACAAAGCAGGTCTGCTGAGGAATCTCCAGCAGAGGATTGGTGAGTACCTCTAGGAAAGTCTCTGGAGGATTGCTGTGTACATTAATGATTGAGGGGAGATTTGATAGCAACCTTCAACTACTTGAAAGGTTGCGCCAAAGAGGAGGGAGCTAGGCTGTTCTCGAGGGTACCAGAGGACAGAACAAGGAGCAATGGTTTCAAATTACAGCTGGGGAGGTCGAGGTTGGATATTAGGAAAAACTTTCTCACTAGGAGGGCGGTGAAGCATTGGAATGGGTTACCTAGGGAGGTGGTAGAATCTCCATCTTTGGAGATCTTTAAGGCCTGGTTAGACAAAACCCTGGCTGGGGTGATTTGGTGGAAGTGGTCCTGCTTTTTAGCAGGGGGGTTGGACTAAATGACCTCGTGAGGTCCCTTCCATCCCTATGATTCTATGATTAACACACTTTTCTGCCGCACTGACTAGCTGAATAGGGGACTGGGAAGCACATGCAAGCACGGCTACTGCTGTGCATTTCCATCCCTTCAACCGTGTAATGCAACAAAGCAAAGGACAGCTGTACCTAATATACCCAAGCAGCATCAGTTCAATAAAATCACTTACTCAAGCTCCTATCTCCTGCATCCTGCACGCCGGAGCTGGAGGGCTGGGCTGGGCTTGAACTCTCCAGGGTTGAGAAGAGGCCCTGGCTCCCAGTGGTTAAAATATAATTTGACGGGCCCCGGAACCCTCCTAATCTCCGAGCCCCCTCCCATATTCTCTGGGCCCCCTTCATGCATGTGCAGGCCCCAGCCCAGGTAGGCATATGCAACCACTTCTCAGTACCACATGCATCAGTTATTGCTCCATAAAAATATTTATAATTTATATGGTATTTATGTCTATGGCAATTATTGTCACACACTAGCAAACACTGCATAACACAGTAAGTGTTGTGATTAACAACGGTGGGGCGTAGGACCTGCCAGCAGCCAGGGCAGGGTGGAACATGCGTTCAGCCGGACTTTTCTATGTTTAGAGGCCCCGGAACTCTGGCCCCTCAAATTTGTGGGCCCCGGAACTGCATTCCGGTGCGTTCCCCCTTCCTTTAACCCCTGCTGGCTCCCCATGTCAGCAAGCAACCCGGTCACCTGCTTCACATCATCCTCCAACTCCACCTCCTTGTCCACGATACCTTCGCTGGAGCTGACTCCAGCTTCCACTGCCTGCAGAGGTATCTCCAGGTTTCTTGCGAGTGGAGGTGGGGTCACTGATACGGATGGCCTCCAGCTCCTTATAAGCAGTGGCAGGTCTCTGGCTCCGCACCAGATCAACAGTTGGACTCCTTAGCCTTTTGGTCCCCCTCCCACAGCTCCTTGACTTTCACACGGCACTGCAACATGTCACATTTGTAGCCCTTCTCTGCCGTGGCATGAGAAATCTGGCCGCAGGCATCATTGTTCCTTTGGCTGGAGGGGAGCAGGGACTGCGCAGCCTCTTCTCCCCAAATACAGATCAGATCCAGAAGCTCGTATGTGCTCCAACCAACAGAATGTTTGATACACGAAGTCGCCACGGTCAGCTGGGAAGATGAAGAGTGAGCTCTCCACGCCGACCAAGCAGGAAGTGGAATTTCAAAAATCCTGGGCACTTTAAAGGGGGAGGAGTGGATGGCTGAAGGGCAGCTGAGTTCAAACTGATGGCCAGAGTGGTCAGGATGGGCACTGTGGGACACTTCCTGGAGGCCATTTACCACAACATAGCCAAGTACGGTGTCTACACTGATGCTATTTCACGCAAAGACCTCTACACCTCCCGTCAAGGTGATTTTATTTTGTTGCAAAATCAGGGTAGTGGGGGTGACTGCAGTGTATAGAAAGATAACATTGGTCAACAAAAGTGTCTAGTGCAGACCAGGCTTTAGGTCTGGGGGAGGGTCAATCCCAAGCCCAAATGCCTACACCGCCATTTTACAGCCCCTCAACCTGAGTCAGCTGACATAGGCCAGCCATGGGTGTTTAACTGCAGTGTAGACATACCTTCAAAGGGCCACTCCACATCTAAAAGATCTAATCCATTTGTGTTCGAAGACAGGTAAAGTCAACACTACTGGGGTTGGCACCTGTAGTCAGAAGTCACCGACGCATCATAAACCCGAAGTTCTGGATGTGCAAGCAGGAAGAACATGTTCTAACCATGTTAGTGAGCTATGGTTTAGCTTACGGTTATAAGATGGCAGGGCCACAACCATGTGAAAAGCATTATTTTAAAAGGGTCGGCTGTGTTATTCTGGGCTCCATACTGCCACTTGAAGCTGGTAATGTTGAAAAGAGCTAAAACGATCTGCTCCACTGAGCTCAATGGGAGTTTTTATTATTGATTTCAACAGGGTCAGGATTTAATCTTCTGATCTTTTGCTCTATGCCCACCCAGCACTGCTCTTTAAAGAGCATATATGCACCAGAGTGGCTGCAGGCGCGTGTTAGGTGGGACACACCTGTAGGAAAACAAGATGCACAACAATTAGCGATTGCAAGAAACAAAGGGGAGGGGGGAGAGTGGTTAAAAGGGCCAGAGATCTGGGAATGTTCCAAATTCTGGGGTTTCCTGAGCATCTGAGCCACTAAAGGCACCACTCCCCTTCCTCTTTGATAATTCCTTGACAAATCATTTCGTGAAATGTTTTTTTTAATTAAAAAAAAAATCAGATCCTCTTCTAATATTGTGCATTTATCACAAGAGACTGACTCCTACCAAGAATCTTAAAGCTCCTACATAGGCTCCACAGAACACAAGAGAATACGGTGGAGTGCTGCCATTCCACACAGCATTGTAGTGGAGACAGGCGCTGACCCCAAGGCCTTATAGTCCAATTCTGATTCAGAGTCTCTGATTTTCGTCTCACTCATACCATTTTTATGATGGTGAGACTCCATTGGCTTCGGTAGCATTACTCCCAACATATACTGCCGTGAAAAGAGACTCTGGCTCCGAGAGTATAGACCGTAGGCCAAAATCCTTAGGTCATTCCTTAAATCTAGTTTTACTAATCATCGAATCATAGAACATTAGGGGTGGAAGGGACCTCATAGTCCAACCCCCTGCTAAAAAGCAGGAGCACTCCCACTAAATCATCCCAGCCAGGGTTTTGGCTAACCAGGCCTTAAAAGGTTGGTTACTGGTTGCAGTCTGTCCCTTTAACCCAGTTTCTCTCTAGCTCCTAAGGTATGTCTATACTTGCAACTTAGGTCGACTTAAGAACGCTTAAGTCGACCTACACAAAGCCGCGTCCACACTGGGCTTTTATTAAGTCGACTTAATAACAGCTTAAGTCGACTTAAGACTTAAATCGACCTAAAGAGGGGAAGTTAAGTCGACTTAAAGCCAGTGTGGATGGGGAATAGTGCTAAGTCGACCTTATTAAGTCGACTTAAAGCCAGCGTGGACGGCTATGTCTACTGTTAAGTCAACCTAAGTTGACTTAAAGTGTAGCCACTCTGTTAAGTCAACTTAACAAGGTCAACTTTAAGTCGACTTAACAGAGCCATCTTAACTTTACATAGCCCTAGATCCCACAGTCATCCACCCACAACGGTGTGGCCAATGAAGCTCAGCGGTGGAGCCCAAAGGACTGCCAAGTGTGCTGTCAAATGGGAAATACGAGGGTGCGTCTCCTCCATTTCTCATCCCATGCCAGAAGCTGGTGATCGTGCAGTCGTACAACCTCTAACTCTCAGACTTCAAGAAGGGTTTTTCCTGAGAAAGGTCTTTCAAATGTTGAATAAGCGCCTCAGAATTTGACATCATAGATGTAAAAACCCCCATGTGATGGTGTTTCCAGCAGTAGTGGTCACTAGGGGAAGATCAACCTTGAAAGACTGCATGGAGGAAATGTGTTAGAGAGCAAAGAAAGTTGTTTGGAAAGGAGGATGCTTCCAAGCATAAGTGGCTTCCCGTAAACCTTTCTCCCACCCCCAAATCATTTTCCCCATACCATACCCAGTTTCCTATCACCTCTATTCCAGCCCTGCACATGTTTTATTACTGACTTGGGTTTAGTAGGTATCTAAGGCAGGGTGCCAGTTCCCATACTATCCACTCGCCAATGCATATGGTAGCAAAAATACACTAAGTGACAATGGTATAACCTTGAGACTTCACTCAGAATCTGGTGGCAGGATTCGAAATCCCCAGACAGCATTGCTGCTCAGCAATTTGAGATAGAAGAGCATGACACTCAGCATCTGTGATGATCTGACATGTATTCATTCTCTGCATATCCGTAGTGGGGGCTGTGGTAAAACATAAGAATGGCTATATTTGGACAAATGCAAAATACTCCACTTAGGAAAGAACAATCCATCGCACACATACAAAATGGGCAATGACGGCCTAGGAAGGAGTACTGCGGAAAGGGATCTGGGTGTCATAGTGGACCACAAGCTAAATATGAGTCAACGATGTAACACTGTTGCAAAACAAGCAAACACCATTCTGGGATGTATTAACAAGAATATTGTAATTAAGACACGAGAAGTAATTCTTCCACTCTACTCTGCACTGATTAGGCCTCAGCTGGAGTATTGTGTCCAGTTCTGGGCACCTCATTACAGGAAAGATGTGGAGGAATTGGAGAAAGTCCAGAGAAGAGCAACAGGAATGATTAAAGGTCTGGAACACTTGACTTATGAGGGAAGATTGTAAGAGCTGGATTTGTTTAGTGTGGAAAAGAGGAGACTGAGAGAGGACATGATAATAGTTTTCCAAGTACCTGAAAGGTTGTCATGAGGAGGAGAGAGAAAAATTGCTCTCCTTAACTGCTGATGATAGGACAAGCAATGGGCTTAAAGGACAGCAAGGGAGGTTTAGGTTGGACAGTAGGAAAAAATTCCTAACTGTCAGGGTGATTAACCACTGGAATAAGTTGTCTAGGCAGGTTGTGGATTCTCCATCACTGGTCAAGTTTTTAAGAGCAGGTCAGACAAACACCTGTCCAGGATGGTTTCAGGGGGTACTTGGTCCTGCCATGAGCACAGGGGACTGGAGTTGATGACCTCTCATGGTACCTTCCAGTTTCTATGATTCTATACTAATGATTCAATTAGTTCATTATCCTGTCTTGTGACATTGGCTACCTCACTGAGTAATTATTTTGTCTACAAAACAGCCTGCCTCTCCTATGAGGGTGCGGGTGCTGCACAAACCATGAATATAGGAATAATAAAATATTTGTTTAGATATTCATCCATACCTAGATTATCCTTAACCTTCACCCCATCCTCAGTGTTTAGCACTCCCAATTCTTCCTATTAATATGGCTATAGAACCCTTTACCATTGGTTTTAATTCCCTTTGCAAGGTCTAGCTCTCCTTGACTTTTGGCCTCTCTCACTTTATCTCTACATGTTCTGACCTCCAAGAGGTATCTTTCCTTGCTGATCCTTCCCATTTTCCACTCCTTCTACGCTTTCTGCTTTTTTTAAATCACCTGTCTGAGATGCTTACTCATACAGCTTGGCCTACAACTCTTGCCTATGATTTTTTTCCCCTTCCTTGAGCTGGAGGCTTCAGAAAGCTCCGACAACTTTGACTTGAAGTGATTCCAAGCCTCCTCCACCTTTAGATCCAAGAGTTCTTCAGTCCAATCCACTTCTCCAACTAATTCCCTTAATTTTTTAAAACTTAGCTCTTTTGAAGTCAAAGACCCTAGTCACAGATTTATTTTCGTTTATCCTTCCATTTAGATTGAACTGAATTTAGCTCGTGGTTACTCAAACCAAGGTTGTCCCCTACAACCAGTTCTTCTGTGAGGTCCTCACTACACACCAATTCCAAATCTAAGATGGCCTCCCCTCTTGTTGGTTCAATAACTATTTGTGAAGCAATTCATCAGCTATCACATCCAGAAAAATCTGGGCTCTATAATTACTACTAGCACATGTCCTCCAGTCTGTATCTAGGAAGTTAAAGTCTCCCATAATCACACAGTTCCCAGTAGTATTTACTTCATTAACGGCCTCACAGAGGTCTCTATCCATACCCAAATCAGATCCCAGTGCTCTGCAGCACACCCCAAGCACTATCCCAGGAGAAACTCTAGTAGTTTTGCAAAAAACAAAAAGAGTCCTGTGGCACCTTATAGACTAACAGATCCTCTTTGGCATAAGCTTTCGTGGACTATAACCCACTTCATCAGATGCATCTGACGAAGTGGGTTATAGTCCACGAAAGCTTATGCCGAAGAAAATCTGTTAGTCTATAAGGTGCCACAGGACGCTCGTTGTTTTTTGCTGTACAACAGACCAACATGGCTACCCTTCTGGAAATTTCTAGCAGTTTTCTTCTCCAGTGTGGTTTTTACTCAGACTCTGTCTTATCAATTCTATCACTTTTAATTTCTTTACAATGTACCTCATCATTGATACTGTATGCCACGCCACCGCCTTTGCCTTTCTGTCTTTCTGAAACAGCACATACCCTTCATTGCTTGTACACCAGTCGTGACAACTATTCCACTGTGCTTGGTATCCCTTGGTAATACCTGATTTCACTTCCTCTACCATTAGCTCTGGTTCCTCCATTTCATTCCTCACATTGCTATACAAACACTTGCTGTTCGGCTTGACTCACATTCTTAATGCGATTTGACACAGTCATTCGACTGCCAACATATTAGTAACAAATATTAAGCTGATATTTACACTACCCTGGGCATCTCCCAACCACCTCCCCCAACTCCCTGGTTTAAAGCTCCCTTAATCAGTTCAGCCTAGAAGTCTGTTTCCCTCCCTATCCAGATGAAGTCCATCCCAAGTGAACAGTCCTCTGTCCGTATATGCCTCCCAGTGACCATATATCACGAAGCCCTCCTTACAGTACCATCACAACGTTGATCATCAGAATCTTGTCATGCCTGTTGTCCTCCTCTAGGGACAGGCAGAATCCCATTGTAGATCATCTGAGCCTCAGTTTCCTCAAGAGTCCTCCCCAGCCTAACATAGTCTCCCTTGATACGGGAGAATCTACCGATATAATTGGTACCCACATGAAGGACAATCAGAGGATTCTTTCGCCCTCTCGTTAGCATCCTCTTCAGCCTCAGGTCCACATCCTGTATCTTGTGGTCACGGCGCGTTATGGGCTGTGTGGTTCAAGCCTGTTGGGTGAGAGGTGTGTTTATCAGTGTTGTTCTGTGTCCGGCGCCGATATCAGCTTGGCTGCGTGCGTGAATGGGTGTGTGAATCTCTGAAGGCATGCTCCCTCAGGATTGCCTCTGGCTCAGATCTGTAAATGGGGACTCTGTTAGCCCAGTGATCTAGAGCCTGGCTTGGATCTTAAGCAGGGACTGAGTTAGCCTGATGACCCTAAGCCGAGGTGCTCCTTTGGTGAACACTCTGAGTTCCCTTTGGCTCCAATCTCTAGTGAGAACTCGGTTAGCTCAGTGATTTGGAGCCTAGGTGCACCCTGTGTACAAGAGGTAAACTAAGGCAGCACTCACGATCGAAGAAACCAACACGACCACAGATCTTTGTAGAAATGAAGGTGCCAGGCTAGGCTTTATTGCAATATAGCACACTGGCAAGTGATCTATATCAACAGATCTGCTGGCAGCATCCGTACTCTCAATGCAATGGAACAGCTCAATTGACGGTAGGACTCCCCTTCACCCCGTTTGGCTGCATGGGGTTTGAGCTCCAGGGCTCCTACTTTTATACCCTCCTACTTTACATTGATTGGTCCATATACTAACTGATTCACACATTGATTGGTCCATATACTGATTGATTCACGAAATGATTTGTCCACGCATTACTGGGCATCTCCATCCATCAAGATGTCATGGTTTGACCGAACTTTACCTTTGCCCGGGCCAAACCATGCAAAACATCTTTCCTTATCTCTTTGGTGTTAGACCGACCCAACACCAGCTTTCTCAAGGTACATTCTGATTTTTATACTTATTATTGCAATTTCAGCTTGTTTCTTGCCAATTTCAGTGAAGTCGGACTTTGACAACCTGTCTCGTCAGTACCTTCAGCTCAGGTCTGCAGTACATTCAGTTCAGACCCACTGTTTTGGATTACTTTGTTGGGCCCTGGGCCAGCACCTAGGCGCTTCTACTTGTCTTTCTATTTTAATCTTTTACTTTCTCCTATATACCTTAGCACCCAGCAGGCAGCACCTTTCTGTTCTCTGGATCAGTTCTGATTACAGGCCTGTCTGTCCTTCTCAGCAGGGAATCCCCTAACACATAGACTTGCCATTCCCTGGTAACAGTGCAATTCTACAGCCTATCCCCAGTTCTTTCTGGCTGCAAGTCATCTCTTCTACAATTCTTCTTTGGAATCCTCTGTAACAGCTCCTGGAGCATTTATTTGGTGATATCTCTATTGGCTCATCCACTCTTTGTACAGGACTAGCTGGTCTTCTTTTCTTCCTCGCCCTCGCACTTTCAGTAACCACCTGCTGTGCCCCTCCTTCATTTTCCAACTCTGTAAACCTGTTTCTGAGCTCTATTTCTCCTTCACTAGCCTGTCTTTTCCTCTGCTGGCTTCTCATAGTCACATGCTTCCACTGGCCAGTTCCTTCACCCAGCTTACTCCCCTCAGTGTTGGTTGGCCCTTCTTCCATCTGCATGTCTGGGTTTTTCCTTACAGCCTCCTCATTCATCTGTTCCATTGGTTGTTTGAACCCTCTTCTAAATTCAACCAGAATTTTCACCTGCATCTCCAACCTTTGAATTTTTTCTTCCATCAGCTCTATGAGGCAGCAAAGCTCTTTTGAGGTACCACCTACAAGATCATGTACATCCCACAGCTTCCATATCCAGTCATCTTGTCTGCCTCCTCCACTGCTTGAGTGATGAGCATTGCTGTCTCTGTATGTCATAGATTTCCCCCCCTACTTTCTGTGAATGAGACATAAAAACAGAAAAAAACCCACCCAAACACACCCCCAACAGTACCAGAACATCACTCTTCCTCCCCCAGCATACACTCACCCCAAAAGAGTACATGTTGAATACACTAATGTTCTCTGTGAGGAAGCAGGAAGAGAGATGGATGATGATGTTCTTAAAGTCTCAGGACTGGGAAATAGAAGACCTATGTTCCAACTACAAACTTGCTGTGTGACGGAAAAATCACCTAGGAGCCCATTTTCATAGATGCTGAAAACTTGCACCTTCTGTTGACGTCAGGTGAAGTTGGTGGTTTTCAGACCCTCTGTAAATCATGCCTCTACTCTCTCTGCCCTCCATTTTTCCATCTGGAAGATAGGGATAAGATTCCCCTTTCTCCTGAAGTATTGTAAATATTAAACCACTGCTAAGCAGCTCAAGACCCTTGATGAATGGTGATGGAAAAAGACCAAGCATTATTTCCAGATGGAACACAAACTGTATTTTAGACTCCTTCAAACATTAAATATTTCTCACCAAGAAACTCTTTTTCAACTGTCCATCAGATTAGATGAGCATCACCAACTGAGGGCGATAGATGTTTGTTGCTAAGGCTTCAAACCTGTAGCTCCAGCTGCTTCTGGAAGTCTAAGTGGTAGCGACAGCCTAGAGCATCTAAGAATCAGACGGAGCATTTCCTTTCAGAAAGATATCACATCTAAGTCATCCGTTTCTTTACAGATAGTGCACATGTAGCTAGCTGCTCATGTTTTATTATTTTTATTGTGGTAACACAAGTCTCAAACAGTTGAACAGTCAGTCTTTTTAATGCCCTTTTGACTTACATTTGATTGATGTTAGACTTTCGTAGCTTCCTGGGCAGCTAGACCGGCACAATGTAGAACTCTAAATACAATCAAACATCTGCAGAAGTATTTGAGAATATGAAGGTTCCCAAAGCTTACCATTAGGCATAAACAGGCCATGAAATGTCACCAGGACATTTGCTTTTCATCAGCTGAAAATTCAAAAAACCCCAAAAGCCAAACAATGAAGCTAATTGACTTTTTAATGAGCCTCTGTGGTGAGAGAACACATAACCAAGCAGATTCCTTACAGCTATATTCCTTTCATGAGGGAAAAGGTCACCATGTCTATACCTCAAGAATGGGTCCAATAAAAAAGACAAAAGCTTTCGCAAGCACTTGTAGACTCTTCTGCAACAAGTGGAGGTGGAGGTGGCTCCAAACAGATATCTGGGAAGTCATTATAACAGCAACTTTCATCCCAGAGGATCCCAGGCAATAATGGTTAGTGCGGGACATAGCTTTTTAAAAGGGAAAGGGCCTATAGGTCATCCTCTTGACCTTCCATCCTGGCATGGGTATTTCACATTATTCACCCCATCCTTTATCTGCTTTTTTTCAGCCTGTAAACTCTTCAGGCCAGAAATCATGTCTTCCTACAGCGGTTATCACACATTGGATGCTACACTGCCAAACAAGCAATAATAAAAGCCTTTTCTAAACTACACAAGGGGACACTTTCATTCTCTCCCATTTCCTCTTGATTCTAGGTAGAACATGACAACTGCTAACAGCACACAGTTCCACAAGTTTACCAGAGGTGAAAAATATTGAGCTGGATCCTCACTTGGTATAATTCAGCATAGTTCCACTGGCTCCAGTGAAACTGCACCAATTTAGACTAGCTGAGAATCAGGTCCAGCATATGCAAGGAAAGCTTTAGCTAGGAAGATTGTAACTAGCCAGGACATTGGAGCTTTCACCCCTATCTTTTATGAAAAGTGTGATGAAATTTTTAATGATCACAATAGGTTAGGGCCTCTCTTTCATATTTCCCCCTTCTAGATAAAATACAGAAATCTAGAGTAAAGCCGTACACCAAAGAACAAGCTATGCAATTAATAAATCGCTCAGCCTTAACTCTAGTGGAGCAGGTAAGACCACAATTATAAGAACCCATGATTTGCTCACACTTGTTTTACTCAGGTCCCTTTCCTGTTTATACATCCGCCTCGTCGGTAAGCAACAAAAGCCTATTCTGAGTAACAGGTTTACAGCAAGACCGACAGCCTTTACTTGTCTTCTATCACTGCAACATCATTCATGTGTCTAACCAAACATCCTGGAGCGAGCAGAAGGTGGGTGGAGACAGATAGAAAGATCAGTTGAACCAGGACTGGGTCGGAAACCTTGCATCTACAATTTTCTGTTCTGTGAACACTTATCACATCAAGCTTCTTTATCACCATCATCTTCCTGTAACACAAGGACAACGTACTTACCGGACAGTTGCTTTACCTCCTCTTATGACACATGAGCATGGACTTATTGATCATCTCAACAGAAACCCACTAGTGCATTGGAGAGCAGGGCATTCACTTCAACGGGCATGAGACTAAGAAATCCTCTTCCAGTTTGCTGTGCACCAGAGTCCATCACTGGGATCCTTTTTGGCGAGGCTTAAACGTTTAGTGCCATGGTGCCCAACCTTTTGGGCTCGAGGGCCACAAATATAATTTTTACAACCCTGAAGGGTCACCAGACTAATTAATTACAATTAATTAAATTCAAATTAAATAATATATAATAATTAATTAAATAAACACAGTTAAATTACTTTTTTTATTAAATAGACTGGTGGCCCTTCAGGTTTGTAAAAAATTGTATTTTTGTCCCTTGAGCCAAAAAGGTTTTTAAAAAGTTTTTTGAAGTTGGATTTTCTTTTGGGGTTTCTTTTGTTTTATTTTTTTAACGGGTGGGTGCCCATAAACATCCGGAACTTCCCCCGCCTCTAGGCCATCCCAGATGGGCCCCATAGGAACTGGGCCAGGCTCTCTCTCCCAGCACTGATGCTACGGGTTGGGCACAAGCCTGGCTCTGGGTGGATGTGAGCCCCTCTGCTCCACTCCTCCGGATGTATGGGGGGCAGCGCCGCCTGGCTCAGCCTGAACTGGCTCCAGCGCAGCGCTCCTCGCGGACCGACTCCGGTCCGGGTCCCTCCCCCCAGCGTGTCCTGCACCGCTCGGGACCAGGATGGGGCGACCCCGCTGGCCCTCACCTGGGCAGCACCCGCTTGGCCATGACCCCGGCCCAGCCGGCTCTATCCTGGCTCCACTCCTAGCTGGCTGGCGCCTTCCTCCCTCCTCGCTAGGGGCCCCTGCCTTTGCTGCCCGGCCGGAGAGAGCCCAGCGCCGGGCGAGGTAGGCAGGCAGCCACAGTCCAGCTCCAAGCTGCAAGCCGGGAGCAGGTGGCTGCGGCCCGACTCCCAACCAGCGGGGTGTGGGCAACTTCAGAAAGCCAGTGGCCTGCAGGCCAGGGGTTGAGAACCCCTGGTTTAGTGTGTTTAATCTGTGCTTGTTAATGAAAATTCAGTACTGCTGGGGTGTTGGGGACAGGGATCTTTTTCATGCTGGTTAGCATTTCTTTGTCTCTGGAATCTGGACTTTTGGGTTGGAATTACATTTGAGATGTTTTATGCCTTCAGGCTGTGAGTACTAAAAAATTAAAACTATTATTCTCTGGATATAGTTTGGGAATGGGATAGCCCTTTGGGAATGGAAACAACGAATTCCCAACAGAATGGAGAAATACATTTTGCATTGGCTTCTACTGATGAGTACAACAGGATTGTACGACTGTACTGTCATTATTAGTGGGAGGCACAAACCTAACCCACTCTACGGAGTACTAAAATTGTCTCACCTTATAGATGATATTAATTACAGCCTGCAGGCTTATCCTGCAAAATTGAAACCTTAATTAAGCAGCCGTGAAACTCACTTCTCTGGATGCCATACATATCAAAACTGCAGAGAAATGACTTCTGTGAAGTGACAGTTACTGCAAATCAGTCTGAAGTTATTTAATTTTTTCAGAAGTACAAAATAATTACAAACAGTGAGCTATGAAATAAAAATTAAAAAATCATTATTAAAAATAGTTATTAAAATAAATATTTAAATTTGTATTATAAATACATTCAAACTCAATTAATCTGGGAAGGGCATAACGACAGTAATGAAATCAGTCATTTATTTTTTAAAAAATTAAAAAACCTGCCATCCACATAAAATCACTGATTCTTAAATATAAATACATCCCAACTATCATTATAAGAGCATACAATGACATTATTAAATAACAGCAAACATACTCTGTATATTGGAACATTCACTGTGTGTTCTCCTCACATACAAATTAATGTCCATATGGAAAGATGCCGAAAATTCACTACGTACAATACACCTTATTTAGACAGAAGACTGGAGTTCCGATCAGTTCCAAGGTACTTTTCTCCCTAAGACGTTGTTGGTGATTTTCTGTGGGGAAACATGAAGACAAATGACAGATACATTAGTATTATTCCTCTAAGAATGCCACTTCCTAGCATTTAACTGCTAAAAGCACTGTCTCCTCAATAAATAAATGCTCATACATCCCTTAGCATATATTTCACCAACTGTTCTTTCCCACTGGGCCCTATAAGAGACAAGAATATTAACACACTTCTCATTGGTAGAATAGCACCAACAGAGAACCAGAGAAGGACAACATGTCTATTGTTATTACACAAGAAAACGGGGGACTAGTGTGTAACTATCTTTTTTTCCGAGAAACTGTTGATATCTCAATTATGAATTCTCAAATGTTTTTGACTAACATAAGGGACTTACCGTGCAAAGAAAGTGACAGCTCTTATTCCCTTTTAATTGCAGTTCAGTAAACAAAGGAAATGAACCATCCACTCCTCCAGACAGCCAGATTACAGCCACAGTTGTGCATCACTGAATAAGATAAAAACTCCCTACTCCTCTTGTCTAGCAATGCAGTATGGTGCACATACACAAAGATACTGGACGGCCTGCTACAGATGTGAGTTTGGGAACAGAACTCTCTTTTTCAATTTCTGTAATTGCATTGTCATGACAAGGTAAACAAAGGCTTACAACACAGTTAATGGATCAGATGGTGTTGTACACAAACAGGTTCTCCACTGATGGTTTGATTTTATACAACATCTAGGCTGTATTGTTATTCTTTTCTGGTACAGCGAGTCTGTCTCGTTGTGAGGCTGTTTCAGACAACTGTTACCCTTTGGCCAAGGAATTGCACCACACTTCTTCCTCACACTTTGGTGGAAGAACTTCTACTATTTCTGAGAGTTCAAGTTCTCTCTCACTCTTTTCCCCTACACCACTCTCCGAATATGACATCTCTTCTCTTCGAGCAACCAGTGGGCCTTGTGATCTCTGATACTAAGTGAACAAACTTCAAAAAGTTCAGGTACAAAAGCACCACAACTGTGTGCTGGTTCAGTCAGCAGGTCACAGTATCTCCAAAGCACAGCACAGTCTTATTCAACTTTGTAAATTTCCAGGATTATCTACTTGAGCTACTCACAGAGGGAACTGATATGCCCATTAGCAGAGCTCACCTACTGCTCTACGTGCAGGAGGCAGATATGCACAGTGCCCCAAATCATTACAATATGCATAATGGAAGATTTTGTAAGCAACAGAGCGATCATCATCCATCTCAGTATGGAATCTGAACACTGCGCACATGCTGCCCTATCCACCCTGTGATCTCCAAGTCAAACAGCTACCGAAAAACAGCCTTGACTGGAAGAAATGACATTTGACATGCGCAGCGGCATGGTACTGGTGCCGGCGGTTACGCGTTCTTGTTTTCTAACTGGCAGTTCTGTAGCAAGTGGATCTATCACATGGCCTCCGACTACCTAGGTGGTACCAAACTGAACTCTGATCCCAGAGATGGAAAATGAGAACTTTAACCTTAATAATTAAAAACCCGTTTCGAAGTCACTGGGAGGAGGCAACAAGGAGGTTGGAAATGAAATGAAAAGGAACAGATTCTCTAAGGCAGCAAGCAGCGGGGAATGGCAGCCTAGGGAAACAACCCTCTTTCTTCCAGCAGATGTAGGGACACCTAGTGGCCGCTATCTTGCTCGCAGCCCCACGCCCTTAACGGGACGTCTCATCTCAGAAACCGATTCACTGTTTCTGATTTTCAAAGCGGGAATGGTCACTTGTCTTTAAAAGGAAAAATACATCATCCAATTAATCTGTCCAACCCCTGTGGGATTTTTTTCCTATGTTACCTAGCTCTGATTCATCCACAGAGCAGCATCCCTCCTAGGCCCTGAATGAGACAGGGGTCCTGTGGAAAAAATAGTATGTGATCATGCCGTTAAAGACTATATTCTGATGTGTACAAACAAGAGGGTCCAGTTCAGTTACACAGTCAGCCTGGAACTCCCCCCAGTCTCAGTCTCCTTGTCTAGCCAGTCCCAGGCCTTGTCTATACTGAGAAAACTGCACTGATCCTTGTCGGGATCGATTGATCGGCCAGTGTAGACCTGCTCACACGATCCTGGAAGTGCTCCCCATTTGATGCAGTTACTCCACCCTCCCAAGCGAAGTAACGCTGCGTTGACAGAAGAGCCCTGCCGGGCAACGCAGCCCAGTCAAGACAGCACAGTAAGAAGTAAGTCAGTCGACAGGAGATACGCAATCGGTGGCACACCGTCGACTTATCCCCACAGTATAGACTAGGCCCCAGTCGCACCTACACCAACTCACATTTTCTCTCCCTGTGGCAGGCTCCAATCCCAGTCTCGCTCCATGCACACCATGCTCATTGGTCCAACCGAGTGATCAGCAGGATCGGCACGTGTCCCCTTTGCATTCAAACCTGACAGCTTTCTCCTCCATTCTGCCTGGACCCAGGAAGGGAGTCTTCCCTGGGAATGCAGCACACAGGACCCCTGCTCTCAACTCTTGTTCCCACAGCCCAGCTCTGACAGAGTCCACAGCAGCTCAGGGCTGCCGTTGCAGAGAAACTCCTGCTCAGCCTCAAGCTGGAGCATGTCCAGGGTGGACAAAATCTACAGGGAATTTAAATGCTAAAATCCAAGCTGTCTCTGCTGAGCATGTGCAAAACTTCAACTTTTTAAAGGCTTATAATACTGGCAGATTTTCACAGCAATAGCAAAAAGCACATCCCTGACACAAAGGCCATCTCCCTGCCAAATTTTTAGTCCCTGCTCCAAACCATGAAAGCTCTAGAATTCTTCAAAGAAAAGGTCCTGGGAACATTTTAAAATGGGCCAAACAACGTATTTTTCCTTAGCCTCGCCCTTGGAAATGGCGCAGCCATTTTTGCAGAAACTTAAAAACAAACCAACCATCCAACCCACCCTGGTCAGGGGCGGGGAGGACAAGGCCAGAGGCCCAGGAGGCGAAATGAAAAAGACAAGGGCAAACGACCTTAGGAGAGAAGGCAGTGTGGTCAAGGAGAGCGGGCAATGAAGGCAGGCACTCAGAAGACATGGGTTCTAATTCCTGTCTCTGCCACTGACGTGTTGTGTGACCCTGGCTAAGTCGCTTCCCCTCTCTGGGCCTCTGTTTCCCTTCCGATCCTTTCTTTAATCTATTTAGACTGAGCTGTTCCAGGCAGGGACTTCTCTTGCTACGTTTGTACAGCAACTGCCAAAACGGGACTCTGATCAAAGCTGGACCTTTTAGACACTACTGTAACACAAAAAATAATACATAATAAAAAATAGAAACTGAGGACCATATACTTAGAGCCCCAGTTTATTTCAAATAAGGAACTCAAATCCAAAACTGCAGAACTATTAACTGTAGTATGTAACCTATTATTGAAATCACCCACTGTATCAGCTAGCTGGAAGGCTAATGGAATGCAATTTTTTTTAAAAAAAAAAGGCTCCTTCAGACACAATCCTGCTAATCACAGTATAAGCCCAATTGATTGAAACTATAGTAAAGAACAGAATGATGAGACATTTGTTGGGGAAGAGTAAATGTGGCTTTTGTAAAAGGGAAGTCATGCCTTGCCAACTCTTAGGAGTCTCTGAGGGCGTCAACAAGCATGTGGAAAAGGGTGATGCAGTCGACATAGTATACTTGGATTTTCAGAAAGCCTCTGACAAGCTCCCACACCAAAAACGCTTATGGAAATTAAGTAGCCATGGGACAAGAGGGAAGGTCCTCTCATGGCTGAAAGATAGGACACAAAGTGTAGGAATAAATGTTCAGTTCTCACAAGAGAAAAAGGTGAACAGCAGGTTCCCCCAAGGATCTGTATTAGGATCTGTGCTTTTGACATATTTATTAAAGGAGAACAGGGGTGAACAGTGAAGAGGCAAGGCTTGCAGACAACACACAATTATTTAAGGTAGTTAAGTCCAAAGCAGACTGCCAGGAGTCACAGCGGACGCTCATAAACTGGATAAATCCATTAATAGCTGTTAGTCAAGATAGTCAAGGATATAACCTCATGCTTGGGCAACCCTACACCTCTGATTGCCAAAAGCTGGAACTGGAGAATCACTCAGTAATTTCCCTGTCCTGTTCATTCCCTAGGAAATACCTGGCATTGCCCAGTGTCAGAAGACAGAAAACTGAGCTAGATGAATGATTGGTCTGACCCAGTATAGCAACTCTTGTGTTCTTATCACCTCAATTATATATATATATATATATATATATACACACATATATATATTTTAAAGAGATAAGGAAGGTGAGGCAATATCTTTTATTGGACCAATTTCTGTATGATGTTTTGTTTTGTGCATCTGCTCAGGAAATAGATGTTTCTGCACAATCTGGCTTCCTTCCAGTTGGGAAGTTTCCATTTTAAATGGCAAAATTCGATATCCTCCATTGGTGTGCAGCATTGTAGCCAAGCTGGTCCCAGGATATTTATCAAATAAAAAGATATTATCCCATTTACCTTTTCTCTCTCACATCCTGGGACTAACATGGATGCAACACAAATTAAACAAGATTTACATACACATGCATAAATTAAAGTAGTTAGTCCAAAGTTCGTATCAAGGGGATGTGAAAAACCACCTGAGTTACACACTTCTAATGGTTTATGCCATCTCCAGCGCCATTCTATGGAATTACAGTTTCTTTATGCACAACTAGATCTCCTTACATTAAGAACTGATGTCATCAATCGCATGTTAACAACAGCTAAACAATTCACAGCATTGTTTTCTTCTGTGACGGCACCGAAAAAATAAGATGTACTGTGTTTATTGCAGTGAATCACCCAGTCCTCTGAATCAAGGCCACATGCACATCTGAACCTTCCTGCTTTGTGCCCTCCACCTCTATGATTGGAGATGTGTTAACTAGTCACTTCACCTTGAGTGGTCGCTTGAAATGTGTGTTAACGACTTATGTTAAAGAATCTGTTCCATCTTGTATTTAGCTGTGACACGAGGTACATTTCCCAGACCTGAGGAAGAGCTCCGTGTAAGCTTGAAACCTTGTCTGTCTCACCAACAGAAGTTGTTCCAGTAGAGACGTTATCTCACCCACTTTGTCTCTACTATGCAGTGAATTATTCCCTGAGTCTAGTGTTCTCTGAAGATTATGTTTGAGGGATGGGTTCTGGATGAAGGGAGAAGCTGAGCCAGTTCTGATTAGAAAATTTGGGGGTTCAGAGTTGTGACATCAATAGGGACAAGAAGGTTGGAAGAAGCAATTTCTATTTTGTATTAAGTCACAATGCAAGAGCTAAATATATGGAAGCCTAGAACATTTGCATCATGAAAGTGAAAACACACTTCGTCTGTCTAGATCATCCCCAACAGACGTTTGTTTCACCTGTTCTTGAAAACCTCCAGTGACAGGGATTCCATAACCACCATTCTAAGCTATTCCCCTTATAAAGCTTTTCCTAATATCTGATCTAAATCTTCCTTGCTGCAAACGAAGCTGATTACATGAGGAACAACTGATCACCACCCCCTTTATAACAAATCTTTAACCTATTTGAAAATGGTTATCAGGTCCCCGCTCAGTCCTCTCTAGACTAAACATGCTCTTTAGTTTTCTTTAAATCCTCTCTCAGATGTCAGGTTTTCTAAACCTTTTATCATTTTTGTTCCTCCCCTCTGGACTCTCTCCAATTTATCCACATCTTTCCTAAAACATGGTTCCCAGAATTGGACACACTACTCCAGTGCGGAGTAGAGCAGAACAGCTACTTACTGTGTCATATATACACGAATCCAGTTAATGTACCCCAGTCTTTTTGGCAACTGCACCACATTGTTGACTTGTACTCAATATGCGATCCCCTATAGCCCCCAGATCACTTTCTGCAGTACTACCACCTAGCCAAGTATTCTTCATTCTGTAGTTTGGCATTTCATTTTTCCTCTCTAAGTAAAGAACTTCACACTTGTCTTTACTGGGTTTTATCTTGCTGATTTCAGACCAATTCTCCAATTTGTCAAAGTCATTCTGAATTCTAAACATGTCCTCCAAATTACCTGCAACCCCTCCCAGCTTCGTGTCATCTGCAAATTCTATAAGCATGCTTTCCACTCCATGATCTGAAATGTTAACTGAAAATATTGAATAGTATCAGGCCCAGGACGGACTCATGCAGGACCCCACCAGATAAAACCTCCCTGTTTGACAATGAATCATTGATAATTACACTGAAAAAAATATAGCTTTTCAAACAATTCTGCTTTGTCTTTATAGTGCAGGCAACGTAGAGTAAATGAATTTGATCCAAAGTAAGAGATCCTAAATATTCTAGTCTAGCTTGTTTGCCTGGAGTTCCCTGGTGACCCATGGAAGGCCAGCTTATGAGACCAAACACATACCGTTTTGTAAAGTTGTGCTTTCAGTCGATATGATGTATATTCAGATTTTCTTTTCTCTTCCTCTCGCCTCTTCCGCACCTCAGGCAATTGTTCATAGATTCTTTGTGTAAATAGAAAGACAAAAAAAGTTATATGAAAGTAAAGGAACTTGTTAGTGCAAAAAGCACACTTCATGTTTTCTAAAAGGCTTCTGGCTAAACATAGGAGAGAAAGACTATCTTTTGTGGCTGTTGGTGGATGGAGACCAAATGTAGAATACACAAGTTCCCACAACCCCCAATGACATTCATTGAAGCACCACCTCCTAAAAGAATATTGTTGGGAGTAATGTCAATGCTAGGGCACCCCTGCAAGTCCAAGAAGTGCAACTTTCAATATCATCAGCAGGAAATGCGGCTGCCAGTGGATGGGCATATTGGGCTCCAAATATCACGTTTCTCCATAAAGGGTAGATATTTCCGTAGTGAGAAGCACTTAAAATGCATCAAACTTTGGCAAAGCCATCTCTGAAATCCAAAGATTTTGCCCTCTCTTCCTGTCGAGCCTCCCCCAGGCAGGCACCAGGGATAAAGGGAAGCCGTGAACTCAGGAAGCAGAAGGACTAGGACCTCTGCCAATTCAGCAGAGCTCAGGTTCTGGTCTCCTTTCTATACACTGGCCAGGCAAAGAAGGCAGCAGACCCCGCTGCCTCTTTCTAGAGTGGGGCACAGAAGCCATGTTCACCCCACACTCCCCAAATCTCTAAGTCTCGTATCTGCTTTAAGACTAGAAAGCCCTGCAAATTTCATGACAATGCCAACTTCACGTAGGGCTGCATGGCTCCAATAATAAAAAAATTAACTGGATGGAGAGCCTATCATATTCTGAATTGTCAGCTCTCTGTAATACTTGAACAAGAAAAACTGTATGTTACTCTGTTTCGCACACATAGAGATTTGCGATTGAGTGAATACAGTAGAAACTTTTTATAGACACCATGTTGTACCAAAAATATCTTCTTTTAAGAGATTTAATGCTTTGCTTTTTTATGCAATAGCATTTGTCAAATCAGTCCTACACTGACAGAAGGAACTGGAAGCAGATTTTCTTTTAACACATTTATTCCATGAACTGGTACTCAATTGAAAGGGTTTCAGTGGATTCTGTTTTGAGGATGAGGGACACGTAGGATCAAAGATAGCTGAGAATAAGTGGATACATCTCCAATGGAAGTCTCTGTACTAATTCCAGCAGGGACATAAGATGGTCAGAAAACAGGTACAAGTGACAAAATTGTGTAACTTGCACCAATTTGACATTTAGCAGGTGTGTAAAACACACCACAAGGTATGGAAGTGGGGAAGGTTAGCAGGAAAAGAAATGGGAGGGCAGTAGATAAAGCAGACTCTTCCTACTTTAAATACCCTTTCACAATCTCCAACCATCCCAGGGAATGAATTAGACCAGTGCTGAATCTGATTCCCATGCCAGACCTTAAAATGCAAACTAGGATAAACCACAACATTTGTCGAGAGTTCAGACGACCATGTACAAGCATAACAGAGTCTTGTGGCACTTATAAAGACTAACAGATTTATGTACAAGCATGTTAGAATTAACACTCAGTTATCTTGAGTTAAACTCTAGGGCAGACATACCCTATGGAAGTGAATCCTGTGGGAGTAGGCAAATAAGAATGAGAGAGAATTAAAAGAAAGGACTCTACTATATAAAAATACAAGACCAAGAACACAAGCAATACAACGTTAACAGTTCCCCTAATGTCCAGCTCTTTGTTACTACCTTCTCTCAGACATACCTTCTCTTTTGTCCCTGCTTTCCTACTCTCCCTGTGGCTGCTCCCAGCTCAATATTTCTAAAAACGTCACTAGCAGCATTACCTCTATAGAGAAGACAAAATGAATAACATTTGGATTCTTATTTTACTTCTCTTAACCCTTAAACTAAAGGAATTAGGTGGCTCTCGGATTAATACGCTGGTCTTTCACCTCTGACGTCACAGGTTCAGAACTGCAGCAGTTCATAAGTGAAAAGGCTACTCGTGATTTCATTCTCTGGGTGGATGCTTCGTCCAGGAAGGGTGGTCTCAAGGGGTTAGGGTGTTAACCTAATACTTGGGCGACCCGGGTTCAATTCCCTACTCAGAAACAAACTTCTTGTGTGATCTTGGCCAAGTCACTCAGCCTCTCTGGGCCTCAGCTCCTCATCTGTAAAACAGGGCTAAGAGCACCAACCTACTCTACAGGGCTGTTGTGAGACTAATACATTAACGATATTAAAGATTGTGAAGTGATTTGTGAGCTATAATCAAAAGTACTTGATAAAAGAAATGAGTAATTACCATGGGTGGGATTTTCAAAAGCTTTTAGCACTAGCCAAACTCCGCTTTCACTGAAGTCAAAGGTAAGACTTGCATTCGAATTCAGTGGAAGTAGAACTCAGCTGACGGAGAGCACTTCTGAAAATCCCCCTCCATGAAAGCAAGACACAATGTGGGCTGTAACACCACAGCTGGCAGTCTTGGCCGAGGAGAGGTCCAGGACTGTGTTGTAGGTCAGAGCTGAATGGTTCAGTCGCCCAAGGAGCTTGCCTCTTGCCAACATATTCAGCTCCCCGCTGCGCACTAAAACATTCACCTAGAGACAAAACTGCCACGTCTGGGCAGATTTTCAGAAAGTGCAGAAGCATCCGCCTATTAAGATCCACTGCCTAAATTTAGTATTTATCTTGCCATACTACAGTAATGTGTATTCCATCTGAGAGCGCTTTTCTGAGCAAAGCAATCAGTTTCAGGCATATATGTTAGTGTTAGCACCATGATCTTCTATAAGCATTAGGACATGCACCTTTTTGAAGTCACTAAAACATGGAAATGTGTGTGTTAATAAGAAGTTACATTACCCTTCCAACAGAAGACCCTACATTTTCTACAAAACTCACTTGACATATTAAAAATATCCAAAACCTTCACATGCAAGTGTGATGTATCTATCCTCACTACCCCGTTCAAGTCACCTGATTTACAGGCTATTTGAAAAAAGTATTTTTAGCCTTACCGTTTAGATCTCTGAACCATTTCACTTTTTGGAATTGTACTTTTCTTCTGTTTTACCTGGTAATCTAAATGGAAAGGAAAAGTTCTCAGCATAATAAAACTCTAAAGCTTACAAAAACAATGAACGAGTTTGTTTAGAGTGGAAAACTGTCCTCCTATGTTATTCATATATACAATTAATTTATATAAAATGGATAACTATCCTATTATAAAAAACTCATCATGCATGTATAAAAGTAATTTATATAATCTCATTAGAGATTACAGACTCTCATCAGAAATATGTACACTGAGAATAATGCTCTGTATGCAAAATGTGTAAATTCAGTATTTCCTTTAGAGCACAAAAAGGCATAAACCTGAGGCACCTCTGTGAGCGAGTAGATAATTAGCATTCTTATAACCCTTCTTCTCAGGGGGATTGAACAACTCCTCTCGCTCGCTCTGCAACACACACTGTATTTTCCTCTCTTCCATGATGAGCTTCAGGCGTTTCACACGCTCCCCAGAGCGGGAGATGAAATCAGGGCGGTGCAAAGCAAGAGCCTCCTAAGAAGGGGAAAAAACGAGTGTATAAAGTAGCTTCAGAACATACCTCCAAGTTGGGAGGGGATTATCAAAATATTTAACCACATTAATGAACTGTGGAAAACAATCTTTTCAAAGAGTCACTCTTACATGGCACAGAATATCACATCCATAATGCTGAGTAATACTTTGGTGCTAAACAACATGAAAGCCACCTGGCTGAGGAAAAGAGCAGCTAAAATAACTTGCTAAAAAGATAAACTTCAGTTTAAATAAGCAGGATAAAGATCAGGCAGCCACACATCCAGGACAAGTTACTGGTAGCCCCTTCCCTCAAAATAAAACTGAAGTCTATTATTGCTCTTTTTAAATAGCATATATTTCGTTAGTGGCCACATTATTCTGGCTTCTAAGGAGATCTTTACAATGACTCATAGACTTTAAGGTCAGCAGGGACCAGTACGATCATCTAGTCTGACCTCCTGCAAAATGCAGGCCTCAAGACCTCACCCACCCACTCCAGCAATAGGCCACCAACCTACGACTGAGTTATTTACCTCCTTAAATCATGACTTAAGGACTTCAAGATACAGAGAATTCACCGGTAGGTGAGCCATGCCCTGTGCTACAGAAGAAGGCAAAAAACCCGCAGAGCCCAGGCCAATCAGCCCTGGGGGAAAATGGGGTCTCAGCATTCCACGTTCATTTTAACCCTGAGATTTAGTGGTAATAAAAAGCTTTCAAAATACAAAGCTAATGAGTACTATGTGTTGACTGCATCCGAGACCCCTTCCTTGAACTTCTTTCTGATGCGTGTTTGTGCTGACACCACCTGCCTTTTCTCCTGTATCTCAAGGCAGCAGATGATCATGCCCTTGCTGAGGCAGGCCCTATGGGCGTGGAACTCATTGCCCCTTGTCATCAACTTCTGTCCACCCCTCCTCACTTTGGTAAAACAGTGTTTTTCACACGCGTACAGTATAATCACACCTGGCCATCACTGTCTATGCAGCTTCCTGTGTGGTTTCCATTTCATAGGTTACTTTCCTATGCTTTTATTGTATTTTCTCTTTAAAATACATCACACACTAATTTTTATTATTTAGCATCCCATGAACACTGCTGCAGGGGAGCAAATTAAAAACTGTAAGTTGCTATCACTGCTGCAACATTGCTTCCCAAGCCCTGTAGGCAGCTAACTTGCACCCTGAAATATGAGATTTGATCATCCGGATTATAACACCTATGACTGTACAAGCTAAGCTAAACAGTATGAAATCATCCAACTCTTCTTAAAAAACCCACAATAGCATTGTACTTGTTGACCGCCTACAGCAGTGAAAGCAAAATGGTGAAAATCAGGGCCACAAGTTTTGTTACTATGAGCACATAAAGATGGCTTCATCTTCTCCATGTTCTCTGCTTCCCCCCTCCAAACCTACAGTAAAACAAGAACCTCCATAGTACAGTGTTCTTACCTGCAGCGTCATTTTCACAAATGGTCTTGGGGGCTTGTTCTCAACATCTATTCTTGGGCCTGCTGGTTGAATCTTGATGCTACCTCGCTGCTCTTGCAAGTTCCTCTCTCGGAGCGGCTCTCTCCACGGCTTTGTACTGGTCAGTGGCTCAAACCAGGATGGACCAGGACCAGAAAAGGAGCTAGATTTGTTTTCCTTCCTAGAGTCAGATTTTAAATCCTCAGCAGGAACAAACCAGGAAACTCCTAATGAAAATATTTTTAGAGCCAAAAAGGCAAAATTAGAGAAAAATGTATTTTGAAGAATATATAATTTCTCATTTGCATCTCCCTTGGAGCCTCTCTGTACACAGTGTCTCACTGAATACAGTTAGGGACCTGACCTTGCAGATCCACCGACTTCAATGGGACTATTCATGTAAACACTAGGGCTGTTCCCAATGACTACATCTGCCAAACACTACAGAAAGTCCTTGAGTCTCTATTAATCAACATAGATAAAGTGCTCTTTGAAATAGCTCAGGCAACAAAGTTCTATTTACTTATACAGTCATTTACTAATAATTTCACATTTCTAAGTACCTGTGATCCCTCTATGGCTTTTTACAGATGTTTCTAAGAGGCAAAGACTTTGTATCTTCCAAAACTGAGAGGTACATGCAAGTGCTAGACCATCCTAAGTGTACAACCTTCTGGAAGTTAAATAAAACTAGAAGATACTCTTTAAGGTGATGCAGATACAACACTCTGATGGGTAGAGTTACCTGTTCCTAACCAAAAGGTGATGAAAAATAGCATCAAGAGATGGAAAATAATGTATTTTAGGTCATTTCAACAGCTACATAGCTGTGTGTTGAAGGTAAATTCAAATTAGGAGGCTGTACCGTGTCCCTCCCCAAGATATTCCCATAGCTAAAGAGAGAGACCAGAACACTTCCTTCCAACATCATGACCTTCCCATCACCTTACAACTCCCTTACTCTGTGAAGCCCATAACAAGTGAATCAATAATATTCATATTTCGTATCTTTATTGTTTTAATACATGTAACTTAATGGAAATGCCAAGATGTTCACATCTAAACAAAGTACTCCATGAGTGTATACTTGACTTGTTCTTTCTTGCTACATTTACTCCCTGTATTTGTCACCATCACTTGTTATGACATGTCTGAAATTCAGATTGCGAGCACTAAAGATAATCAACTATAAACACTTCATGAAAGTAAGTGGTTCCATTGCCTTTTTTAAAAAAAATACAGCTGTGCCACAGCTACAGACTGTTCTCACAGGACCAGCAAGGGATCTCATGATTATGTATGTACTTGTAATATATGCTGCCTGACATGAAACGTAAGCACTTTCCCATTCACAAAGGTGCAATATTTGGGTCTGACCTTGTGGTATTTGTGGCCTGTTCCTTTTTGTCTTTTTGTCCATGAGAAAATTGCCTGGCTGTCCCTTCTGTTTCCCCTTGCCTCCTGGGTTTCGAAAATCTGAAAACACACCATCCAACTGCCCAAAACCATCATCAGCACAACTCAAGGGTTTCTGTGGCCTCACTTGGCTTGATCTTGGGGTGGGGAAAGTCATACCGACATCTCGAGTGTTCTTCTTGGTTGCACTGTTCACAATCTCCAAGTCTCCTGTAGTTCAAAAGAAATAAAAAGAAACACATTACGCTGGAGTAGAAATGACTCAACGTGTTAAGATACTGGGAAGCCATCCCTGGCCCTTCCAAAGAGCAAGTATCTCTGTGTACTCTGACCATGTCAGCTCTTACAAGCTAAGCAGGATTGAATTAGACCAGAACACTGATGGAAGACTGCCGAGGAACATCTACGAGCTGCAGAGTGTTTTTTGCCATTTACTGTAATCTTAACTATGGGAGCTCAATAACTCTGAGGGTTGGTAAAATTGGACTTGCACCTTTTAAGTTATCACTCCAATCTAACTCAAGTCCAGTGACCGAGGGTCACTAGATGACGATCCATGTGAAATTAGTTTTGTGGCATCAGTCAGACTCCCAGGGGAAAAGGTGTCTACGTCACAACGCCATTAATACAATTAGAATTAATTGGTTCCTTTGCTGGCAATTTCAGTGAAGGTCAAACACTGAACGGGTCGAGGGAGTGAACTACCATCTCTCCGCTAGAGGAAGGCTCTCTCTAGCTGAGGCACAAAAGTAAGTCGGTGCATCCTTGTGCTGCTTATGCCTGTAATGTTCATTTTTGTGGACAAACAGAATCCTTCGATTAAGGGGGGTCAGGCCAGCCCTTTCCACCTATGCAAAGTTTAATTTATAAAAGATTTCTAAATAGTTGGGACACAAAGGAGAACTAAAAATGTGTGCAACGGAAGGTGTTAACCAAGACTTAAGAAACTATAAAGCAACCTTGGGGAAGAGTGTCGTGACCATTTACGAGCCCAGACACAGAGTTTACTCACATCTCCTTACCAAAATAATGATATGGAAAGCAGGTATTCTGTTTGCCCATCAAAACCAGCTACTCATCCCATACAGTAGGATTTTGCAAGGCTGCTTTCAGGGAGTGGTGGAATTGAAAACTGTACTGAAAAGAAAATGCCTGAACACAGGAATTGTACCGTCAATGGATAATTCATATCTTTAGGAAAGGACAAGAGATGTTCAAAGGGAGAATGTCAGCAGGGAGAAAGGTTGTTGTGGGCATGCTGACTACAAAGACATTCGGTGACTTGAATACTGACAAAGGACCTCAGGGGCTTGATAACTCTTGCCAGAGAAAAATAATGTGGAAGATAGAGCTAGGTCACTTCTCTGTTACTGAGCTGGATCACAGGTCTGGTTTATCTGAACTCTCAAATGAGCAAAAACGGTGGCCAGTAGCACAGAGAGAGCCAGCACAATACGTTATTGTGAAAGGATCTAAGCGATACAATCAGATACGTACCTGGTCAGCAGAGACATGCATTAGAGTTTGAAGCAGCCCTCTATAATGCTTCTGAAGAGATGAAAGTCAGAAGCAAATAAGCAACGGCAAAGTCGGGACCTAAGAAACCCACCTGCTTGGATGCCCTTGTTTAACATCCGTGTGTGTCGCTTGCTGCTGAGGGCACAGCTTGGTCCCCAAGAACTGTTGATTGTAGAAACAGAATCTGATGATGTAATGGAGTCTACCATCTAGAAAAAAACGTAACAGGTGCATGGGGATCTGCATTCAACTCAGGTAGCAGGGAGGCAGGTGTGAGGGGATAAGCTGCGAGGGAACAATCTTCTCCATCTCAGTTTTTTTACATACTCCATTTTCACCCTCAACTCAGGCCTACCAACATCTTGCCATGACATTCTGCACAATTCAGCCAGCCTAGACTCTCTTTTGTTTCGAAGAACAGATGTACACTGCTGGCATCCAATCTGAAAAACGAGGAGCTCCACTCTTGCCAGTTTTCCCGAAAACAAGAAAATAGCAATGGTTAGCAGCTCTGTCACCAGTCACTAACTTAGTCAGCCTCGGAGTCCTAAAGCAAAGCCATTCAAAATTTATATTAGTAATATTTACTGTCTTAAAACAAACTGGTTTAGAAACAAGATTTTTAGAGCTTCACCTTCGTGCTTTAGCTGACCCTATGTTAATACCTTTCTAGCAAGAAGAGTGTTTACACATTGTTCTCTAGAGTTGAACCTGTTCTCTAGACAGGTGGTGGGTATCATGAGATCAGATCACGAAAGGGATGAACTCACTCGCCTCCCATTAAGCATTTCTCACATTGTGGGCACTCAAAATATTGTGGCTCTGAATATAAAAGTATTTGGCTGTCCATAGGGCAACAAGATCTGTCTACTGAGATTCTTATACAGAGCCCAACACCACAGGAGCACTTATTAACAATTCTTTTGTGGATGCAAGCCAAAAGGTTGCAGGTCACCAGAGCATTTAATGCCGGCCCGTGACGGGAGTTAAGCATGCAGCTTGCTTAGTATGGCTCAGTAGTGCCGTTATATGCACCTACCGCAGAGACTGGTGGTTTAGCTGAGCCCCTTGTTCACAAAGTTGGAGGGATAACCTGAGAGAAGAGGCACTGTGCAACTTCAAGAGAGAACATTTGTGCTTTGGAGATTAATGCTCTGAAGTATTGATTTCTCAACCTTTCGATACTATTATACCCCTTTCAGGAGCCTGATTTGTCTTGTGTTCCCTAAAGTTTCACCTCCTTTAAACACTACTTGCTTCAGACCTCAACAAATCTGTTTCTGGTTGCCATTGAGACCAGTTTCAGTAGCCTGTCGCCCTGCTCCACTGCAGAAATGTAACAGAGGAGTGCCCTCTGGCGGTCAAAAGTAAAATTGTTGGTGCCTAGCTATGAGCCAATTTTATCCACCGCTGACTTGCTTACAAAATCAGACATGACAGGGGAATGAAAAATAAATAAATAGTTATTGCTCTGGACCTATTGTACCTTCATTGCCACCAAACTGACACAATGTATAATTTCAAGCACCACATTTAAAAGTCCTGGTTTTTATCATGAAACATACAGAAATGCATCACTTTGCCTCTTGTAACATTAATTACTGCTCTGGCAGATTTTACAAGATAGATGTGGCAGATATATGCCTACATATCAGAGAACAGAATCAAAATGCAGAGATACTTTCTGGGGAACAGACCATGATTTCCCTCCTACCTAAACAAGCATTCATCATTCATGCAGGATTCAATATATGCAGCCATTCAGCAGTGAATATACACATGCTTATTACCGTTCCAACCAAATTCAATGTAAACCATGGTTACTTACTTGTACAGTAACTGGAGTTCTTTGAGCATTTGTTGCACATATAGACATTCCCCAACCTGTCCTCCATCCCTTCTACCTTGGAGTCTTTCGCCAATCAGGTGGAGAGAAAACTGAGGAGGCGGTTGGCATGCTCTATCCTTTTATGTCCTTGACGAGGGGCACAAGGATGCTCTGAGCACGTGTCTCTATATGGACACTTCCAGCCCAAAGTGGTTGGGATGTGTGCATGTCATTAGTAGAAAGTACGTATAGATAATAGATCTTGAAGAACTCCAGTTACTGTACAGTTAAGTGACTTTCCTTTTGGTATAGAAACCACTACTCCAAGACATGGTTGGTACTGCATGGTATTTAAATAATTATAGAATACATATCTTGTATAAAAGTGGCGCTCTTTTTATTGTCAACTCTGCAACTACAGAACCCTGTTTATGATAAACTTTTTTATTTATTAATAATTTTAGTGCCAAGTTTATGCTTAACATTATACAAACTCTGGACCTTCCTCAAGGTGATTGCTATCTAATATAATTTATTTAGTTTCTAAGACACTCCTCAAAGCTATATGTGGCACCAACCACAAAACTTTCCTTCCTTCTTCAAGCAAACATACATATGCATACTCCACAAATGGGGAGTCCCAGGGAGTGGACAACTGCCGTGGAGATGGGAACTTAGTTTTAGGAGCATAAAAACGTTAAGACAGCTTTTTCAAATATGCGGCTTCAGTGATAGTATGACGTTTAATAAATGTGTGAACAGAACCCCAGGTGGCTGCTTTCCATATGTCCAAAATAGACACATTCTTCAATGATGCTCTGATCAGCAAGCTGAGAGTCGTAGTAGCAGGATTTATTTTGGCCACGACATAAGTTCTCACATACAGAGAAATCCATCACGATAATCTCTGAGATAAGATGGTTTTGACTTTCACCTTCTCTACAATGGAGCCATAGAATCTGGGCAAAGAACTAAACATTTTCTTTCTTTGCAGATAAAATGCCAAGGCATCCCTTGCAGTAGCACAACCTCCTCTTTGGAAGTGTAGGGCTTAGAAAGAAATATAGGTTGGTGAATTTGCTGGTTCAGATGAAACTTTGATCACCTTTGGCAACAGTTTTGGGTGTGTCCTCAGATGTACCTTGTCTGGATAAGAGACGGTATAAGGAGTGATGCTGGGATTTCTCCTACCATACTTACAAAGGTAAGTGACTATGAAGAATGCCACAAAGACGGAGAGCAACTGCAACTCTGCACTTATCTTCATCGAGACTAGAATACAGAAAAGCTGGGTGTGACAATTAGCTTGCCACACACTAACTGGCCCTGTGGACTCTGCTACCAAGCGCTAAAAGTTCCTCCCTGGCTTCTGAAGTAGTGCTGTCAAAGGGCACAGTAACATGGTCCACATAAGCAGTGACTGTATGGAAAGCGACTGTCTATAGGGTCACACTCTGACGTGGCATACACTAAGTCTCCATGTAGACACAGAGCACAGCAGGATCTGTCAGAGGGGTCACACACTGGTGGCGCCGCATGGTGCTGAGATCTCCCGTCAATGATGCCTGTGCGTTCAGTACCAACACCGCCAGGGCCAGAAGCTGCAGTACCATAGTCTGTAGCACGAGAGTATTTGGTGCCAGGGCAGCCCTAGGTGGCACCATTGCTGAAGAGTAGGAAGCTGAAAGACCCAAGCTCTTCTATGCAGGAGTTTTTGGTACTGCTATTTGTGAAACCTCCTCAAAGTATCTTCTCGGTGCTTACCCACTGGCACGATGAGGAGATTGAACTTCGGTGGGCATCATACCGGGTTGTGACAGCTTAGAGACAAAGTGATATGAAGGAGATGTTGGCCCCAGTAAAGTACAAGGCAAGCAATTGTTAGAAACGTGATCTTTATGTGTAACCCAAGAATGGAGCTGCTGCTAATTATCACAAGTACAGAGAAACGTTCTGTGAGCCTGGCAGTAAAATAGTGTGAAACTCTAGCTGCTCACAGACTGATTAGGGTGCAGCGGGGAACAAAAGAAGAATTGCAATTGCATGGTAGTAAAAGGTAGTGATGTAGACAGTTTGTAGATTTGTAACAAAATGTGTTGTTATGACCATGTAGCAATTAAGTATTTCTGTTTAAAATAGAATTAGTTAGTGATGGATTAATATCTTTAAGGAAAATTGAAAAGAGTAATTGAGACGGTATGCATGGGTAGTTCGTGGAGGGGAGAAGTACCGGACCTAGATAAGGAGACCCCAGATGGCCGAAGAATGTGGTAATGTCAACAGGAGATGGCACCTATGAAGGACATCAAATATGTAACAGAAACAGAACAATAAGGGTGTCACGTTCGTTATCAAAGATGGGAACAACATGACAGCATAATTGAATTAGCTGGTTTTGGCCCTATAAAAGGGTGAAGAAAATTAGGGACTTTGGATCTGTTCTGCATGTCCCAAGGAGCATTGTGTCACGATCGACTGGATCCTGCTCCATCACTCGAGTTCAGCTGCCTGGCCAGTAGTCTTACTCAAGCAACGCTGAGGCTGGTAACTATCTCCCTACTGCAGAACTGTGTGTAAGTGTGTGTTAGAGTTAGGTAAAAAGAAAAAGATTTTCTGTACTAACAATAAACGCAGCTCATTGCCTTATCCCCTTTATAAGGTCTCGTTGCTCGTTTCTTGGTATAACAGAGACACTTTTTTCTTCTTCTAGAAGATCTTGGGTGAAGATCTACCTATAGAATTTGTGCCCCTGTATCTTTCCTGGTAACATTTTGTCAAATTTGGTTGATCTTGGAACCAAAACCGATGAAGCCCATTGGGCCAAAGAGCCAAGATTTGCATTCTTCAGTGACAAAAAAATCATGCACAGATAGGTCATGTAACCCAGCATCCAGTAACAACTTCATGGGTTTGATCTACAGCTACACTTCCCTATTCTTTGCAAGTGGCACAATTTCCAGGATTGTGCAAGTTCCCTCAAAACAAAACAAACATTTTAAGTGCCTATCATTAAAGGGCACAGTAAAGGGCACATGAGGGGCAGAATACAAGGGATTTGGTTGAGGCCAATATCAGAGCAGAGAAACCTTAGTTTTGATCAAACAAAGCTAATAAAACTAAGAAAATGCCAACAAGGTAATCATTATCACTAATTACGCTATTACAAGTTTGAAAAAGGCACAGTTCATTGACCACTGACATCAGCAATCCGCTCTGAATGGCAATTGGTGTGCTCAACTTTTCCCCGCCCTCAAATCAGAGTAGAAAGTCACTCATGGCGCATTCACAGCCCTACAGAGACTGCTGGCCAAAAGACTCCAAACTCAAGCACACAGGTCGCATGCACACCGTTAGTGGAATGCACATATGGACCATCAATCACTTGAAAAAGAATTTTCCAGAGGGGTGGCCGTGTTAGTCTGTAGTACAGCAAAAAACAACGAGAGTCCTGTGGCACCTTATAGACTAACAGATTTTCTTCGGCATAAGCTTTCGTGGGCTATAACCCACTTCGTCAGATGCAGTCCACGAAAGCTTATGCCGAAGAAAATCTGTTAGTCCATAAGGTGCCACAGGACTCTCGTTTTTTTTAAAAGAATGGCGGTTATCATCTACAGCCTGCCTGCCTTTGAATCCTGCATACCTTCATTACAACAAACAAAAATTAGCTACTCTTGGCCCTATATAGCCAGCATAACTATAGAAATGGAAGCTGAATTTCTAATCTACTCAAACATTCCGAGAAACTGGGCCTCAAGTTTTGAATATATAAATGCCAAATATTACAAAATAGTCGAAGGTTTTTTAAGTACGTAGCTGAACCAATTTTCTTTTGCCCTCATTTGAGGTACATCAATATTTCTTCTCCCTATTTTATACATGGGGACACTCCAAAACTAGAGTATCAGAGTTAGAGTTAGAACTCAAGAGTTTCTAGCTCCTGGCCCCACGTTCCTTCCACTGAAGCTACCTCACTGATGTTGTTTCAGAAGCAGAAAAACTAGAAAGCCTGTGTGGAGTTTACTGGGCTGCTAGCTGAAAAGGGTGAAAGGAAGAATCAGTTCCTGACCTGTAAACTAAGCATATTTGATCTAAAAGTTAGAGAGTATCAGCAAATATAGGATCCAAATGTCACTTTTAGAGAGTCGCTTTTCTGACTATAACAAACTTTATGATCAGTTTACCCAAATGATCCAAGTCAGGGTGCTTTTTGTTTGTTTGCTTTTCTTTTCTTTTGTTCTTAAAACAAGTTAGAGCCTTAAAAACCTCATCTCCTCCTAGGCATAAATTGACTAACCAGCTCGACACACATTGAAGACTGATTTATTAACTGCTTTCATCAAAAGATGACAGCATACCTTAATAAAATGGAAATGTAGATTTGCATTGATATACCACCATTTTGTTCCCTCAAAAATTAAATAGAATACACTAACATTAAAAAAATTCAGGAACCAGAAAACCATACTACACCAAAAAATATCACAGTCTATACTGTAATCTTCATCAAACCCCAGGCATCGTATTTTCTGATAGGACAAGAAATGAAGGACAACTAACTAAGGGCCAGGTCTAACATCCATTGAAATCAATAGAAATTCATTGATTTCAATTCATTTTGAATCAGGCCTTAAGATAGATTCACAGGTCTTTGCCCTGAGAATCTTACAGTCAAAAGTGACATCTACAGTCACAGTTACAAATAATAAACCAGAAAAGTGAAAAGTTAAGAGTTCTAATTTAAATTCGTCCATGTTATTAACACAATCATTAATTTTTCTCACTGGTGAGAGAAGCCTATCCTATAACAACCCTCTCTCTAGGCCATTGTACAGCAATCTCCAAATAAGAAACAATGGTTAAGTTTTCTAGTCTGTTTCTCATACAGTATCGATGAAGTTATTAGAAAAAAAAACTAAACAGATAGATTGCCTCTTAGTTTAACTGATCACATACCTGGATATCTCTTCTTTTTCTATGTCGCTCAGCAGAAGTCATGTTAGGATATTTCAAGCCCATTATTTGACTTCTTCCCTTGTCCCACTTTTCAGAGCGACTTTTCTGTTGACTGATGGTGCAATACAGTTGGGACAGTCTTGGAGACAAGCGCACTCTTTCATGACCAAAAGCCCTGATCAGCCTGGCAGTGTCAATGGTGGAAATGGAACTGCTCACCTCAGTCTGAGAAGTTATTTCCATCTCTGTTTGGGTCATCATGTCTGATTCAGAGGTGGTAGCATCTGTCACCACAATGGGGTCTTTAGTAGGCATGGTCTCTGAAGAGGTGTCACTCAGGGGATTTAAATATTTTTGTTTCAAGAATCTCTTCATGTGATTGATAGTTCTCCCTCCTGCCCTTTGTTGTCTAGACTCAGCTTGTCTTTTTTCATCATAACAGGCATCCGATCTTTCTTCAGCATTCAATACATTCCTATAAAAGTCTAGGTTATTTTCATACACCTTCTTGTCCTGAAGTCTTATTTTCTTCTGCATTCCTCCCTTAGTTTTCTCTCTAATATCACTCTTCTCGTTCTCTGTAGGCATTAGTGAATGCCTAATGGGATTCTGAAGGACTCTGGCCAGTCGATCAAGGCGTTCCACTAAGGACAGCTCACTGCTGCTCTTAAGATTATCGTGGTGGTGCTCTTTTTGACGGTCTAAAAACTTAGTCCAAAGCTCATCCAAACTGCCAGTGGAATAGGTACTCTGTTTCAGTGGTAGATCAATCTTCCGTCTCCTGTTTAAATCAGTCCTTTGGCTGCTTGATAGCAGATAATCTCTAACCTTCTTTTGGTCCTCTTTTACAAGCTCTTTCTGTGAAGCTTCATTTCTCAAAGATACATTGCATCTCAGGTCCTCAAACTTGCTATAATCCAATTCTGCAGTTAGTGGGGAGAATTCATCCTCCTCACCCTCTTGACGGTAAATAGAAAATGAACGTGGATCTTTCTTTGCAGCTCCACAGTTTTGGAAGAAATCTCTTGAGGAAGGTCCAGTGTGTCTATTATCTGCGTGCTCCTCTGAAGGCTCACCAGTAGAGAAGTAACTCTCATGTTGCAGAGGCACTGGATGGTGAAGGTAAAACTGGGCTGACTTGAAAACTGAATGAGTTGTTTTTACAGATTCCAAATGATTCATGAACTCTGGAACAGAAAGAAAACGGATGTTTTATTTATTTTTTCTCCCCTCAAATATGGTTACCAGCTTACCTGGAAATAGCCTCCTATAAATGGGGTGACTCTCATTCCAAAGGACTCCCAAATCAGTTTACCAACTACAAGGATATATGAGTCACTTCACACACAAGTGAAATGCAGCCACCTCTGGAATGGAATCTGAAAGCTACTAACAGTGCACAGCAGTTTTATACAGGCATTTAGGCTAGGAAGTGAAGGGAAATACCATCCCAATTAAAACTACAGGAGGAATTTAAACATGCAGCATGTAGCTATCCAAACTGGCACATGGACAGGATGCTAAGGTTAACATATTTACTCTTACAAAAGGTGCCATAAGATTTTCAATGACAAGAAGCCAGAAACTCGGTTTTACTTTCTTCCAAAAGACAAACTCTCTAATACACACAGTGCCACGTTGGGGAATTATTCCACTATTAACTTGAAAGAATGCAACTTACAGTATAATTCCAAAGGGGTAGCTGTGTTAGTCTATTGTAGAAAGACAACAGAGTCCTGTGGCACTTTTAAAGACTAACAGATTTATTTATTGCATGAGCTTTCGTGGGAGAAAATCCCACTTCGTCAGACGCTTTGAAGATGGGAAACTTACAGAATGGGAGGAAATCAGGATCTCTACCAGGCATTCTTAAAACTACACTACCCACCCACAGAAGTGTAGAAACAAATTGACAGAGCCAGACGGGTACCCAGAAGTCAACTACTGCAGGAGAAGCCCATGAAAAACAACAACAGAACGCCACTGGTCACCACCTACAACCCCCAAGCCAGACCTCTTCAACTCATCATCAAAGATCTACAGCCTATTTTACAAGATGATCTCTCACTCTCTCAAGCCTTGGGAGACAGACCTCTCCTTGTTTTCAGACGGGCTACTTACCAGCAACTACAGATCATACAACAGAAACACTAAAGCACGAATATATCCCTGCAACAAACCATGCTGCCAACTTTGCCCTCACATCTACACTGAAGACACCATCACAGGACCAAATCAAGCCACCTACTCCATCAAGGGCTCATTCACCTGCTCATCCACCAATGTGATTTATGCCATCATGTGCTGGAAATGCCCCTCTGCCTTATATATTGGACAAACAGGACAGTCTCTGCGCCAAAGAATAAATGGACACAAATCTGACATCAGAAATTGCAACACTGCAAAACCTGTAGGGGAACACTTCAATCTCCCTGCTCACTCCCTCAACGACTTGTTAATAGCTGTGTTGAAACAGATGAATAACAAATCACAGCTTCAAAGAGAAACTGCAGAACTCAAACTTATATGCAAATTTGACTCAGTTGTCTCGGGGTTAAACAGGGACTATGGATTTTTCTCTCATTACAACAGGTGATTTGACCTCACCTTTCTCTATGTGCTGTTCCCCAGTGTTTGAATCCTAATACCTATTTTGATTTGCTGTTACAGCCTGACCTGATCCTATGTCATACACTCCCCTGCATTTAATTTCCTCCCATTCTGTAAGTTTCCCATCTTCAAAGCGTCTGACGAAGTGGGATTTTCTCCCCTGAAAGCTCATGCGATAAATAAATCTGTTAGTCTTTAAAAGTGCCACAGGACTCTGTTGTTCAACTTACAGTATAAGTTATGCTACTTCCTGTTTTACTCTGTGTATATCTTGGAGGTATTGACAAGTGCGACCTTCTTTAACTTGTAAAATCTGAGGGGATTACGCAGCCCAAAATAGAATGGCTCAAGGAAAACCCACCAAAAGACAATACATGTAAAATGACTTGTGTTTTCAAATAACCACACAAAATATTAATTATAACCTCATTTATAATATGAGTGTATTTTGTATGCACCTACTGTGCGCTAGCAGGAATATACATTTTGAGCAAAAAGAGAAAATGATTCCAGATGTAATTGGATGAATAATCATCTCTAAAAGGATATGTATGAGTATGCAAAGAGCCAAGGAATGAAATAGGAGATGGATCAACAAAGAAAGCTGCATCCTGGAGGTCAGAAAATGTAAGGTTTATGTGAAAATTGCCAAAAGTCAACCTGAGTTAGACTTTACAAAGGAAATGAAAATAAATAATAAAAGGATCTTTAGCCATAAAAATCAAAAGAAGTGATTTGTAGTGAGCGTGGAGTAGATATTAAGGATAATCTAGGCATGGCCACAAAACTAAATTTTTATTTTGTCTGTTTTCAATAAGAAGATTATGTTAACATGTGGGCAGAGGCAGGATGGTTAATGGGAATGAGAATACTGAAACAGAAACTATTATATCTCATGTGGAAACAAAAGCAAAAAGCTTGATGTACTTGGATCAGGGAAGATGGGGGAGAGGGAACCGAAACATAGAATCATAGAACGGGAAGGGACCATGAGAGGTCATCGAGTCCAGTCCCCTGCACTCATGGTTTGACCATGTACCAATTCTTGTCCTACCATCAGCAGTTAAGGAGAACAATTTTTTCTCCTTTCTCCTTGTAACAACCTTTTAGGTACTTGAAAACTGTTATCATATCCTCTCTCAGTCTTCTCTTTTCCAGGCTACACAAACCCAGTTCTTTCAATCTTCCTTTGTAAGTCAAATATTCCAGAACTTTAATCATTTTTGTTCCTCTTCTCTGGACTTTCTCCAATTTGTCTACATGAAATTGTTAGTCTGATAGCAAGGACTTTTCATAAACCTCTTGAATTGGGGGTGGCACTATATAGTTGGAGAATAGCAAACATAGTGCCTATATTTAGGAAAGGCCAGGGGGAAGTGATCCAACAGCTACAGACCCATTAATCTGACCTCCATGATATGCAAAGCTTTAGAACCAATTTTGAAGGAAAGAATAATTAAAGACATGGAGGTAAAAGAAAAATGGGATAACATGCAACATGGGTGAGTATCAAAGGTAAATTGTGCCACGTTGACTTGATATCTTTCTTTGATAAGATAACTGCTTTTTTTTAGATAAGGAAAATGTAGATCTAATCTATCTGGATTTCAATAAAACATTTGATATGGTGCCACATGGGAAATTATTAGTTAAACTGAAGAAGATGGGGATTAGTCAATAACTGTGATGTCGGCAAGGAAGTGGCTAAATGAGAGACTAACAGGTTTTGCTGAAAGTAGTTCCCTAGGGTTGGGAGAGAGTGGTATACTTCCGGCTTTCCTCAAAGACTGCTATTTCTGTCTTGTATTATTCTTCCCCCCAAAAACGGGCCATTCCTCTAACTTATTCTTCTTACTCCTATAGTCTAGTATTTTACAGAGAATACCACATAGGAAACAAACTAGGCGGCCAGTTAGTTTTTATAAGGACAGGACGATGATATGTTGTAGGTGCGAAAAGAAACACTGCATAAATTCAATGAATGGCAGCTGTAGCTCAGAGGTGTGCTTACCAAGCAAGCAAGGTGAAATGAGTGGATATTTAGCTACATCATACACTCATAGACTCCAAGGTCAGAAGGGACCAATATGATCATCTAGTCTGACCTCCCGCACAATGCAGGCCACAAAACCTCACTCACCAACTCCTGTAATAAACCTCTAACCTATGATTGTGTTATTAAAGTCCTCAAATTGTGATTTAAAGACTTTAAAAACACAGAGAATCCACTAGCAAGTGAGCCATTTCCCATGCGCACACGAAGATATTATCAAAAGGTAATTTAGAGCGTTTAAAACCAAAGCACTCTCCATTCAAAGATCAGAAAAGCTTCAAGGAAGAGTTCTTCCAAGGCAAATGTCACCAGAGGAATGTCCACTGCAGGAGCAGCCTGGTGTCCTGGCATGACCTTCACCCCAGTCAGATATGATTATCTACTCACTCAGGAACACAATAATTACATTGAAGTTCTCTATGAACATCCATTGTATTAAAGATCTTCAGTTAACAAGTTTACACGATGTTAAGAGAAATAAACGGGCTCCAGAAAACTCAGACACATAATTCAGACTCCACTAGGTGCTCATGTATTTCTGGTCTCATCCCTTATTAGTAGTCATAATTACTTAACCTCAGTGCAACTCTTTGAGTCTTTGTTTGACACAAAGTGTATTTCAAAATGCTGTACAGAGCATTAAGTGTAACACTAGTGGAAAGGATACTGCATGCTGTAGAGATGGCAATCATGCAGCAATTTTCCACTTACAGTAAAAAGCATAAGACAAATTTTGTCCAAGAACAAAAGGGAGCAATTTCCATTGATGTCAATGAAACCCCTGACCCACCTCAGACAGTTGGTAAACTCCCAACAACTCAGATAGGAGCAAGATCTGGCCCTATATGGGGAATGTCGATCAAGACTAATTTTAGCTACTATCATGGATAATTGCTTCTGCCTCTAGGAATCAGATTCTTATTCTAATATTTGGCAACCCAAGTGGGGGTGGGGGGAGACATAGTAAACCCACCAGATATTAACAGTCAATCATTATAGAGGTGAATCAGTACCTGGCAATCCTACAATAGGTATCCCCGGACATGAACAAGTCATTGAATAAGTCTATGGAACCATGCTGTTCCATTTTAGTTACCAAGAAATTGCTATTCAGTGACCTCAGGATCATTTTCCACCCTTGACTGAGAATAATACTTTGCTCTAAGCATGCTTGTCATTGGATGACCTCAAAGCACTTTACAAAACCTTAACTGAGCTTCAGCTACCTTTTGTGTGTGAACTACAGCTATTGTGCTATGGGGGAGTGGAGGGAGAAGAGTTAAGTAACATGATCACGAGAATCCATGAGAGTACAACTCCTACTACTGAGCTCTAACCACACACTCTCCTGTGTAGTCAATTAGTTCATTTTATCCATTTATTATTGCACTGTGTGAGGTTATGATTAACTCATCTGTTATGTTACAAATAATTAATAGATTTAAGTTGCAGGATTATAGACGTATAAGACTGATAAGTATTTAGAAGAGATAAAATATATGCTTTAGGGACAGTAGAACCCCAGAGTTATGAACACCTCAGGTGTTGCTGAACAAACAAACAACAACCAACAATGGATGTTGCTGAACAAAACATTATGGTGGTGCTTTCAGAAGTTTACAACTGAACATTGACTTTATACAGCTTTGAAATTTCACTATGTAGAAGAAAAATGCTGCTTTTAAACATCTTAACTAAAATGAAAAAAGAACAAATAATTTCCTTCTCTTGTTAAATCATTTTAATTTTTTTTTTTTTTTTAGTATTTTATGTTTAACACTGCACTTTGCTTTTTTTCCCCTCTGCTTTGTCTTGGATTGCATACTTCCAGTTCCAAATAAGGTGTGTGGTTGACCAGTCAATTTTTAAGTCCGATGTTGGTAACTATGAAGTTCTACCCATAGTTCTTCTACTCTGAGGTTTGTAACTATGAGGTATCCAAATAAAACCAGGCTGAAACGCAAGGCCTTCAGGCTGAGGCCCGTAAGATTTTAGTTTCGCCACACTAGGCCAAATGCTTAAGAAGTGCTTGACACAAGTAAGTGAGCAAAGACTGACCCTATGCCACAGGATCATGAGAAAGATGTTCCACAGGTGGTGTTACAAAAATTGACCACAATGTACCATTCAAGATCATGAGATGCCCTGTTTTTCATAGGTTGTTTTATTTTATTTTCATTAGCATCTACGCTCAAGATGTACCTTACGATCAAGACTTACGTTAGAAGAGATGTTAAAACAGTCAATATTCTTGCCCCACTCTGCTTCAGCTCCAGCCCCACCCTGAGCTGCAGCTCTGCTCATGGCTCTATCCCATCTCAGTCCCCGTTCCACTTCCAGCCTCAGACCTGTCCTAAGGCTCCTAGCTTCGCTGTGGCCTGACTGCGGTTCCAGCCACGCTTCCACTTTTAGCCTAGCTGCAGCCCTCAGACCCACCCTCTGCTGCAGTTCCAGCCCAGCTCTCCGCCCAACAATGGCTCCACACCTGACTGCAACCCATCCTCAGCCCCTGACCCTGGCCCTGGCCCTGGCCCAAGCCTGACCCTTGGCCCGACCAGGTCCTAGCTCCAGCCCAAGCATCAGCCCCAATTGCTGTCTCACTCTCAGCTGCAGACCTCCTCTCAGCTCCCACGGGGGCAGGGACAGAGGTAAGAGAGGGGCACCATTGTCCACCTAGAGGCTCTAAATCTGAAATAAGTAGCAGAGGTGACTTTCACGCTGATGAGCTAGAAACCGTAGCAACCAGAACTCAGCCCACTGTGGCGTACTACATCACTAACATCACTTTAAATAAAATAAAAGGCTAAACGTGTAAAAGAAACAGCAAAGAAAAACGCACATGGGTAATTTAATTACCTGTAGTAGCTTCCTGGGGTGTCATTTTTTCTTTTGTCCAGGCTACCTTAGGCTCAGCTCTCTTACTGTAAATACCTTCATTATGTTTAATAGCCACAATGTCTAGAGGATTCTTGTCCCTGGAGCCAAGCAACTGTGCTGGAAATTTTGGAGGAATGGCATCATTTGATCCTACAAAGAAAGCAAGCAACATGGTCACTGTAGTTTTTTGTTTTTACAGTGAATAAGGGGTTTAAGAGAAACAGTGTGAAGAAACTACAGTTTTAAGAACAGGCCAAACCAAGCCACAACCAACAGTTTTCATGTTGAAGCAAATTACTTAAAGGCAGCTAACCTGTGAGGTAGACCTCCCCTGTGAGGCCTAACCTGTGAAGCAGGCCAGTATTATACCCAAATTACTACAGAGATATTAAGGCAGGGACAGAGAGCTTATGCTCAGACAAGTCAGACAGAGATCTGGAAACAGGACTCAAAAATCCAGACTCCCTCCTGCTGATACTCATGATCAATTTTTGGTATTTTCATAAACTCATGCAAACAGTCATTTTCTGAGATTTAAATGGGAAGTGATGAAGCAAGTTGGCAGACATATGAAATAGCAGGTACAGGGATTTGTTTCTAGTCCTAATGAGTACTTGTTTAGTACTCGAGGGAGAATTCTGAACCATTGTGCACATGCAGAATTCATGTGCTGTGCAGAATGTTTTATTTCTCTGCAGAAAATATTCTGTTGGAGATGTGCTGCAGTTACTCCTTTCACTCACAAGGGGTTACTGTGGTGCCAGAACAGAGCAGTCGCTCTCAGGCAGGAAAGGCTCCAGCTGCAGATAGGGAAGCGCAGAGGCTACATTCTTCCTCATAGTGCTCTGCCCATGGTGCCAGATCAGGAGACATGGAATATGAGGGGATGGACAGCATGGGGCACATGGGGCTTCTGGGGGAGAGGAGGTCACAGACCAGGGTTCAGAAGGGCTAGTGGTGGGAGACAGACTGGGGCAGAGCTAAATGGGAGTTGGAGTGCAGGGCCACATGAGGATGGGGAAGGGGTATGGCAGAGTGAGGTGCAGGGACACATGGAGATGGGGTGGCTGAGTGAGGCAGCACAGGACCATGTGGGGACAGGAACACATGGGTCTAACTGAATGAGAGAGGCTAGGGGTCAGTTAGGGTCTGTATGGGGGAGGTCAACATCCTATCCCCACTCCTCTCTCAAAATCTGTTCTGTATTTCTCCCATCCATACCCAACATTACCCCAGGTACTCGCAGGCTCCATCCCACTTCACTCTGTCAATTCCTCTGTTACCCCTGACTCCCCCAAGCTTCTGCTACTTGTGAGGGGTGCAAGACATATATTTCTGTATTGTTGTTTAAATGAATTATTACTGCTCTATATTAATATGTATAGTAATTAATCTATTTGTCAAAAAAAAGAAATCCTAAATCTTGTTGTTGTCTGTACTGTTATGTGCTGACAGATATTTTGAAATAAATTACCAAAATAATTGAAACTGGCATGATTGTATTGTGTTATTTTGACGGATAAAATATGCAGAATTTTGAATTTTTTGGCACAGAATTCCCCCAGGAGTAGTTTAGCTATGTAACTAGGTCTGCACAGCCCCTAAACAATAGCTCAAGGCAACAATAATACATTTTTCCAGCAGAGCTCCCAGAGCACCACATTTCTGTATCACATCTGTTTGAAGCCTAAAAAGACAGTGAACTGATTTATATTCTTTGGAAACACAGTTACAGTGAGTGGTCTTATTAAACTCAGTTTCCTTCAGATATTTTTCATGAACAAACAGCAACAGAGAATTTAATACCCAGTTTTTTAAAACTACTGTTGTGTATTTTCTAGAATCCTGAACTGCCTCATACCCACTTTGCATTTGCACTGTTAGCACCATTGTTCCTACAGAGCAT
>ML685850.1:3121351-3155487 GCA_007922175.1 Pelusios castaneus | reverse complement strand
CAGACAGGAGGGGTGAAGATTAAGAAAGAGGTGGAGCCACATTTGGAAGCCTGACTTTTGGTTTGGTTCCTGTTATTTTTAGGATACAATTAACTTGTGGACACAGTTATAGCTGCATTTATTATCCAGTGTATTTGTATATCAGGGAGTTAAGACAGGCTCTTGATAACACTAACTGTGTCTGCAAGTAACTGCAGGTATCAAGGGAGACAAGATTGAAGGAAATCTGAAAATCAGACCTAGTACGTCTGTTATGAGCAGCATGTGCTGTACATAGAAAAAAAGTTACTCACCTTGTGCAGTAACGATGCTCTTCAAAATGTGTATCCCTATGGGTGCCTCACTGAAGGTGTGTCTGCATCCCTGCACTGCTGATCTGAGAACTTCAGTGGCAGTGTCCATTGATCTCCCACATGAGCTGTCTCTCCTCATGTTGCCCCACAGGGCTAGTTAGTATGCATAGGCTAACTTTTCTCAGTTCCTTCTCTACAGAAAAGTCATAAACCAGAATGCTGAAGGCGAGGGGAGGAGAATGGGTTGTGGAGCACCCATAGGGACACATTTCTCAAAGAACCATTGTTACTGCATAAGGTAAATTACCGCTAATAGTTCTTCAAGTAGTGACTCTATGGTTGCTCCACTGCAGGTGACTTCTGAGAAGTACCCCTTTTGGACGACTGGGACTTCAGAGTTGGGACAGTGACAGATTGGCTCTGGGTTTTTTTGCCTTCCTCTGTAGCATGGGGCACGGCTTACTCAACAGTGGATTCTCTGTACTTTAACATGTTTAAATCATGATTTGAAGACTTTCGTAACTCAGTCATAGATTAGAGGTTTATTGCAGGAGTGGGTGGGTAAGGTTCTGTGGCTTGCATTGCGCAGGAGTTCAGACTAGATGATCACATTGGTCACTTCTGACCTTAGGGTCTATGAGATTACTATGGAGCTGAAGATGGCAGAAGAGCTGCAATTCGAGACCCACTTGAAGAGTGTCTGGACTGATACTGCTGAGCTCTTGGATCTTTCCACCACATAGATGAAAAGTTTTGGGGACTTCCTGAAGGCCTTTGTCCTATCAAGGTAGAAGAGCAGGGCTTTCCTAACATCTAGGGTATGCAATATAGTCTCCCTATTGTCTTGGTGAGGCTTGGGGTAAAAAATTAGAAGATGAATCAGTTGATTCATGTGAAATGGGGAGGTTACTTTGAGAAGAACTTTGAAAGCAGTGTAACTTGCCTGGAAAGTGAACAGTTTCTATGAGTGAAACCAGGGACTAGAACCTGTCCTCAGGCAGGAAGGCTTTGGCCTCTAAGGCATCTAGATTGGACCCTATGAATTCCAAACAGTGCACTGGAGTTGATTTTTGGGTGCTGATCTGTAAACTCAATTCTGTGAACAAATGTATCATAGTGTTGATGGCTTTGCGTGCCTTCTAGAGAGACTGGGCTCTAAGCATACAGTGGTCCGGGTAAGAGTAAATCATTATCCCTTGCAAATATAAGTGAGTGCACACCACTGGAAGAACTTCGGAAAATACACTCAGGGCCGATGATAGCCCAAAGAGGAGGACTCTGTATTGATAATGGTCATTCCTCAGAGTGATCCTGAGAAATTGCTTGTGAGTCAGTAGGCTTGAGATCTGAAAGTAAGAGTCATATAATCATGGAATATTAGGGGTGGAAGGGACCTCAGGAGGTCATCTAGTCCAATTCCCTGCTCTAAGCAGGACCAAATCCCACTAACCCATTCCAGAGAGGCCTTTATCAAGCTGGGCCTTAAACACTTCTAAGGATGGAGATTCCACCACCTTTCTAGGTAACCCATTCCACTGCTTCATCACTCGCCTAGTGAAAAAGCTTTTCCTAATATTCTCCCTAGACCTCTCCCATTGAAACTTGAGACCATTGCTCCTTGTTCTGTCACCTGCCACCACTGAGAACAGACAAGCTCCATCTTCCCTCGGACCCTCCTTTCAGTAGTTGAAGGCCAGCATAAAATCCCACCTCACTCGTCTCTTCTGAAGACTAAACAAGCCTAGGTCCCTTAGCCTCTACTCAAAAGTCATGTGCTCCAGCCCCCTAATCATTTTCATTGCCCTGTGCTAGACTCTCTCCAATTTGTTCACATCCTTCCTGTTGTGGGAGGCCAAAAACTGGACACACTACTCCAAATGTGGCCTCACTAATGCCGAATAGAGGAGAATAATCTGCTGGCAATGATTCTACTAATGCCACCCAATATGCCATTAGCCTCTTTAGCAATAAGGGCAGACTTTTGACTCATGTCCAGCTTCTTGTTCACCGTAACACCCAGCTCCTTTCCTACCAAACTGCTGTCTAGTCAGTTGGTCCTCAATCTAGAGCACTGCATCATATTCTTCCATCCTAAGTGCAGGATTCTGCACTTGTCTTTGTTGAATCTCGTCAGATTTCTTTCCTCCAGTTTGTCTAGGTCACTCTGTATCCGATCTCTACCCTCCAGGGTATCCACCATTCCCTCCACTTTAGTGCCATCTGCAAACTTGTTGAGGATGCAATCCACTCCATCCTTCAGAACATTAATGAAGATGTTGAACAAAACCGGCCTCAGCAACAACCCCTGGGACATGCTTCTTGTTGCCAGTTGCCAACTAGACATTGAGCCATTGATCACTACCCGGTGAGCCTGATGATCTAGCCAGCTTTCTATTCATCTTGTAGTCCATTCATCCAACCCAGACTTCTTTAACTTGTTGGCAAGAATACTATGGGAGATCATATAAAAAGTTTCACTAAAGTCAGGATATATCTCACCCAAATCCACAGAGTCAGTCATCTCATCATCCAAGGCGATCAGGTTGGTCAGGAATGACTTGCCCTTGGTGAATCCATGTTGACTGCTCCTGATCTCCTTCCTCTCCTCCAAGTGCTTCAAAATGGATTCATTGAGAACCTGCTCCATGATTTTTCCATGGACTGAGATCAGGCTGACCAGTCTGTAATTCCCCTAATCCTCCTCCTTCCCTTTTTGGAGGCTGGGCACTATATTTGCCTTCTCCAGTGATCACCAAGGGTTTTCAAAGATAATGGCCAACGGCTCTGCAATCAATTCAGCCAACTTGCTCAGCACACTTAGATGCACTGCATCCGGCTCTGCGGATTTATGTATGTCTAGCTTTTCTAAATAATCCTGAATCTGTTCTTATGCTACTGAGGGCTGCTCACCTTTCTCCCTATTCTGGCTGCCCAGTGCAGTACTCTGAGAGCTTACCTTGTCTGTGAAGACAGGCAAAAAAGCAAAAAATACTTTAGCTTTCTCCACATCATCTGTCACTAGACTGCCTCCCCCATTCAGGAAGAGACCCACACGTATTCTGACCCTCTTTTTGTTACTAACATACGCTGTAGAAACGTTTCTTGTTACCCACCATGTCCAATTGTAATTTGGCCTTCCTGATATCACTCCTGCATGGTTGAACAGTATTTTTATATTCCACCCTAATCATCTGTCCAAGCTTCCACTTCTGAAGATCAAGGGCCGAAAACTAATCTCCCTGTTTCTGTATTGGAATGATTATCAATAAGGTGACTATCTTGAACTGCTGAGCTTTGACAATCTTGTTGAGAGTCCTAAGGTCCACTATGAGTCTCCAACTTCCCCTTCTTTTGGTATAAGGAAGTAATGAGTATAAAACCCATTGTCTCATAGATATTTAGGCACTGGTTCTATGGTTTAACTGGGGAAGGTGATCTAGCTCCTATTGTAATAAACTTTATGTGACGGGTCCTTGAAGACGATGGGGTATGGAAGTAAAGTGAATGGAGTACCCAGATCAGACAATCTCTAAAACCCATCAGTCTGACATAATGGCTTTCCAGGCACTGCAAAACACTGTGAATTAGTGGCCAAATGAATATGCAGCCATGGACTGGTGTGTGAGTGGTGGGGAGTGATCTCATGATACTTCGATGTCAAAGGGGGTATTTAGATGTAGGGGGTTAGCACGAGGTTTGCAGACCAAACAGGTTATGCTTCGGGAATTTCCCTTTCTTACTTTGCAATTCATAATGGCACTGAAGTTGATATTGAGCTGTGTATGGTATATGTCGAGATGAGGGGCTAAAACATCTCTTTTGCCCCAGCGTATAGATTCCAGGTGGCCCCAAAATAGCCCAGAATCCTTCAGGGTAAGAAGAGAGGCATCAAGCATTTTTGGCAAAGAGCTTTATGCCCTCAAAAAGATCTTCCACCATGCATTACACCTCTTTCAGGACTACAGACAAGTGGAGCCATGAGACCTGTCGCATCACCACTGTCACTGAGATGGACATTGCTGCCATATGGGCAGCGTTGAGGGCTGACTGTAGCAATGTTTCTGATACTAATTGTCCCTCCTGTATGATGCTTTTTAAGGATTCCCAATGCACCTCTGGCAATTTGCCAATAAAATCATTGAGTTTGTTATAATTTCTGTAGTCATATTTGGCTGTTAGCACCTAGTAAGTGGTAATATGGAACTTTAAGGTGACCAGGCTATAGGTTTTCCTGCCAAAGAGATCAAGGTGCTTCCAATCCCTGTTGTAGGGTGTAGCCCTTGACAGGTGTTGTCAACCACAGAATTTGAGAGCGTCCACTGGTATAGGAAAAAAAGGAACTCTGATTCCTTTATGAGGACATATTTTTTGTCAGCTCACCTGCAAGTTGGCAACATCTGAGCTTGGGTTTGCCACACTGTTTTGGCCAGGTCTAAAATGGTCTTGTTAATTGATAGGGAAATCTTTGATGAAGAGGAAGAGTGGAGTATATCAAGGACCTGCTGGTGGGTGTCTTTAACCTCCTTCAATGGCACATGGAAGGTGTCCCCCACCCTCTTTGCCAACTCTCGGAGACAGCAGAATTCATTTGGCAGAGGTGGTGGTGGGGGAAGTATGAAGGTTTTGTCTAGGGTGGAGAAGAACATGGTCTTTAGTATTATGTCCTCCTTTGTTCCAGCTTCCTCCATCTCCTGAGGTGGTTCAGAGGTCCTGGATGTTGTCACCATGGGAATGTGTCTGGAGGGTCCTTGAGTAAGGCTTGAAGCCTGCGAGGAAGACTGTTAGTGTTAGTGCTGTCCAAGGTCTCCAATATGTCCACTTTGGCATAGGGCTTCATTACGGTGCCCATGAGTGGCCCCATACCAAGATGGTGGTATCTGTAAGTATGATCTAGGACTTTGCTGGTAGTGGGTCACGGAAGGAGCTTGGGAGGAGTACTGTGAGACCTCCTCCTCTGGCTCACTGTCCAAACCCTCACTAGATAGCAGAGGGGCACAGCATGGCTGATATCCACACCTACCCAGCAAAGCCTCAGTGCCAAAATGTCAGTACCGAGAGGTGGGAGATTCAGGTGTGTCCTGTACACTGAGGTCTCTGATGTGATGCAGTTCTGCTGATGTCAGTCATGCACAACAGGAGCAAGTCGTGGCACGGGACCCTCCAATAATTGTTAGGCGGCAAATAACTCTCAAAACCCTGAGGTTACAGGGGGCAAGCAAACTCCTGCTGGGGCCAAATCTGGGACGGAATGCAGGGGGGAGGGAACAGCAAGCGCCTTCCTGAGAATGGGGGTGAGGGGAGTACCAGGGGATGGGAAGAGAAGGGAAGAGTGAGCCCCTCCAGGGCTGAGGCCAAAGATGGGGCACATGAGGATAGCAAGCTACTGGCAGAGCACAGAATATGTCCTCCAGGTGAAGTCAAATTATAATTCCTGTGTACACCCCTGGCCAATATTGAACATCCCAGTGGCAGGGGAGACCTTTTCTGCACCTGTCCCTCTGATGCTGGGCAAGTCGCCACTGGTGTTACCAAGAATGATTCACATAACAGGGGTATCTCTTTATGCTTGTTCCTTTTTCTCAGTACCAGAAGGTTGGTGCTGATGCCCATAGGGTCTGTGGGCCTGTCAACGGTATCAGTAGCTGACAGGTGCCATGCACGGACATCAAACTGTGGTCTCAGTGCCGGTGGTGTTGAGGATGCCAAACGAGATGGAGATTACGTACGGTAATCCCTGGGCTCACTCAGGAGACTTCCTGCACTCTTTTTGGAGGACCTGTGAGGAGTCCTTAACCTGCTTCTTCGACCCATTTTTCTTAGAAGTGGAAAATTGTTGGGAAGACTCAAGTCTATCTGGAGAGCTGAATCCTTGTGGGTAGAGCCCTGCGTGGATATAAAAATGTGGATCCGGATCCGATTGGCATCCGCTTAGTATTAGCATCTATCCCAGGAGTGTCAAACATGCAACCCGTGGGCTGGATATGGCCCACAAACTTCTTCCATTCAGCCCCCTGACTGTGCTCTGCAGGACTTCTCTCCCTTCCTCTCTCTCCCCCCCCCCCCCTCCACCTCCCGAACAGAGAGAGAGAGAGAAGTCCTGCAGAGCACAGTCAGGGGGCTGGATGAAAGAAGTTTGCGGGCCATATCAAGCCCACCGGTTGCATGTTTGAATATGGTCTTACAAATCCAGCACACTGCAATGCCACGTGAGTGTCAGATCTCGCACCATTGCAGAGCACTGGGTATGTGAGAATGTGCTCTGTGAGACCACACTCTCTCCCTGTTAGTGAGAGGGAGAGTGGTCTCATGGAGCACAATCTCACATACACAGCACTCCAAGATGCTGCAAGAGTGCCCTAGTACTTCTATTTATGGTATATATGGCCCACTTGAAGTACATTTAAGTCAAATCTGGCCCACGCTAGCAAATGAGTTTGACACTCCTGATCTACCCGATCCTCATGACAGGTGCCTGATGCATCCACACCAGGGCTTGGGCTCACTCAGTCAGCACGCTGGCCTTTGACGGGTTCATTCACCACACAGGTCCTGCCCACTTTTTCCTTTTCTTGTTTGCAGTTCACATGCTGTGTTGTCAATCAGAGATTTCCCTGGCCAGTGAAATCTCTGATTGACAGCACAGCATGTGAAGCGCAAACGAGAAAAGGAAAAAGTTGGTGTGGCCCGTGTAGGGAATAAGCCAATCAAAGACCTGCTGGGGACTGAAGGAGCCCAACCAAAGGCCAGCGTGCTGACTGACTGATAGTCAGTCTGAGAGACTCTGATTGGCTGGCAGGCCGCAACCAAAGCTGAGCTGGGATTAGCTGGAGTGCTGCCTTTGTTCCCATGTGTGCTGCTGACCCGGATCATAGCAGCACCTGCAGCAATCAATCACACCCTGTGCAGATAAAAATAGAATCCGCATCCATGCTCCAATCTGCAACAATGGGTCCATGGATACCCATGGATCTGCAGGGCTTTCCTTGTGGGATCTCAGCCACAGCTGCTGGCAGAGGCTGCACTTTTGCTGTATATGGCTTTCACCGAGGCAGCAGAAAAACTAAGAGTGCTTATCCATGCCCAGGATCGCCTTGTTGCAAGTGCGGCACTTCTCAAAGCCTAGAGAGCTGGGTATACACTACTCAGGGGAGGATCCCCAAGGAGGAAAAGTCACAAAGAAAAAAAGTTCTTTTGTGATTTTTTTTTTGAAGGGTAGAAAACGAACAAAGGAATAACAACTAAAACTATAACAAGAACTGGGGAAACTAACTGCGAACTACAAACAGAAGAACAGGAGCCTTAACGAATTGCTAATGGCTCCATCTCTAGCTAGAGGTGGTTGAGAAGGAAATCAGGACAGCCATCCTGCGCGTGCTAACTAGCTTTGTGGCACAGCCTGAGGAGAGACAGAACATGTTCAGGCCCAATGGACAATTTTACAGAAGCGTAGGGACTCAGATGCAACTACAATCCTGAAGGGCCCCTATCAGTAGCGTAGGGACTCAGACACAGCTACAGTAGAGCCCCTATAGGGATACTTACCATGAAGCAACCACAAGAACACAACTCAAAGAAGAACCATATTTAGAGAGGAGGGTACAATATGTTGATGAACTGTTCTTCTTCAACTCTACAATAGTTTTTGAAATTGCAACTATAAACCATCCTAAGGAGAAAAAAACAAGCTGAAATCACCTAATTGAGAGCTACCCCAAACTCTGTATATTGCCCTTTATTCTGACATTACCTTCCTTAATGCACAGGATCATATTACACTTCAGAATATATCAATAAGCTAAAGAGAAAAGGAACATTTTAAGAGGCGATTTAAAGCAAGGAACTAAATCGGGATGGATTGGAGGACTGCTAGAGAAATGAAACAGACCAAAATGAAGAAGAAATTCCAAGCGGAAAGAGAACTAAAGAAAAAGAAAATCTTTCAGATTCTGTGGAATACACATACATTTCTCCTTTTGGTTCCTACAAACAGAAATAATGAAATCTCTGACTAGAGAATTCTAGACCACATCTTTCAAATCCAGGATGTCACATATTTATATCATAAAGCTAAAAACCTAAGTGGCTTCAATATTCTGCCACAAGGTTCTCCTTATAATTACATGGAGTAAAGAACATAAGAATCGCCATACTGCATCAGACCAATGGAACATATAGCCCAGTATCCTGCCTTCCAACAGTGCCTAATGCCAGGTTCTTCAGAGGGAATTAATAGAACTGGTAATCATCTAGTGAAGTGGTTCCCATCCTGTGGCCCATGTGGGCTTTCAAATTGGCCTACAGCTCCCCTCCTGCTGGCTGCCATAAGGACCCAGGCAGAGCACATTTCCATGGGGCTAAAAGACTGGTGCAGGCTCCTTACTGCAGCCACGGGGTTGGGAGATCGGTACTCCCTTTCCCCCTGGTTTTAGCAGGGATCACAGCAAAGCACTCCACCTAGACCCCTCAGCTCTGGGGTCCCTGCTAGAGCTGGGGGTAAGGGAGGGGGAAAAGAGAACTGATTTTTGTCCCCCTGACTGCAGAAGGAAGCCACTGCCTAGGGACCCAGGGGAGTGCACAGGACTACAACATGCATATGGTTTCCCTGCTGCAGTCAGGGGGGACAGGCAGCCTCCTCACTGAATTCCATCTGCCTGGCTGCAGTGGAGGGGAAACCATATTGGTGGGGACTGGTGGCCCTTCAGGGCTGAAAAAATTTTATCTGTGGCCCTCAAGCCAAAAAGGTTGGGACCCACTGATCTAGTGATTCACACTCTGTCACCCATTCCCGCCTTCTGTCAAACAGAGGCTAGGGACACTTCAGAACACAGTTTTGCATCCATTTCCACCCTGGCTAACAGCCATAGATGAACCTATCCACCATAAACTTAACTAGGTTTTTCTTTTTTTGAACCCTGGTATAGTCTTGGTCTTCACAACATCCTCTGGCAATGAGTTCCATGCGTTGATTGTGCACTGTGAGGATATTTTCTTTTGTTTGTTTTAGACCTGCTGCCTGTTAATTTTATTTGGTGACCACTAGTTCTTGTATTCTGAGGACTAAATAACACTTCCTTATTTACTTTCTCCACATCAGTCATAATTTCATAGACTTCTATCATATGCCCCCTTAATTGTCTCTTTTCCAAGCTGAAAAGTCCCAGTCTTATAAATCTCTCCTCATATGCAAGCTTTTCCATGCCCCTAAATATTTATTGCCTTTTCCTATATCTTTTCTAATTCCAGTATCTAGAGCCCTATATGGATACAAAAATGTGGATCTGACACCGATCCGTATCCGTCCAAAGTCAGTCTTTATCTGATTCCGCGATCTGCATGCCATGTTTTATGTGCATCCGTAACCGCATCTGCAACCGAGCTTAGGCTCACAGTCAGCATTTTAGCATTTGATTGGCTGGCTCATTCCCTACATAGATCCCGCCTATGTTTTCCTTTTCTTGTTTGCAGTTTGCGTGCTGTGCTGTCAATCAGATTTCCTTGGCCACCAATGAAATATCCAATTGACAGCATGGCATGTGAACCACAAACAAGAAAAGGAAGAAGTGGGTGGGGAAGGCATGGAGAATGAGCCAATCAAAGGCCAACATGCTAACTGACTGACAGTGAGCAGTGTCACTCCGAGCCCCAGCCTGTTATGACTGAGATGCTGATTGGCTGGCAAACCATAATCAGAACTCGGCTGGGATTGGCTGGAGCACTTCCTTGTTCCCCTATGTGCTGCTGACGCAAATCAGAGCAGCAGCTGCAGGGACTGATCATAAAAATAGAATCCACTTCTGCAGCCAATCCACAGCAATGGGGCTGTGGATATCCACACCCGTGGATGCAGATACCTGCGGATCTGAAGAAATTTGTTAGTCTTTAAGGCTCTCGTTGTTTTTGCTGTACATAGACTAACACAGCCACCACTCTGGAACTTGTCCTTTTATTGTCTGCCATTATGTGATATAATTGAATAGAACTCCTTTTCATTTGTCTGTGTCTCATCAGATGCTACCTGTGTTTTTATAATTGTCCATCCTCTTCTCTTTACTAGGATATAGACAGAGGCGGCCTTTGGTCTTCTGGGGCCCTAGGCGAAGGCCCATTGTGGGGCCCCCTATAGGATCCACAGCACCAGCACTAGCTCCCCACTGGGGGCCCTAAATCCCCCCTCCCCATAGCTCTGGATCTCCACAGTTGGCCCTCCCCATGGCCCTAACCCCATCCCCCATGCAGATCCAGCTCCCCACCAAGGGCCCCAAAATCCCCCCCCAACAGCCAGAGCTCCCCACCACAGGCTGCCCCCTCCCCAGCCAGTCCCAGGATCCCTGCCGCTGGCCCCAGCCCCAGCTCCCCACCATGTGTCCCGCAAGGTGGGAGGCAGACATGGCTTTTGGGGTAGGCAAAGGGGCCCCTTACTGCTTGGGGTCCTAGGTAGGCGCCTGCTTCGCCTACCCCAAAAGCTGCCTCTGGATATAGAGAATCTCCATTAATTGATCATCCTCTCAGGGATGTTCCTGTCCAAACCACAGGCTCCTTTGTAGCTATCAGCTTTCCCCTGCTCTCAGTTTAAAAACTATTCTATGACCTTTTTAATTTTACCAGAAACGTGGGTCCATTTAAATCTAAATAAAAAAATCAATAGAGTTACTCAAGATATGCATGTTGTAATGGAGTTGAATTTAGCTCAGGTGGACATTTTACAACTGGATTACTTGGCCTTATTGACTACAGCAAGTGCTCCAAACTATACATTCAAAGGCGGGATAGAATTTGGTTTAGTTTTGTAAAAGTTTTGAGAAATATAATTACCTGAGTGAGAGCTCTCAATAGTGGTCTCTGACCTGACAGAAGATATTTTGGGTCCTTTTATTGGATGGGGAACATAATACATCTCGGAACTCCCAGAAGGCTTATATGGCAGCAACAGAGGCTGATCTGAAGAAATGGAGAGCAGTGCAGTTAACAAATCAAAGTATTACTGCAATAAATCAGAAAGCAGAGATAAAGACCTAACCAGCTCCTGGAAGATGTGCTGGATTGTGAACTGCAAATTAAACAATCTATTCTCCTAGAGAACACGCTCATTTAAAAAAATTATCAGAAAGGAGTCTATCTGGCTGGTTAAAAAGCTGGCCTGCTAATAATCAGAAGAAATGGCTTAATCATTTATAATATTTCTTAAAGATTAATAAAATTTGCGACTGTTGAGGCATGTACTAAATAAAAAAGCTCATTCACATATCAATATTTCTCACAGTGAGGGCTTCTCTTCATTGATGGCGGTGTCAGATTAATCTCCCTGATCGACTGATCAGGTCTGTGAAGACCAGCTCTGCCGATCAGGAAGTTGATGCTGCAAGACCACCCCCTGCAGGAGGAAGAGGTTTCCGTCCGGCTCAGGCTACTGAAGACAGCGTGGTAAGTAGAAGGTAGGCAATCAGAGGGAGATATGCAAGAAATTTTAAGTACCTTGCGTATCTCCCTTTGATTGCCACCGAAATCACGCAGCAGTATAGACCAGCCCTCAGTAATAACCAATGCGTGTAATTTGGTGAACAAAGATAGCATGCAATTATGATGCAACTCCACTGGAGGATTCCATTTGCTGCAGGACTCGAGCACTAAATACTTCTTTATAAACAGTTGTTCAAGTACCTGAAAAAGATATCTTTGTATTCCCATTTAAACAAAATTGGAGGTCTTCCCTAGTGAAAGCCTCTGATCTCTTCTCACCCCACACTGCACATGATTGACTGAGGTTACTTTATACACACTTCAAGGATGAGAGGGATCCAGAGTTTGGAACAGAGGAAATATTAAAGAAACTGAATGATACACCACACACTAGTAGTGTGCAGCAGCATTCCTTGGTGCAAAAACTTTGCAAAATTTGCACAGCTCTGCACCTTTGTGAGTTAATCTGCCAGGTGAGTTCTAATTTTATTGGGTTGTATACCACCACTACCACATTCTCTCTCAGTAACTGTGTAGCTAAATTATTTTGCCCACAGATAGTTATCTGCCTACCCGTAAGTCTGTGAGCACCCTAATGATTTCTAATAGGTATCATTATAAATATCAATATTAGAAATGAGTGCATTTTTAAAAACTCTCTGTTTCTCTCACTAAGACTAAGTGAACAAGAAACAAAACATTTAACTTGACAGACTGTGTGGAAGAGGAAGGACTGTAGATTCATGGAAGACACTTTAATTTTCTTACCAGGTGGCCTGTGGGAAGCTGAAATGTGGTTCAGAGATGAAGTAGCTAGGTTGGGAATTTCACTTGCTCTCTGATGAGAGGACCCAAAGGTACTGGTTTCACTATCTTCAGTACTAACATATATCTCCACTGAAAATGTGGTCTTTTCAGGACTTTCAGTTGTTATCTGAGTTATGGCATCAGATGTTGCCTTTCCAGTTTGTGCAGAAACTGCAGTCTTAGTGTTATCCTGCAGATTATGTCCACTTGAATCTAAACTTCTGGTGTCAGCCTGCCTTGAGAATGGCACCCTCTTGCAACTTTCCAAAGGCATATGTCTTGGATCTTGTGAGGATACTGGATTTGGGACACATAAGGAAACTTGATCCTTTCGCATAGGTTCAGCAGTTAACAACATGGAGGCAGAATCGAACAAAATGTTGGGTGGAGAACTTAAAAACATTGGTTGAGCATCAGTCTTACGTCCGTCATTAGATCTTGTTTCCATTTCAGCATCCAATATACTGAATGGTTCTGAATTATTACGTTTTGGGGAGAGAGTTATGTGGACACAAGACAATGCTTTCCTGGTTGGAGATGAAGGAGATACAGGCATGGCAGTTAAAACTTTATCTCGGGAGGAACAATTTACCACATCAGCGTGACCTGTCTCAACATTTGTTTGGCTGCCAGAGAACACATCAGAAAAAAGTTTATCCTCCTTTTCCAACAAATTACTGCGGTCTTTATCCAAAAGGGTTTGTCGGTTATGAACTGGACTTTCTGAGCTATCTGCAAATGGAACTTGGCTGTACCGATTTATATTTTCCTGCTGATGAGGACTCATGGAAAGCAGTTGATGAAACATATTTACTTCTTGATTAAATTTCATACCATGATCAACCCCAGAAAGTCTGGCACTATGACTGCCCAATCCAAGAGCATCGTGAATGGAAGGTTCTGCTTCCTCAACACTATCTGCAACTAGGGTGAGTCTGTGGTCCATGTATGTGGTTTTAGAACCTTGGACTGATAAAATGTCTTTTTCTTGAGAAGTCTGAAGTTTGCCAACAGCAGTGGGCACATGCAGAACCCTGTCTTTATCTGCACTAAACTTAAAATCATTATCAAGAGAGTGAGTGGCTGTTGAGCTTGTTGAAGGAAGTGATTTAGCAATTTCCACCTGCTGTGTGTCAGGTCTCTGCTCTTTCGTGCTAAAAGATCCAATTTCAAAAGGAATTATACCATGAAGATTATCTTCACTGAGAGTGGTACTAAGGACAGAGGAAGCTAACGGAGACTGGGAACGTTTACGGGATGCAAAAGTGATGGAAGTAATTTGCTTAGCAACTTCTACTGAAGGTTCTTCCGTAAACAGTTTCTTCTTAGATGAAAAAAGCACTTCATCTTCGGTTGGTGCACTGGAGACATCCACCAATCCCCTCAGACATTGGCCCATATCTTTACATGGTGGTGTGCAAAGCTTAGTGCTGGCATCAAAGGGATTAATTGTGAGAGTCTGCAGCTGACGGTGGCTATGTGTTTGGGTGGTATTCAAAGCTTTAAACTCTGTATCACCTAGTGGTGAATAATCAGCAGGGTCACTTATATATTTTGGTGTGACCTGTCTTGTGTTTGTCTCTAGACGCTCATTACATTTCAGCTCTTTTTTCTGGTAGTCAATATGCAACTGACTGCTAACTGGAGATTTAAAATGTTCCATGTTCTGCCTCTGACCATGGTTGTGACTTGATGTAGCCTCTGAACTGTTCCATTGCAGATCCTGTAAATGCAAAAAAACCCACAAAGATTCCTGAAAAAAATAAATTGTGCAATAAGAATTTAACAATTGAAGTAAGGACTAACGTTGTCAATAACCGCATTTTTTGCCATTTTATGGAAAATACAGTCATTTTGGAACTGCTAGCATGACTGAAAGTACAACAAGACTAATCTGCATGTATGTCAGAAGAGCAGCCAGTAAAGTTTCAATGCCAGAGTACACAACGTGACCACTGTAATTTACATACGTAAAAGCATTCTTCAGGGTTTGGTTTTATTGTATATAAATAGACAACACAGAGATCTTCTTGAGAGGGAAAGGACAAGCTGTAAGTACTTCTTGACAAACAAATCTTGTTCACTTCCTTCACTGGGATCTTGCTTTCCCACTTCTCCACCCCACCAACTATTCTTTTCATCCACCCTGTGCCATCTTGTCATAAATCTAGAAGCCATCTTTTTACTTCCATTTTGTGCGGGGCCTAGCACAGTATGGCTCAGATCCTCATCTGGGGCCTCTAGACATTTAGAAACAACAAATATTGATGTGGTTAGATGTCAGCTACTTAGGACCTGACTGGATATTTCTGCTCCTTAGATGACTTGCTACTGAAAGATTCTTTCACCATCTCTACTGAAACGGAAACACCACAGTCCCACCTACAAGCACTCAGGTCTCTGGAGGGCTACTAAATTCAGAGTGGAGGGTCTATGAAAACAAATAGCTTGAAGGAGGCACCTGGAAAGTTCCCTATCCCACAGAACCCAACTTCTATGCTATCAAACAAAAACTCTGTAAAACAGGAAGAATGGTGCCATTTTGAAAACTATGGGACACGAGTGCTGTCAGACATTTTGCCATGCCATATCTGTCACTGTAAGAAATAAAACTGGGCACATAAAAAATATCCTTTGTTCCACTCCAACAGAGTAGAATTCAAGTGCACATATGCTTCATACACAAATCAAAGAAAGCCTCAATTACTGATAAAAACAAAGCAAAAAGCTGTTCTTTAAACTGATACATAAGAAAAATCTTTAATTAAAGTTCAGTAATTTTAATTCTCATTTTCAATAGTTCCACTCTTTTTTCTACTGCATTAGATCTGCAATAGCGCTTTTTCTGCAAGCCAATGTCATAATGACAAGAAAATTAAAACAGCATTCAAAAAATATCCAGAGCTTAAAAAAGCATCTATTAATTAGCAACAACTTTTCCCTCTCCACACATCCCTCGTCTTTTTTCCTATTAAAATATGCATATGTATTCCACAGGAACATTTATTTTATTTTATACAAAACTGGCAAGACAGCTTGCTACTGTATTAGGAGTAAGAGTGGAGGAGAAATCTTTGGATTTCTAAAACATGGCCAATAAAGACACCAGAAAAATAATCCAAGAAAACGCAGTCAGTTTTCTTTAATCATTTATAAAAGTTTCTGTTAATTGTGATAATGACCCTACACTTATAGAACACCATTAATGCCATAGCACTTTACAAATTAAAATGAACATTGAAACTCTACCCAGGAATGACTTAGACCACTGAAACACAGGTGTCTCTGGTCTGAAACACGCAGCTTCACAATAAATTTAGAACAGGTAACAAGCAGACTTGCCTTGGCAGTTGAAAAATAAATAAAACATGCCATAGCCCATCAATCGATGTGAAAAAAAATACTGTCCTACTTTCTGATGAACCTCTCTTCTGGTCACATGATGTTCCATTTGTCAGCTCTCTTGTCTTTCATCTGTCTATTAGTATACTACCTCGCTAGTACTGGCAGCTGAAGTAAATGGCAAAACTCCCCCTGATTTAAATGGCAGGAGTCTGCCCGTCAATTGTTAAGTACAGACTCTGAGTACAGACTATATCTTCCTCTGCGCTCTGCTCTTTAATTTTTAAACAAGCTGAAGCTCGCTGTCTCCGCAGTCTTTTGCGGACTGCTGCATACCACCAAGTACAGTATATGCTGACACAGATCTGCGGGGGACTATAGCCATGTCTGGTTATTGGGCCAAATTTGTTTACTTTAACGTGGAATTAAATAATGCATATACAAGTATGCCGAAACAAGGTTTGAACATACCAGGCTCTTTGCTCACTTTTAGGTTCTCGAGATATGTAAAAGACATTTTAAGATGTTACATTTACACCTATATTGTAAAACAAACAAGGAGTCCTGTGGCACTTTTAAAGACTAACAAATTTATTTATCGCATGAGCTTTCGTGGGAGAAAATCCCACTTAGTAAGTCAGCGCATAGATTTACTACGAAGGACAATAACCACTCAAAACAAGGCTTTTCATCTTGAAATGTGGCTCTTGCAAGGTTTGCTGATTTGTTTCGTTTAACAGAGAAGAAAAAACATAGGTTTCCAAGAATATACTTATTAGGGAAGAAGCACCAAATATGAACAGTTATTCTCTGCAGCAGCTTACCCGACAGATCTAACAGGTGGCATCTTTAAAAGAAAAACTAGAAACAAAACAACACCTGCACAGAACAGATCACACTGCAAACAAGTAAACAAACACCAGGTTCCCAGATGCATGCAGAAAATTCTCAACTAGCAGTCTAAAATGTCCTTGGTCAAAGAGGTATGCTAACTAAAGACAGGCCACACTGTTTAACCCCACTGCAGACAGCACCGAGAAGCACCAATCGCACGCCACACAACATGCTAGGAAAGTGCTCTTTCTTACATCATTTCATCTCATCACCTTTAGTTACAAACTGGCATCAGAGGCAGTGTCATTGTGACCACACACTAGAAAGAGACAAGACACATATTTTGATCCGTGAGTTGTACATCGGTCTCATTAGAGCTCATATGTGCTCCATAAAACCTTAATCCCTGTCCACTTGTTTAGAAACAGAATTTCATTGACAAGGACAGAAGAGTATTGTTTTTAAGATACCAGTATTTGCAGTCATTTAACTTAGATTCATTCAAAATTGATGGACTTTCCACTGATGCTGTGAAGAGCTAATGTGAAACAAATCTATTTACCTGGACAAAGTTTAGATAACCCTGTTTTGGCCTAGAAAACCTATGTAGTTTGTTAATTTATCTTCAGGGGAAAAGTAATCTTTCATTTCATTAGCACAAGGCCATGTGAATGTGTGCACAAGGCAGAGTAAAGGAATGAGCTAATAAAGCCAGTCACAGTAGAACCGGAAATGGTCGTCTTGTGTAAACCATGAGTTAAACAGATAGTCCTGGACAATTTGTTTTCGGCATTCATAATGTCATTGGAAATGAAATATTTTGATCAAGAAGACCTTCAAGATAAACATTACAGTTCATTCTCCCAAATCATGCCCGTTGATGCATTATCTATGCTAGAAAAGTACAAGCTATTAAGTACAGTTGATTTAAAAGTCAGTCTAATTAAACTGATAAAAAGCCCGAACAGACCCATTTAAATGAGTTTAACCTTTGCATATATCATTTTAGCTTAAATTAGTAACTTAAAGAAAATGAACCAATTTAAGCAAGGGCAACATCGGTTTACGTGTGCCATACCAAAAGAGTTTGCACCAGAAATTTAAAAATCTATTTAGTTAAACTGGTACACTTTTCTAGAAGAGACAAGATTCTTAGACTCCCCCCTTGAGCAGGAATGCCAGGATTCTGCTACAGATCTAGGCACCAAATGCCCATATGAACCGATTTCCTCTTACTGTCCTTAATAAAAATGTTATTCTAAGGTTGCATGTCTGAATAGGTTTTTCCTACACAGCAATCATTTTACTTGTTGGAAAAATTAATCAAGCTAGCCTCAGTAAGATTTTGCTGTTATTTTTAACTGACTAACCAAGGACAAAATCTAAGAGTATGTTAGAGTGCAAACATGCTTTCCAAATGAATACATAAAAGACAGTATGCACCAATCCAACCCAAAATTTATCTTGCCCTTTCCATTTACAAAATCTATAATCTAATAAAAATACAAATGGTTCTATTCAGTATTTTCATAGAAGTATTTTAAGTTAAACATGGTTTCCTCCACAATTTATATAACATATTGCACTAGAGCATGAGAACCAGAAACAAACTGATCAACAGTCTATTTTCATTGCTAAACAGCAAAAATGGGGAAAAGCAAGCATTCAGATACATGGTGACTACCACAAATTGACTCAAATATAAATCAGATATTCTAAATTTTCCATTTTATTAACCTGAAGTGCTATTAGTAACAAAGAAAAGGATTTTTAATTTTTATGTTAATGATATTCCTTTAAAAATACATTAAAACACCAACTTCAATTAGCAAAGGTAAGAAAACAGGGAAAACCAGAAATTCATAAACTCTTTCCCACAGTGCCTAAGTACTGTGTCCAAAAATCTGAGCAACAAGTAATGTACATACCATACCAAATCTAAATTCAGAGGGTTGAATTTATGGAAAGCAAAATTTGGACTTAATCCACAACTCAGAATTTCCACCTTAACTCTAAATGCCCTGGATTTTGCTAGTTTTAAATGCCCAAGGGGAGCTTTGCCCAAGTAAGGCCAGCAGGACTAGATTCTAAACAAAATGCGTATTGTTACAGCATACCCACCAAACATTGTAAAAATCCATATAAAGGCTCATGGGTTCCAAAGTATCTTTATAAAGGAAACAGTCACTTTTCAAAGATAAATCTTGACCTCAGAGTATTTTGAGAAACAAAGGCAATACTGGCCCAGATTCGGCAATGAGCTTAACTACGGGCTCAGCGGGTAGGAATCAATGGCTCGATGTCTGGTTGGCAACCGGTAACGAGTGGAGTGCCCCAGGGGTCGGTCCTGGGGCCGGTTCTATTCAACATCTTCATTAATGATCTTGATGATGGAATAGACTGCGTGCTTAGTAAGTTTGCGGATGACACCAAGTTGGGGGGAATGGTAGATACTCTGGAGGGCAGGGACAGGATCCAGGGAGACTTGGACAAATTGGAACACTGGGCCGAAAGAAACCTCATGAGGTTCAACAAAGACAAGTGCAAAGTCCTGCACTTAGGACGGAAAAATCCCATGTACTGCTACAGGCTGGGAACCGATCGGCTAAGTAGCAGCACTGTAGAAAAGGACCTGGGGGTTATGGTGGACGGGAAGATGAATATGAGCCAACAGTGTGCCCTTGTTGCCAAAAAGGCCAATGGCATATTAGGCTGCATCAGTAGGAGTATTGCCAGCAGATCGAGGGATGTGATAATTCCCCTCTATTCGACACTGGTCAGGCCACATCTGGAATACTGTGTCCAGTTTTAGGCTCCCCACTACACAAAGGATGTGGACAAATTAGAAAGAGTCCAGTGGAGGGCAACAAAAATGATGAGGGGGCTGGGGCACATGACTTATGAGGAGAGACTGAAGGAACTGGGCTTATTTAGTCTACAGAAGAGAAGACTGAGGGGGGATTTGATAGCAACCTTCAACTACTTGAAGGGGTGCTCCAAAGAAGAGGGAGCTAGGCTGTTCTCGATGGTAACAGAGGACAGAACAAGGAGCAATGGTTTCAAATTACAGCTGGGGAGTCAAGGTTGGATATTAGGAAAAACTTTCTCGCTAGGAGGGTGGTGAAGCATTGGAACGGGCTATCTAGGGAGGTGGCAGAATCTCCATCTTTGGAGATTTTTAAGGCTCGGTTAGACAAAACCCAGGCTGGGGTGATTTAGGGGGAGTGGTCCTGCTTTTTAGCAGGGGGTTGGACTAGATGACCTCGTGAGGTCCCTTCCAACCCTATTATTCTATGATTCTACATGCTTAAGTCCCATAAAAGACAAAGACACTTAAGTGCTTCACCGAATAAGGCCCTAAAAATCACATTTTTATGGCTGTCTTTCAAACCTTTTTAAAGGGGACAGATTTTGAAAATTGTTCCAGGCACTCCCATAGTATAAACATAAAATTGCTGTATTGATTTTTTTTTCTTTATAAAATACTCTCCCACACTATAAACCAGGTTTGTGGGTATGCAAGAGTGCTGTGGGAAGACACTTACTATGACCTAGGGGGCCCTTCGTGCAACTGGCAGGAGACACCGAGGATGCACAGAGTTTTGAAAGGATCCCCTGAATCAGACGTGTGTAATACAGGGGTTGGCAACCTTTGCCGACCCCTGTGCCGACCCCTCCTTCTCAACCCTCAGCTGGTGCCGACAGCCCACTCATGGAAAGAAGCCACTTGGAGTGGGTCTGCGTGGCAGCGTGCCTTGGGACCCCTATCTCTGGGCACACCATGGAAAGAAGCTGCCTGGCATCACTCCTTTTCATGGCAGCACACCACAGAGAGGAGCCGCTCTGGGTGGCTTCTTTACACGGTGTGCCTGGGGCATGGACATGGCAGGGACCTCCGCACTGCAGCTGCCCCTGAAAGAAGCCACTTGCAGTGTCTTTTGGGGGCAGGAGTGGCAATTTCTGTGGTGCCACAGAGGATGCCGAGTGCCGCTCCGAATGGCTTGTGTGCCCCTGGTGTAATATTTCATCAAAGGGTTGCGTATGAGGTCTGTGCTGAGAACCAAGAACCCACTGCTCATTATAATTATTATGAAATGTATGCATGGATAATATTTGAGGCATTATGTATCTATTCTACAAAGAATGTTCTCAAGGCCCAGGACTTAAAAGTGGTCCCCAGGAGGTGATGTGCCTCCTTGCTGAAAGGAACATGTCCAAGTTGATAGTATTCTATGCTTCACAATGGATGCCTATTTGCATACTGAGCCAGATAGTCAAAAAATTGCAAAATCCACCAGGTGGGAATAAACACCAAGGAGTGTTCTATTTATGAGTAGTAACAAAAGGATTAGTCTGATATATCAGGATGCAAAAAAACATTCAGGATCATTGCAGAGGCAAAGCTGACAATAAATTGCAACTCTTGAAAGAGTCCCCGCCAGCCAGGCTGTAAAGGGCTGGTGAGCAATATCCTAATAGACATAACAGTATCTAGTTAAGGAAGTCTAGGCTCTAAAATGCATGTTATGGTTTTACTTTATATGTAATCATTTGCTTCTATTGCTTCTACTTGCTAATTCTTTAATCTATGTGCTTTGTTAAATAAACTTACACTTGATTTCTTTACAAACATCTCTAAGGGGGGTGCGTTAAGTGGAGCAGTGAGCTGTGAATAGTGTGAGTGTCCCGTGGAAGAGGGCTGCAATCTCCAGGGAGACACTCAGAGGATGGGGTGTGCCTACTGCTAACCCACAGCAAGAGAGCAGAGCTTGCGTACACCTAGAGGGAACAGCTGGTAGTGAGATGCCTCACAATTTTGGGTACCTCTGGGAAGCATCACAGTGGCAAATTCACAGGATCTACACCCTGCTTGCTATTTAGCCAAGGGGCATGTTCCAGGCATTTATATATCAGGCAATATAAATACTGAGAAGGTTGGAAACAGATAAAGAAAAAGGTTATAATTTGTTGTTTTTCCATTTATTTGTTTTGGGTAAGGGAAATAGATCAAAGGGAAGGATGAGTAACTCTGACACATACACCAAAAATACCAATTTGCAGTGCTTTTTTTGTGATGGGACGCACAGGTACGGAGTACCAGAACCTTTTTCTCACAGCAATGGTGACCAGAGGCAACAATGGCCCCAAAAAACTTTAGGGCCCAGGCCCCAGGACTCCCCTTCCCATCCTACCCCGGCGCCAGCTCTGCCCCCTGGCCTCGATCCAGCTTTGGTTTCCTGGTTGAGGACCGAGGCTGGATCTGGCTCCTGCTGCTGATGGTCCCAGCTCCTGTCACCCCTACCGGCAGTTCCAGCTCCTGCCATTGCCACCAGCGGCCTCAGGTCCTTGGCTGGGGCCAGATCTGTCAGCCCAGGGTCCGAGCCAGGGCCAAGGTTGGGGCTGAATCGGGCTCCTGCCGTGGCAGCCCAGCCCCACATCTCCAGTCAGCGTCAGGGCTGGATCAGGCTGAGTACCGGAACTTTTTTTTTTTTTTAAACAAAAACAGCACTGCCAATTTACAAATAGAAAAACTGTACAGACCGCAACTTGGAAACTACTGGGTATATGGGACAGGGGATGAGAGCTTTCTAGAACCTAGAACTTATTTAATTAGATACTTTCAAATCATATCAAGCAAACCTCAGCCAAGAGTCCTTCCAGCATTTTTCAGCCTAGACCGGCTTTGATCCTTTCTTCATGATACAGAACACACTGCCAGCTTGTCACCTAGATGAAGGATACCATGTATCTCTTTGCAAACCCAGATATATCAAAAGAGTTTCTAATCTTCATTCATAAACTGGACATCTCCAACTGCATGTTCCTTCCCATAGATTTTGCCCTCTCCTGTTGATTTTGCAGTTTTGCTTATCAGATCATTCGATATGGAAATAGACATACCTTGTGCAACACACAACACGATGACCAGAGAGACATAAGCATCTACTCACAAATCATAAGGTCAGAAGGGACCATTATGATCATCTGTTGTCCCCCACCTGAACAGAACTCATCTAAGGCATGTCACCACCTGGTGTTAAATATCCTTTTCAGACAGGAAGTAATCTGATCACAAGAATGTTGTATACTGTATGCCTCACAAAAGATGCCTATTTGCATACTAAGCCAGATAACAGGCAAAAGATTGAGATCTACAAGAGAAATTATACAGAGAATAAAAAGAAAAATTGGGGGAGGGGGGCATCTTCCGTTTCTGACTAAAACCAAAGCTGCTATGACAAGGAATGCAAACAAACATAGGATCCTTCACTAAAGAGGCAAGCTGAGACCATATTGCTTCTCATGAAAGAAGGGTCTCAGCCAGCCTGGCTGGAAAGCACTGATGAGCAATACTTTATTAGACATGCAAGTATCTCATTAATTAAGTGCAGGCACATGTTGCCAATGGAATTGGGGAGCTGACCCCAGGAGGGACAGGCCAGGGTTCCTCATACTAAGAGCAGGTGTAAAGACTACTCCCAGGAAGCAAAACAGGAGCTAGCAACAATTGCAGTTTCAACCTTTTCCCAAACACAGACTGTTTTCTATTACCATCCCTTGGGACACAGGCCACAGCTAAGTCTGTGGGAGGATGCAAGGCTGTGGTCACAGTCTGATTCACACAACACTCAAAGGATGGTACAAGTATGCACACACTCTCCCTGCATGCTGGAGAGCGCCAGGATAGCTGATGACACTGAACTCTCCTGAGGACAGGGAAAGTCTGTACCATCCCCAACTCAGGTCCTTGCTTTTAAAGCAAGACAAAAAGTGTCCAGTTTTGGGACCCCAATGCAAGGGTGTTTGGGACTCCAAAACTGGAAAAAATCCAGTGGAGAGCAACAAAAATGATTAAGGGGCTGGAGCACCTGACTTCTGAGGAAAGGCTTGGGGAACTGGGTTTGTTTAGTCTGCAGAAAGGAAGAATAAGGGGTGATTTGATAGCATCTTTCAACTACCCGAAAGGGAGTCCCAGGGAGGATACAGCTAGGTTGCTCTCAGTGGTGGTAGAAGACAGAACTAGGAGCAATGGTATCAAGCTGCAGCGAGGGGGGTCTAGGCTGGATATTAGGAAATATTTTTTTCACTAGGAGGGTGGACAAAGCCCTGGAAGGGGTTACCTAGGGAGGTGGTGGTCTGGCTTAACAAGGTCCTGGCTGGGATGGGTTAGCTGTGGTTGGTCCTGCTTTGAGCAGGGGGTTGGACAAGATACCTCCCGAGATCCCTTCCAGCCCTAATGTTCCATGATTCCAAAGCACAATCTGGCCTAGCGAAAGGAGTTTTCACTACAGTGAATTTTTATTGCTGAATTGTAAACATCCACTTACAGAGCTTAACATTAACATAACGAAAGTAAAACCAGAAGAACAAATAGAAAGGTGCGCCTGTTCAGCTCTCTCTAGATATTTTATGCTTTTTAGGTTCCTGCAGACCTTCAGATTTTCCTACAATAATCATTAGCTTTTTTAAAAACCTGTTTTTTATTTCTTTTCTACAACCTTTCTCTTCAGACTATTTTCTCCGTTTCATTTCTCAGTGTAAAAGAACAAGAGTACCTGTGAAAATGCAGAAGCTATTCAGAGTGCAGAGAACAAGGTGCCTGCTTCTAATACCACCATTGGGGTGAATATGACATTATTAGATGTATAGATCAAATTTGGAGCTGTGCAAACGCAACAAATAAAACAACACACAACACCATCCCCCCTTCCCCCCAAGCAAACTGCCATTGCTGAAGCCAGCAAGGAAATAACACTGATCTAGAACTGTAAAAAGAAAAAAAATTGCTGTTTTCACCAATATTTTCCTACTTAAAAATTATTTTTCATCTGCTTGTGATCCCTTTTGCCCAGTCAGAGTAAGATCTTGGCAAGACGTGAGTCTGAAGAAAATAGAAGAGGGAAATTAATTGCATATCCCTTCCCACAATAGGTTACTCATGACCTTACGGAGGCCTGTAATTAACTAATAAGAACACGGTTAATACGAAATCGTCAACTTTTAAAAGCAAGATGAAAGTTCCAGGCATGACACCTGCCTGAGTCTCCCTGAGGATTTGTGTTCTTTACAATCACACTGTCCTTTTATTTAAAACAAAACTCTCTCTCTCTCATCTGTTCCTGTCCTTCTGATCTGTCAGTAGTCTTAAGCGTTACTTGAAATACCAAATAAAAATTTTCAGAGAAAAGTAAGATTTTTTTTAAACAACACTTAAGCATGTAATTGGAACTTAAGCATGTACTTCAATGCTTTATTGAATCAGTATCTTGAAGAAACCAAACTAATACCACTAGTTTTGGGCTTACGTATGGTAGTAAACAGACAGTTGCTCATCCATCCATTTGACCCCTCTAATTATTTTGTACATCTGCACGACTCCTCTCTCAATCTTTGTTTGAATTAGGGAGGCCTCTTTCATCTGTATTTATGGGAAAGTCTGAAATTTTATTTCTTCGGGTTCTCCATACAAAGTTTATTTCAAAATCAGAAAAACTTCAAGACAGTTAACAGAAAAGCAAGGTTTCCCAAGTTAGTTAATGTTCCTGCATCATCCTCACTGTTAAGAGTTTATGAACCATAAAACATAATTTTTAGAAATTACTCGAGACATTCGTTAGTTTAGGACACAATCAATGTGATTTTTTTCCCCCACTGTTCCCCTTTCTACTGGAGATCTCAGACTAGGCACATTTCACAGAAAGCAGAATAAGGTACGCCTTCAGAGATCATTGAAAGAGATGACCCTTCCTGGTGGAGACAGCAGGTGAGGGACAAGTCACCAGCACAGATTAAGATTAAAGTTTCTTCTGCTCACCTCAAAGACTGCCCCCAATTCTGCCCCTCCCTGCTTGTCAATTGTTGTCCATTCCCATACATCCCAACCTCCTCCAGTCTGACAACAAACTACCTTCACCAACTGATTTATTAGCTTTACAGACAAACATCTCCATACTTTCACCCATTCTACTCTTTTTGTTTGCAAATTCTTCATGAAATAATCCATCAAGATCTTGGACATGGAGACTGTCCAAGTTCCTCATGGCATGGCTAACATCAGTTCAGACAAGTGCTGAAAACAAACAAATTCAAAGGCAGATTGGAGGCAATATAGTGTGCCAGGGTTACTCATAAATTCAAGTCAGGATGCAGTGGACTGGAATATATGAATCAGAAATGTTCTGAACATAAGATCCAGGAGTGACAGTTCAGTAAATGGCAAGTTATCAAATTTATCACAGTATTTCCTGTACATTTCAGGCTACAGGGAGAATTAAAATTCATTAAATGTCACCACCACTTATATGGTAAATCATCACTGATGGTGAGATACCACTGTACAATACACTGACTCAGTGGATACAAGACAGCCACCATACCAAAAAAAGGTTATCTGTGGCATTTGTCCCCTTCCAAATTTTCCCCTATGTTAGCTCTCATCTCCTTTGTACCTTGGCTAACGCAGATTTCCTGGCACTCAGAAGCAGCTCTGTCTTGATCTCGTCTATTCTCTGCCTGTCCTCTTCATCCAGATCTGGCACAGAGCCCTGAAGTTGGCTAGTCAGCTTCAGTTTCACCCATGCTGTGAACAGAAAACAACAGAAAGCCAATCCCTTTGTTTGCTTCCATTTTGATTCTGCAGTGAGAAGGATGCTATATGCTAATTATCAGGACTGGAAGGGAACAGACATTAGTAACAGAAATACCATCCAAGATATTAGGAATAGATCTAAATTTCAATCGGCTATTCTGACACCTGATGACAGTGACACAGCCTACCTAAATGATACTATAAAGATGTAGCTAGTCCCAAAGCATTCTCTTGCAGCTCCACCTGAATTTTACCAAGTGGAACAGCAATAGCATGAACATGAACAACCCAGAGCAAAAAGAAGCCAAGGTGCATTAACTTCCCTTTAAAGAAAGCCTGTAACATTACATAAAACAGTTCTCAGCCTAGGAATCACAACAATCAGGGCTCCCAAAAATCACAGTCCCTGCCCAAGTCTCAGATTCAGGGCAGATTTGTCTCCAGGTGCCCCAGGAAGCAACTGCAACCGAGTGTTCATAACTATTAAGCCCTTGGCTTCGCTGTCCAAAGTGTCAACAAGGGTGCCAATTAGTGTAAATTATGACAAAGATACCTGTAAAGACTCAGTCACCACCACCAATACCCAATTGAAAATGAGGACACCAGAATGAAAGGCTCCACATATCCCATCAACAACCTGCTGCATCCCTAAAGCATTTTTAAAGCCGCCTCTATTATAGTCATCAAAGTAGGATTCCGTGTTCTGTGTTTTGCATAAACCCCTCTAACTAGTTTAAATAGTGATTTGTTTCTCACCGCGAGTTTTTCTCTCCTCTTCCTCTGCACTTTTTAGTATCTGTGTTGCACGTAGCACCGGGGATTCATTTTTCAGAAGACTTTTGACACGGGCAGCTAGCGAATCTACACTGCTACTGTCATCGCTCTCACGAACACCATCTCCCTCTTTGCTGCCAGCTCCGCTAGTTTTAGCCAAGACACGCTGAAAGTCCCCAAGGTCACTGGTGATGCTACTTAAGGGCTTTGTGGCGGAAGAATTCTGCAATTTTAAAACCCTTTCAATGCCTGATTCACTCTTTCTAGTATTCTTTGCAACAGTCGGGAGACCAGGCAGGTTTTTATCGACGTTTGCACTACTGCACCCCTCTGGTTCTGCCCTCCCAATGGATTTTGCTACCACACACTCTTCCATAGCTCCCGGCTTTGATGATCTACTCGTCTCTTCCAGAGTTTCTTCTTCGGTGGGTAAATCAATAGCAAGAGAGCTTTCCCATTTCAAACTGTGCCTGTGGGAATTTAGGGCCTTCATTAGTGAAGTATCTTCTTGCATGCTTCTTCTGGTCAAGGATTCATCCCATGATGACATTCTCTGAAGCGTTGGACTGATTTCCTTCATTAATCTGGAATCTTCAGAGCCATCCTTTTCAACTGGCAACGATGAAAGTTTGCTGACTTCTTGGAAGGGGACAATGGAAGGGACAGGATCAAACTGAGTCAGAGCTATACTTTCTGCCTCTGCTAAAAGCTTCTGGATCTCTTTCAACGTGCTGGAGCCAATGAAGGAATCATTTCCTTGATCTCTGTTTAAATCATTAATAGAAGCACCTACATTTGAAGACAACGGTTCTCCATTGACATCCATTTCATCTGCATCTCCAGCCAAAGGACTGGAGGACAATTTCTCTAGACTGCAACCAATATCCCTTGACTCAAATTTATCTATAAGCTTTTGAACACGTTTTGAAACAAGTGGGTGACCCTCTTCAAAGCCAGACCCAGCTGGAAAGGTATGCAATCCCTGGCTCAGTTCAACAGATTTTGAGACTGCTGAAGAGCTGCCTTTGGTGGGGTGTGAGGAAATACTGCATTGGCTCACTGGTTTGTCTTTGGAAGATCTTGAGAACTGAGGTAAGAGTTCAGTGGGCAATGGTGTATCAGGGCCAGTATCAAAACCCTTTGGTATAGACAGACTGAGAGTAGAAGCACCAGAGTTAAAGCTTATCTGCGAAATGTCAGCTGCAGACAAAGAACCACCTACAAAACAAAACAAAAAAAACCCGATCAATTAAATGCTGGGTTAAGGGAAACATTCAGCTCAGTGTAAAATCTCTGCTTTGGTCTAAAGGCCTCCTGAAAAAAACAGCGTCAGCAATTATGCTAGAAAATATACAAGAACCTGTATACTATGGCTTCTATTAAAACTGTTTATCATCACTGTTTACTGAAATAAATCCTTTAGATCATTTTGTACAAACTTCTAGAAATTGGGTATACTAGGGAAATTGTTTCAAATAACTGGACATTTGGTTTCATAATGTTTCTATGTGTTGAGATAGTCGGATTCTACGTGCATCCTTTGCACAGCAATAGAGTTAGAGTTGACATCCTAAGGCTACGTAGAGAAACACCCGTGATTCTTCTAAATAAACAGACAGACAGACAGAGATGTAAAACAAAACCAGGGTGCCTGTTTGATATATTCATGAGAGAGAATTGCATCCAGCCACTTTGGCTCAGAAAGACAGATCAACTCAATGCAGAGACTTTTGGGAAGACAAGCGGCAGCAGCCTTCAAGGAGTTGGTCCAAAGAGTATTAGCTGTAAAGAGACTGTGAGACCGCTTTCCTGAACTGGGTACGAGATCTGAAGACCAGATCAAGAAGGAAATGTTGCATAAAGGCTTATTCAATTCTCTAACCAGCAGCAATATGTATTTCAACAAACAATTCACTGTGAAGACATGCTATGGAAGTTGCCTTTGACCTACTTGAATGCGCTCTCATTTGCCCCAGTGCCCAAAAACCTGGTAGGTCGTAGCAATTTATTAGTCTTAGAAAGTTTTTTTTGTTGAGACAGACTCACCCTTGGCTATAACCCCAGCTTTGGGTTTCTGGATTGACTTGGTCACATTTCGATAACCACGTATTACTCTCTACCTGTACAGTGAACCATACTGCAGCAGAGAAGTTTGAGAAGGAGAGAGAAACAAAGATATACTTTTCCCATTGTGAAAATAGCCTTGTAACATTTTTGTGAACAGCTAACACTTCCAAAGTACTTGGGGAGACAGCAGGTAATTGGCATGGAAATGTCCCTCGCTGAAGAGAAGTAACCAAGTGCTTGAAGCATTCTGCTCTCTAACATTCTTGCAGCATGTCTCCACCTTTCCCCATACCTTCAGATAGCTGATCATGTTTTGTTAAGGTGTCAGTGGATTCCTTCAAGGTTCTGAGCTCTGATGGGGAAAATTCAATTTCTCTGATTGGTCCTCTGGGTGCAAATGGAGTTAGTATAGCTGAAGGCGACTGATTAATGCCAAGATTACGAAGATACATCTGACACAAAAGAGGGAATATGGAAAAAGGAATATGATAAATACATATGGTACTCAAGCAGACTCAAAATTCAACACACACCAACCACTATTGCCAAAACACAGTTTTATTTTAAATGTCCCCCATCCTTGAAAAGTTTGTTTCAACCCATTCTCCAGGGGATGTACCAACAACAAACCCAAATCACTGAATTTATTAGATATGTCAAGTCATCCCTCCACTCGGTATTAATTTTAGGACTCCTTCCTTTGTAGTATTCCTTTAAAAAAATCATTAATTAAAATATGTAAGTAAAACAAGAGGCTTTGATTTGATAGCCCTTTCTACCAAAATAAAAACATGACCGAAGGAAACATACCCTGTCCCTCAAAAAAAATACCTGAAAACTTGGGCTGGGCATCAGGAAAAATTCCTTAACATTTAACGCCAACTGCACCATGAAACAGTCTTCCAAGGAAAGTGCTGGAAGCCCCATTGCTGGAGCTGTTTAAATATCTTATTGGACAAAGCAGTTGTGAAAGCACTGTATGGTACAAGTCTGCTCTGGTAAGGAGTGGACTGGATAACTAAGAGGACTTTTCCCTCTAGAGTTTTGGAAACACTAGCCATCAGTGCAGAATGCAGCTGTGAGTTTACTTAGCAGTCTTGTCAGTGGGTCCACCTGAACTAACAGTCTCGAGATTTACATAATTGTGTTGGGGGCAAAGCGTTCTAGCACAGAGGGTGCTGAGCTCTAGAATCTGCCTCCCTTTTTGGTCTGATGGAGCTCCAGTCTGTTGAACTTCTGGATACACTGCAAGTTACATCTATTCACTCAGATTTTGTAAGGGTGGGAATGGGATAAGATTGATTTTGAAGGGATAAAAGGTTCACTTAGTGTCATATTTGAAATTTTGTAAGTTTGATTATTTAATTCATGTGTTTTATAATTCTGCATCATGTCTCTAAACTCCTTGGGACAGGGGCAGGTTTTTTTCTTCTGTGTTAATACAGTGCCTAGCACAATGGGGTCCTACTCCACAACTGGGGCTCCCTGGCACTACTGTAACACAAACAATACATACAGAAACCTGCATGTTTTAAAATTTGGAAATAAGCAAACACAGCTATCAAAACAGAACTTAATTAAAAGCAAGGATTTTCAAGGTGTGAATTAAGTTCTCCTGGAGGGACACAGGGAGACTCAAATGCTTATGGCGGAAGACGCAGCAGTTCTTCTTAAAAGAACTTCTATTCCTACTAAACAAGAACAGTTTGAGTCTAAAGAGCACACTTGAGATAAACCCATTTTTACACTGAATCAGCAGCATGTCTGTTGTTTTTGCTGGAAAATTTCTTCAGGACCATCGCTTGGACTCGTTCTTTAGAAAATATAGAAGTGCTTTTGAAGGAAATTGTGTTGTGGTTCATTATTAAAACTTTTTGTAAATGTGTTTAATATTTCATGTTTGTGTAGTCCACAGCTCTACGCCATTCCAAGTGTTTTATCAGAACAGTGACTCATGAGGAATCAGATTTACCTTAACTAACTTCCTCCCCTCCTCACACCGAATTCAAGCTGTTGAGAGGGAATGACCAATACGCTACCCTATTCAACTTAAATGCAACACCAGTGAAACATTGTTGCCAGTTAAGCAAAGCATTATCTGATTCCTTCCCATAACTGTGAAAAATTCACCTCATCTGTATTATTCATTCTGCACTGACTGGGGAATTAATGAATGGCCTTACAGATCTTGTCCCTCTATTATATATACACACATAATAGCCAAAGGCAGGATCTAACCTCCTAAGTCCTGCCAGTGATTTACAGGAAGAGAAATTCTCAAAACTAATATTAGAGAGATGGATAATTCTATTTATAACAGGGATAGCCTGTCATCTCGGATTCTTACCTTTAATGAATTTCACACATCTTTGTTTCAATATTTATCTTCCCAAACAACTGAGAATAGACTTACATGCACAGAGGAGCTGTTCTAAGATTTTTTTTTCCTGGTGTAAATTTCAAGGAATTTTCAAGGACAATAAGAATCAGAGTCCAAAGACTAAATTGTTATTATAGAAATAATTTTGCAAGAGGAAGACCCACTTATTCTGAATTATAAAGTCTGTTATTAACATACCCTTGCATTTCATTTTCACTAACACTCATCAGTAAGGGCAAGCGTTAACATGGCTGCTACATAATCTGGCAGCCTCAATCCCTGGGAAAATCATGGAGCAGGTCCTCAAGGAATCCATCCTGAAACACTTGGAGGACAATAGAGTGATCAGGAACAGTCAACATGGATTCACCAAGGGCAAATCGTGCCTGACCAACCTGATTTCCTTCTATGATGAGATGACTGGATTTGTGGATGCGGGAAGAGCCGTTGACGTGATATACCTTGACTTTAGCAAGGCTTTTGATACGGTTTCCCACAGCATTCTCGTTGGCAAGTTAAGGAAGTATGGGTTGGATGAGTGGACCGTAAGGTGGATCGAAAACTGGTTAGATCAACGGGCTCAGCGGGTAGGAATCAATGGCTCGATGTCTGGTTGGCAACCGGTAACGAGTGGAGTGCCCCAGGGATCGGTCCTGGGGCCGGTTCTATTCAACATCTTCATTAATGATCTTGATGATGGAATAGACTGCGTGCTTAGTAAGTTTGCGGATGACACCAAGTTGGGGGGAATGGTAGATACTCTGGAGGGCAGGGACAGGATCCAGAGAGACTTGGACAAATTGGAACACTGGGCCGAAAGAAACCTCATGAGGTTCAACAAAGACAAGTGCAAAGTCCTGCACTTAGGACGGAAAAATCCCATGCACTGCTACAGGCTGGGGACCAATCAGCTAAGTAGCAGTGCTGTAGAAAAGGACCTGGGAGTTATGGTGGACGGGAAGATGAATATGAGCCAACAGTGTGCCCTTGTTGCCAAAAAGGCCAATGGCATATTAGGCTGCATCAGTAGGAGTATTGCCAGCAGATCGAGGGATGTGATAATTCCCCTCTATTCGACACTGGTCAGGCCGCATCTGGAGTACTGTGTCCAGTTTTGGGCTCCCCACTACAGAAAGGATGTGGACAAATTAGAAAGAGTCCAGCGGAGGGCAACAAAAATGATTAGGGGGCTGGGGCACATGATTTATGAGGAGAGACTGAAGGAACTAGGCTTATTTAGTCTACAGAAGAGAAGACTGAGGGGAGATTTGATAGCAACCTTCAACTACTTGAAGGGTTGCTCCAAAGAGGAGGGAGCTAGGCTGTTCTCGAGGGTAACAGAGGACAGAACAAGGAGCAATGGTTTCAAATTACAGCTGGGGAGGTCAAGGTTGGATATTAGGAAAAACTTTCTCACTAGGAGGGTGGTGAAGCATTGGAATGGGCTATCTAGGGAGGTGGTGGAATCTTCATCTTTGGAGATTTTTAAGGCTCGGTTAGACAAAACTCTGGCTGGGATAATTTAGGGGGAGTGGTCCTGCTTTTTAGCAGGGGGTTGGACTAGATGACCTCGTGAGGTCCCTTCCAACCCTATGATTCTATGATTCTATGATTCTATGGCTGCTACATAATCTGGCAGCCATCGTGTATCTAGCCACCCTGAAATGAGAGGGAGGGGAGAAAGGATAAGCAAAATAAGATCACGCTGGTTTTTATGTAAGGAACTGTGGGCAGAATGCCTACCATATTTTTTTTAATATGTGTTTATTAATCATCAGCATTTTAAGACTTACACTAGGGCAAACTTGAAAGGAAAGCATATATATATATAGAGAAGCCATCTGCTTTGCCAGGAATTTTGTGTGTTGCTTTTGCTATTATTGAAGATGTGTGGGTGTGTGAAAAGTTCTCTTTCTTTCAGCATAGCTTCTCCCCAGAGTCTGTGGTGCAGTCAGAACCTGGCATTTGGGACATCACAGTCAACTTGCATTGAAGAGATTGGAAGGTCTCAAATAACTTGTCGGTGCACTGCTAACAAGAATTCTAGCACCTCATCCTTGCTTACAAGGCTCTGCATCACTTAAACCCAACCTATATCAATGGCCATGTCGCCTTTTGCTTTTCCCCTCACCACCTACATTCCACCACAGGCATCAGCCTTTATGCCCGATTTTCATCCCTTTTCTACTCCTGTCCCCATGTTATCCTTCAAACATAGAGCATCCTTCCTAAAACAATTGCCCAGGCACTTCCGCTGCCTCACTGAAATACACCCTAAATGTACTAATTCCACATCGATGCGGGGTAATTAAAATACTGATTCAATATTATGGGACAAATTCACAGCTGCCATAAACTGGCACAACTCCATTTCCATTTAATCAAAGTCAGTAGTAAATTTTACCTGGCTGCAGAAAGAGTGCAAGAAAACAATGCAAGAGAAAGTGGCTTAGAGGATTTTAGCAGTATATATTTTCAAGTTATCCTCGGCGAAGGAGTCCTTTGAAATTACTTGGCTCAGTTATCTTATTTAAAATCTCAATCAGATTAGCCAACGTCTAAGCTGCCCAAGTCTGTATCTGTCCCTATACCA
>ML685850.1:3066260-3121341 GCA_007922175.1 Pelusios castaneus | reverse complement strand
GTCTGTATCTGTCCCTATACCATTCTCTCCATACAAGGGGCCTTTTCTTGGGATGTTCCAAGCATCTTCAGTTCCTACTGCTCTTACCAGAAGTTGAGGTTGCTCAGTCTTCCTATGACTAAACTTAAAGAGAAGTGGCAAAATTACTAGCAATAGCTTACCGGTATTCTTTCTTCAATGTTTATCTCTTTTTTATCTGGAGTTTTCAGAGTAGGCGCACAGAAGGGAATGATGTTATCCCCGTCTAAACTGGTGGAAAATTGCCTGGCAACTACTGAAGAGGAGCTTGCCGAGGTCAAGTCAACATGGCTACTTGCCTGGGAACTAGCCAAGAGGCTTAAGCTATCTGGAGAAATGTCATTTAAATGATCCATGCTGATCTGGCCAGCAGAGAGTTCTGGGTCCTGTGACTGTCTAGTGGTGTTTTCAAGACCATTGTGTTTCTCCTGTCCATCACTTGCATAGCATTCCTCCTCTCTAAGAAGCTGAGCAACCCTTTCACTGGAAATCAAGACATTTTGATCTGAATTTTGTCCTAGGCTATTATTGTCCTCATCATCATCTCCACCACCATTAGATCCAGTAGTGACAAGAACAGCTGTGAACTGTTTGGTAATGGAGTCTCCTAAACTAGCATCACCTTTTCTAACTTCAGGCGTTCCAGAAACACTGCTCTTGTCTTCTGAAAGCTGAACATCTTCATCTGGGTTTGCTGCTTTAACAAGTTCAATCTGTGAAGCCTCTCTACTGATTATGTTTACTGAATTGTCAGACTGAGACCGGGTAAGTGGTGACACGTGTGCAGCTTTTTTAGGATAGGAATGCAAACTTGTCATTGAGCCTCTCTCTCCATAGGATGCAGCTAGACCACTCTTGAGGTTACCGATGCTGCTGCTCCTCTTTGATAAAATACGGTTTAAGGAATCAGCAATTGCATTGTAGGCTTTCTTTCTTGGAGAAATTCCACTCAAGCCACATAAAACCAAAGTATCAGATATCTTCTCTGATGGCTGGTTCACATTCCAAGCTCCTACCTTCTCCATGAAATTAAGAGTAGGGAGAGACTGGATTCTTCCAGTACGAGGATACATTGTTTTTAAGGACTCACTATTTTCACTGTTTATTTCCTGTCCACTCTGGGATGAATGCTGCTTCTCAGCAGAAGAAACAAGCGTATCAGTAGATGAGTTCCTGGAAGTTTCTTCATTTAAGCAAGTAACAGAGGCCTGAAGGTTTGATTTGATAGGAAGTGGCTTACCAGGTACTTCCTGCTTCACAGTTTTGTTTACAAATATTCCTGGGGTGGACTGATAGATTGGTTGAGCTAAATGTCCAAAGAATGAACCATCATCTAGAGGAAGATTAAATGAAGGTGAAATGCCTGTATTTTTGTATCCCCTCTCTATGCTGAAGTCTGAAGGTGTTAATTCACTTTTGTTAACTTCAGACCGGATTTCCACAACTGTAATCTCCTTCTCACTGCATGTTCCACCAGATTCTACACTAGCTGTGGCTGGCTGGTGAGATGCGCTGTCCTTGACACTTATTTGGGACACAGCAGAAACAGGCTCCTCTTTCTGTTTCCCAAACATTTTAGAAAAGAGTTGTTTTTGCTGCTCATCTAAAATGGCTCCCTGGGACTCCATGGTAACACCAGAAAAAAACAATCTGCCAGAATCACTCAAATCTAAACTATGTCCCTTGGACAACATGAACATTTCTGAAGGCTTGGCAGAAAACACATCTGGGGCACTGGAATATTTAAATGATTCTCTCTGTGAAACATCAGAAAACATCTTCGAGGAGACAGGCTCAGGAACAGACTTTTCTTCCAGCTTCAGATGTGATTCTCTTATAAACATTTCTGACTCCCTGTCAGAAAGCTCAACATTTCCTACTGGTTCCCTTGTTTCATTTTTCCCTAGGTCCCCAGCCGATACGCTTTTACATGAAGAGCTTTCTGAAGATGAGAACCCACCATGGCTTGATAACCCTACTTCTTTCTCCAGGAGCTCAAGGAGGAGAGGAGCTGGCAAATTGCTGTCTAAAAAGAAGGGATCATTTACAAGACCACAGGTGGCCTCCTTTGCAGCAGATGTTTCTGGATGGTTTAGTGTTTCTGGCTTGTTACTAATATCAAGTTTACAATTTTGATCTTCATCCTTCTCCTGCCTTTCCACAGGAAATTGTCCAGAAAGAGAAAAAGGGTGCTGAGACAAACAGCTGATGCGGCTGACATCACAAGACTCCATGGTGCTGACTCCAAGTGGGTGCTGGGACAGGGTGAAGCAGCCACTGACTAAATCTGAAGGTACTTCGGTGGCTGCCAGTTGCACAGCTTCACTGATCTGCAAAGGCTCTGAATGTTGCTCAGAATCATCAGAAACATCAGGTGTTCCTCTGGAAGATGAAAGAAAAATAAACATTTTTCTGGTAACATTTTATTTTCAACACCCATATGCTTTGCCTAACTGAAACAAATTACAAGAAGGAGCATGAGAGCAAACACCACATTCATTTAAAACACCAAACTGTGGGGCAGGCCCTCAGGGGAGTGCGGAAGAATGTACAAGGGGCAGTGGGGGAGGGACAGAGCACCACCCAGCCACTCTGCACCCAAATCTGCTCCAACCTGTCCCTCCAGTCACCGCACCTACCTGCAGCTGCAGCCCTGGTTTCATTCCCAACACCTGGGCATTGCCCTGTTCCTAACCATGGCTTGGCCCCCACTCTTGGCATTCAGTCCCCACTCCAACCACGGCTCTGTTCCTGGCCTACACCACGGACCCCAGCCCAGCTGTGACTTCATTCCTGGCCCAGGAAACATGAACACATTCTATTACTGGTAAAAGAGGGATGTGAGAGGAAAAGTTTAGGAACCAATGAAAGATATTACTCAAATAGATCGAGCAGATATTTTAAAAAGACAGGGCAAGTTCCATTTAAAAAAGATTACTACTATAAATAATGGATTGGAAAGATAACTACTATGGTTCTAATTAACATGCCAGTGTTTTCCACCAATTAGGGTCTTCTAACACGTTGCATTCACAGGACCTGATTTTTGTTATTAGTTAAAAAATGTAACTGGACTATATATTTTTTAGAAATTAATACCCTAGACAGTATTTTTTTTTTTTAAAAAAAAATCATCCAATTTAGTACTTCAAATATAGTTTTAAAAAGATACAAAATAGGCCAGGCCTGAAATGAACACCAGGAGTTGCAATAATAAAAGACTTCTGCAGATTTCTTACATTTTTGTCTGCACCTGAATTATTAGTTACCTTATTTGCTTTTGGTAATTATTCTTCTATGAACTTTATTCCACTGGACACACAATAGCTATTCAAAATGCATTTGAAGATCAATTTTGGCTGAATCCACAAAGTCCTAAATCAGATGTTATTAACCCACTGTGAAACAGTAGCACATGGTACCGGGATACAACATGGTTTTTTTCCTTCCAAATGCCTGTTTCCTTGTGTCATGTTATATGAATATTGAAAGCAGTGCGAGGAGAGTGCACGCATCTATTAACACACAGTTACTTAAAGCAGAGTGCAATCCTTGCCAATTTCACAAGAAAGAAGCCATTCGTCTTTAGTGAAATGTAGTAAGAGCAATAGGCTAAAATTTTTAAGGCCCCACTGTATGGCCAGAGCAATGTAAAAGGGCCTCAGTGTAAAGGAAATTAAGACTTTTATCCCTACAAGAGAATCATAACTGCTCAAAAGTACAGTTAGCCAAAAACCGTTAATTCTGTTTTAGGAAAAACTTCAACGTTTCAAAAATTTCTGTTCTATATCAGAGGGGAAAAAGACCTTTTTACACTTTTCACTAAGAAAAGCACGTAAGAAATCTCGATCCCAGAATAGCCAGTAGCCTGGTGCCAGGGTACTCACTTGGGATGTGGGAGTCTCAGGTTCAAGTCTCTGCATAAAACACAGGTAGAGCAGTGACTTGAAGCTGGATATCCCAGATCCTAATTCCCGCTGAGACTTGAACCTGAGTCTCCCACAACTCATGTGAATGTATGAGTTCCTTGATTACCTAAGGTGTCTCATTCTCACACACTCACCAGAAATCCATCCTGGACCCAAGAAATCTGCCAAACAACGTTTTTGTCAAAAGTTTCAATTTTTCAAGAATTAGCATTTTCTGACAAAAATGTTTTATTGAAAAATTCACAACCAGATCTACTTAAAGATTTACCAATACACATGAAATATTAAACAGGACCCTAGAGGACGAGAAAGTGCCTAATGCCATTCAATGGCGATTTCTCCCAGATGATTACAGAGACACAGAATGACTCAGAAAATGTTCTGACCGGTCATCTACAAGAAAGGGGTTAAAAGGAGGGAAAAATGGAATGACCAGCAGGCTCTTCCCCACGTAGAACTCAAGGACTATGTCTACACTTACCAAAATAAGTTCGAATTAGTTAGTTCAAACTAACTAATTCGAACTAATTTTAGTTAGCTCGAATTAACTTAATTTGAACTAATTAAAATTAGTTCGAACTAAGCAAGTGCCATTCATGACACTTGCTTAGTTCGAATTAGCGATTTCCATTTATTTTAATGGGCCGGTTAGTTCGAACTAAGAAATTAGTTCGAACTAACATGGCCACATTGGTTAATTCGAACTAACTAGTAACTTACCCTTACTTCTAATACCCTATTCGAAGTTATTAGTTCGAATTAAGGAAGCCCTTAATTCGAACTAATGAAAGCCTAGTGTAGCCATGGCTTTAGTCAGTTTGAATTAAGCTTCCTTAATTCGAACTAACTTGCCGGTGTAGACATAGCCAAGGATATTTAATCAGATTTAATCCCATTTCCATCTATATACAAATATAAAATGTGGTCATTTTAATTCATTACGCCATTAATACAAATGACCTACAGTAGATTAATAACAACCTGAATACTAACAACTTCTGGTGAACAGAAACATGTTGCTAGGAACCAGTCCTGTCTCAGTGACTTTACTGTTAATGGGATTCATGAAAAGGTTCTGAGAACTCTGTGGGGCCTACAGCACCCACCCCACCCCCTTTCTAGAGAAAGCCTTGGTCTCTGTGCTGCAGCCTCTTACCCCAGCTGTATCCTCTCAAACCTGCCTTCCACTCTCCGCAATCCCCAGAGAAGGACATCTTTTTGCCAACAACAAAGGCGTTGCTACTAAGTAGATTCTCCCGTTGTGGGAATTCTTTGAATCGTAGGTGCACAGAACATATAATGCAGAAAATTCAAAGAAAACACAGAAACTTCACCCTACCTTAGAGGAGCAAAATCCAGCTCAGTTTGCTGAAACACGGTATCGTCCAAAAATTTCTGACCTTGCGCTGAATATGTCATCAGTAGTGGGAGACAGGGAGAGAAGCGACTGTCCTGAATTTCTGTTCAGAGTGAAAACATCATGGTAATGTAGCAATAATACAACAGTCATGGTTTGCTAAGCAACCCCTTACTAATCCAACTGTCCTGCCATCTGGCATAGCTTTCAAGGCTAAAAAATGCCAATTATGGTTAAAAAAAATTGCTTCATCCAGCAATGCTAGTGACTGAAGTGGGTGAATCAAAAAGAAATAATACACGTTTCAAAGAAGTTGGGCTGGAAGGAACTATTTTTAAATCACATAATGATTCTTTGTACGGACATCCAATTAGATAGAGGGTGGAATTTCAGAAATCAGATTGTTACAATCTTAGAAAGTAGAACCTGAAAAGTACTGATAAATCAGTCTACCTACCCACCCGCAATGCCCGCTTGTTGATGCGGCTTAAATATCCTGGTCAAGGGTCCAATCCAGCTAAGTGACAAGGCCCCTCAATTCCCAGGGAAGGGGCTCAGCATCTTATTGGATCAGTCTCTATGGAAAGGTGATGCTTTGCTTTACTCAACAACACAAGAATGTTAAGATGCCACTAAATTAATAGCAGAAAAATAGCACCTATGTCTCTGCTTGAGGACCCAAATTATAAGAAAATACCAAGTTTGACAAACAATATTTAATCTCATTTTGATATAGAGCTATTGATACAGAGCCTGCACCTTGATCACTCACCCAAAACTAATCTGCACCCACTTCTGCAGGAACTCTGGCTTGACAGAGCACACCTCCAAAGTAACAGGCGTTTAGACGGGACAGTAAAAATAACTTCTACAACTGCAGGGGAATTTAGTTAGACAAGAGTGCAATGATTCAAATTGGAATTTGACCAAGACAGCAAAGCTAATGCCCTTATAATTGTAGAAGTGCCATGGGGTTGTCAATGATTACCAGGAGACATAGAACATCTCATTCAAAAAGTCATCTTGACTGTTGATTTGATCACATGGTCACTCCTACCTGAATTCTTCCACTGGTAACATTCACGCTTGCATCAAATTTAAGCTTCTTGTCACCAACTCCAAAGTGCTACATATTATGACTCCTTCTATTTATTCTCCATTGCCAAATTTCATCTTTCCGCCATCAACTGTGCTTCAACACTTCCCAGCCTTGTTCACCCATTTGCCAGCTTCTCATAGTCACTTCCCTCAAAGCCCCATGTTATGAATTCCCTGAGCATATCTACAAAGACTCCGTACAATCCACATCTGAATCCTTTTTAAATACCTACTTCCGTCATACCAGCTAGTGAACTGAGCTGACCTGTATATAAATGACCTATTATTCCCTTCCCCTAACCCCTAGCTGTCCTTCAACTACGAGCTCCATGAAGATGGGGCCACCCATAAATGTTTGGAAAGTGCCTACCATATCAAAATCACTACCATAAATAAATTATAAATAGACGCAGCAGCCCACATAGCTCAGAACTGACAATGAGAAGAGGGCCACCGAAGCTACATCTACACAGCAGCAGGGAGATGTGAGTCCCAGCACAGCTCAAGGCACTATGCTAAAAAGTGCAGTGTGGACAGTATACCACCGCTGACAGTTCAGACTAGCCATCTGGGTCAGAGCTCAGGCAGCTACCATGAGCCACCGTGAGAGCTGCAATGTCCACATTACTATTTTTAGCGCACTAGCTCTAGCAGAGCTACCGTGAGTCCATCTATCTGGGCTGCGAATCACACCTCCCAGCTGCAGTGTAGACTTCACCATGAATAAGGGCAACCCCTTGGACTAACACTATGGTGAGTTTATAAAAAGTACCAAATCACATATTTTTAGGTGGCTTTACTAGACAGATGATTTCCTGTCTCTTCTCAATCAGAACGTATCTGGCCAGAGTGCTATCTTCTTGTATTGAAGCAGAAAGGGCCAAATAACTTAACAGATCTTTTCCATCTCTAGTTTTTAGAACATTGGATTTTAGACTTATTTGCATCTCAATGCCTAGAAGAATGTAGAAGAAATGGGACTTCTGAACTTCTTTTGTAATAGCATAAAATAATCAGCCTCAACATCTATTTCTGTGTCAAGCACTGTCGCATTCTGTAGCAATAAGTGGTGTTTTCTCGGTCACATTTCCTTGCTGTACATAATATGTCAATGGTCAATTTACCCAGTATGAAAAAACACTTTGCACTTCTAAATTATTTTTCATTCATTATAAACAAAAGCAGAGATGGATGTCACAAGAAGCAAAACAGATATGAGTTACTTGATTTATACAAAACGAACGAGGAGTCTTGTGGCACTTTTAAAGACTGTTAATTGTTAGTTTTTAAAAGTGCCAAAGACAACTTCCAAAAGGGTAGCTGTGTTAGTCTAGTTCAGCAAAATGAACAAGGAGTGCTGTGGCACTTTTAAAGACTAAAACATTTCTTTATCGCATGAGCTTTCATGGGAGAAAATCCCACATTGTCAGACACTTGAAGATGGAAAACTTACAAAATGGGAAGCAAATAAATGCAGGGAAGTGTACATTATAGGATCAGGTCAGGCTGTAACAGCAAATCAAACAGTGGAAAAGAGCATATATAGAGAGGTGAAGTCAAATCACCTGTTGTAATAAGAAAAAAGTAATATAAAAGCAAGTGTTTTAAAACAGACAACCTTCAAGCAATGCACTAAAAAGGAGAAAACAAAGCATTCAGACTGGTAAGACTTCTTGTACGAGGCATTTTAATCACCTTGAATGCAGTTGTTTGCAAAAAGTCAGCTGACCAGTTAAATACTAAAATGGCCAGCCGATCTTTTGCAAACAACTGCATTTAAGGTGATTAAAATGCCTCATACAAGAAGTCTTACCAGTCTGAATGCCTTGTTTTCTCCTTTTTAGTGCATTGCTTGAAGGTTGTCTGTTTTAAAACACTTGCTTTTATATTACTTTTTTCTTATTACAACAGGTGATTTGACTTCACCTCTCTATATATGCTCTTTTCCACTGTTTGATTTGCTGTTGCAGCCTGACCTGATCCTATAATGTACACTTCCCTGCATTTATTTGCTTCCCATTTTGTAAGTTTTCCATCTTCAAGTGTCTGACAATGTGGGATTTGGTAAGAAGTCTTACCAATTACCTTGAACAGAAAGCAGGTGTAGAAGGCAGCTTGAAAGAAAGAAAGCAAGACAAGCATGTGAGAAGAACAAAGCGATATGAAATAGATGGCAAAGAATAAGGCAAAGGGCGTGTAATGATAGCAGAGATGTAAATGTGTAGGGGAACACCAGCAATGTTCCAAAACATCCCACGGTATATATCTGTTTCCCCTGGCTTTAAAATTATTGTGACTAATTATTAACTGCAGTCTGGAATAACCTTTCATTTTCTCTAATTGGCTTTACATTGAGGTATCTCAATCTATCGCTATGAAAGGAGTAAAAGCTCTGCAACTGAGATTATCCAAACAGTTGTTTTAAACAGAGGAGTAAACTCTTTCCTGTTCTCCCTACCTCTAGAACCTCAATTTCCCTCTCTCTGCCACCTGCCCCCCACTCATCACCCTCAAGCAGGCTGTCACCTCTAAGCTAATAGCTTACTCTCTGCATGGAGTGACTAACCTCCATGTCCAGGTCCTGGGCTGAGTGACCAATGCATCCATTTCCCACCTACGTTTCCAACCTGAGGGGAAATACCTGCAGTGCTTAGTGACCAGCAGCAAACAACTGAGTAGGTCAGGGAAGCAAACTGGAGAACAAAGGGCAAAAGGAGAAATTCTCAGCAAACAATAAGAAGAGCCACTCAGGTTTACTCTAGTCCCATCTTAGACCCATCTTCCAGCAGCCAGAACCTTCCTCCAAACATGGCGCCCCAGAATCTAGCTGGAAACCAAGGAGCTGGCCAGTTAAACAGTCCCTAAGGGGTTAAATACCTCACATCTAGCCAGTGGTCTAAAGGTTTTCAGGCTAGAGGACTAATCCTTTACACAATACACTCTTATACATTTAAAGGAAGGCACCTTCCTCCCCCGACCCCCAGCATTTTGGGGGGTTTTCTAATTTTATCCTGCCTGAAATCACTTATCATAGAATCATAGAATAATAGGGATGGAAGGGACCTCACGAGGTCATCTAGTCCAACCCCCTGCTAAAAACCAGGACCACTCCCACTAAATCACCCCAGCCAGGGGTTTGTCTAACCAGGCTTTAAAAATCTCCAAAGATGGAGATTCTACCACCTCCCTAGGTAACCCATTCCAATGCTTCACCGCCCTCCTAGTGAGAAAGTTTTTCCTAATATCCAACCTTGACCTCCCCAGCTGTAATTTGAAACCATTGCTCCTTGTTCTGTCCTCTGTTACCCTCGAGAACAGCCTAGCTCCCTCCTCTTTGGAGCACCCCTTCAAGTAGTTGAAGGTTGCTATCAAATCCCCCCTCAGTCTTCTCTTCTGTAGACTAAATAAACCTACTTCCTTCAGTCTCTCCTCATAAGTCATGTGCCCCAGCCCCCTAATCATTTTTGTTGCCCTCCGCTGGACTCTTTCTAATTTGTCCACATCCTTTCTGTAGTGGGGAGCCCAAAACTGGACACAGTATTCCAGATGCGGCCTGACCAGTGTCGAATAGAGGGGAATTATCACATCCCTCGATCTGCTGGCAATACTCCTACTTATTTACTTCTGAAACAGAAAGATCACCATTTTCATATTCTGGCTGCTTATGATGATTTAGGAGCTCATTACACTAAGATGTACCCAAGGTTTTGTGGACAGAGAAGCAGGTGCATGATGCTCAACGCAGCAAGTGACGTCAGCCCAACACTCTTTGAGCATCTTCTGTCAAAACAGTAATTCTTCCTGCTGTCATTCTGAAGGTCAAAAGCCTTCTCACAGTCGAATTTACTGAGCAAGCAAACCAGGGCATGCCACTTCATCCTGCAGTTTACTGACAAATCTGAATGCCACAGTCAAATTGCTGTGCGTGGAAGACTGTGAAAGAAGACAGAACTCGCTTGGTTGTGTCAGTTTGTTCTATATGTAGACCTGGGGCCCTCATTACAAATTTCATAATGGAATTTAAAAGGAAACTGCAGGGCAGCATTTCAGATTCAAAACACTTTTTTAAAAGAGAAAGCCAGTGTTGTTAGAACCAATATTTCCCCCTCATTAGAATAATTTTGAAAATTCATGCTTGTGTGTGAGCTGCTACTCTCTGCACTACAATCTCTGCACTCTCTACACTCTGTTTTTCAGTCACTGCTTCCTAAGTATCTTGAGAGTCCTCAAGTATCACATCAAAATCCAGCTCTGTTCTCTCTTATAGACAGTGTAAATAGAAGAAACAGAACGTAATTTAGAAGGGGAAAATATAGCCAAAAAGGTTTTTTTCTTCATGGTGCAATAGTTTCCAAAAGTAGCAGCAACCGTTGGCATTTATATTAGACTGGACAATATTCTAGAACAGTACAAGAGGAAATAATGCTACATTGGAAGATTAATTGGAATAGAAATGAACTGGATAATATAAGTTAATGGGTGTCTTCCTTACCTAACCTCTATGATTTTCTACTGCAACTTCATATACAGCAAAACAGAAGTGAAGTCCCAAATTCAATCAATGCATTAAGTTGCAGCTTTGGCGATACTGAAGCAGAAGTTAACACTGTGCCATTATTTATTTGTCAACAGCAGATACTGACTACCCTTACAACCATTTAATGGAAAACTTGGGTATATCGAACACCCCAGAATTAAGCCAGACCAGTGACACTATGTTAAACAAAACAATACATGTGAAAAAGAGGGCTAAATTGTGTTCAGCATTTACCATTGCTCCTCAAGGTCATAATCTAACAATGTATTTTCTCAGTGCAGACAACCTCTCAGGGTATGCAAGGACAAGATGAATTTACACCACAAGAGCTAATGTTATTGAACTAAGAACTTTTAGATGCCTGATATGGTATATCACAAAAGTGGATTGTTTAAACAGGTCATCTAATTACCATAAATTTACCTCTATCCGCTAGTTCACAGAATAATGTTTTTCATTCAATGTACCCCTTTCTAAACATTGCATCATTTCTGATGGCATGCTTTTCTCCTAAACATGTTTAAGTCATTTGAACGTATTCCTCTACCATAGCAGTCGCCTTGGTTGCATGCGTGTACCGAATGAGTTCCTATACGCCTTGGTCACTCAAGCCAAGCAGTGAGGGTCATTACTATAATGGGAACTGCAGTCCTGTAAACTCAGATTCAAACTGTTTGAATTCTAACCAGCCATTACCAATTTTGATTCTGAGCAACACTCATTGAACTGGTCAGTACCTCGACAGTATCAACTATAAAGGAAAGACCACAGAGGATTACATTTTCAAGCTACCCTAGCATCAGAGACTGCACAGTGGCAACTAACTGATCAAGAATGTAGGCAGTGTATCCTTTTCAGGGTACTGTCTTCTCTCTTGAATATCTGTGCCTAGATTTAGCGCTCATGCACAGTCCAGGCAGCTTGCACACACAATGCTGCAAGTTCACCTGAATTCAGACCTGCAACACTCCCTGCCATGCTAGATCTAGACCTCTCTTTAGCAGAGATTACACTAAGAGGTGTGATGGCTTGCAGTGTCCAAACAAGAGACGAGGGTCTCGTCTATACTAGAAAGTTTTGTTGGCAAAAGGTGCCTTTTGCTGACTAAACAATCCCTGCATACACACTACAACGACCCTTTTGTCGGCAAAACTGCTCTGTTTTGCCAACAAAATCAAACCACCTAGCAGAGAGGCAGAGAGCCTTTTCTGGCAATGTTTTGCAAAGAAGCACTTGAGGAGGCACTGTCCTCAGGTTATATCGCTAAAAGCGGACGACCTATTCTCCCAGCGTGCCAGAGGTAAGTGCTGCTCTGGTCACCTATTTCATCTCAGCTGCAGCCGTCTGCCTCTGCCCCTCCCCTTTCAAAGTCCCAGAAAGTTTTCAAAACAAACCCATGCCATTGTGGAGAACCCACTTCACAGCACAGCAACAGCAGTCCTGCCCCTCTGCTGTAAACTACAGAGGAATGTGTAACTCCTGATGGGCCGAGCACAGCCAGGGAGGGACCCATCTGTGCTGAAGGTGGGGAAACCTGGGACTCCTTATTTGTTCAGCTAGTAGCTGTCTGCCTGTAGCAGCTCCTGCTGTTTGATCGTACAGGAGGACTGCAGACACAGGCTGGCTGGCTGTCTTCTCCTGCCGCGTCACACACACACTCACTCCACCCCTGCTCCGGGCTCCTTGTGTCTGCTGTGTTCAGCAGTGTCAGTTTGGCTGACAGGGCAGTTTAAAAGCAGCCATCAAACCTTCATCTTGTCACACTGTGCCTGTTCCATGAGGCATTGCAAACCCTTCCCAAAGCACACTGTGTGCGGCTGCATGGTGGGATAGCTACCCACAATGCACTGCACACTTTGTCAACAAAAGCTGACAGTGTGAATGAAATCCACAGACAGAAGGAGATAGTGAAGATGCACAACAGCAATTTAATTATAGTGGTGGCTGTATGCCGGCAAAACTTTCTGCCGACCCGGCCTAGGACAAGAACACCAGATTCCTTTTTTCTTGTGATCTAAACTAGAATTAGAGAACTCTGCAGAGGTGAAGGAATAAATCTCATCTCCATGGAAATCTTTCCACAGAAACTCCTCACATCTTTTTAAATGGCATCTGCGAGAGGAATCTGATATTGAAAAATACATTCAAATAAAACCTGACTAAATCTTACCATGATATTTCTAGTTAAAATTCTTCAGAAATAAATATTATTCAGATGCCTTTTGTTACCGAAAAGAAAAATCTTCAGCAAGATTAAGTCATTGACCTGCGGAAGCATTGAAATGACCTAAGTTTATATAGCACCTTTCAACAAAAGATTTCAAAACCACTTTACAAACTATATATGGAGATCACTTTTTCCAATACTCAAAACAACTGCAGAGAAAATGAAGAATACTTTATCCATTTCAGAAAAGAGGGATTTTTTTTATGTAGGTGATTATATACATTTATCACTTAGCGGTTTACTTTATCAAAACACTATACAAATTGAACTACATCATCTTCAGTCTCGTTACGTGTTACTTTCCCTTTCCAAGTAGAAACAGTGAGGCAAACAAGTTAAGTGACTTGCCAAGGTCACAATGCAAGCCACTTGCAGAAGCGAAATTACAACTCATACATTTTTAAGGCTAGCAGGAACCATTATATTATCTAGCCAAGAACTCACATCTCTGAGTTCACCCAATTATACTAAGCTTGTCTTTCTAATTGCTGTTCCCAAGACTGGAATTTTGTTCGGACACTAAAGATAATTGGTTCTCTGACTAAAAGTAAGATACAGATGGTTAAGATCTTCATTATAGAGATAAAACTACATAAAATCTGTGATAAATTAAATACACGCTGAGGATTGTCAATGTTCAATAAGTAACAAACTTCTCTAGTTAAATGAATATTCAATATACCCAGCAGCGGAGTGTGTGCCATGGTGCCTGTATACTGCCTTCCAAGCTCTTCTGTCGGAGTCAACAAGCCTTCCTCCAGCGTAGGGAACTGGGTCAGGTCATTTTCACCACTAGTCAGTCTCATCCCTGACGTTGTCGCTGAATGGCTGGCATCTATTTCTGCTGGAAGCTGATACCATGACTCCATTCCCTAAAACAGTTTGGAGGGAAAATTTCTTTAATTTTTAACTAGCCTTACTTTTGTTTCCAAAATCAAACGTTTCATCATAAGCTATTAGTATTTTTATTGCATTGAAATGTATCTTTATAATATAAACTAGGGGAGGACAAAATATGGCACATGGCCACATCTGGCCCACCTGAGGCCCCTGTCCAGCCCGCTGCCCCTGGCCTACTCTCCCCCATCCCTTTTTGCCCAGTGCTGCTCCTGCTTTATCCCCCACAGCCAGCACTGCACCTCCCCTTCTGCTCCCCCAGTTGGCCCTGCGGCATTCTGGGGCTTCCCCCTTCACTCCCCAGCCAGCACTGCATGGGGCAGGGGTCAGTGCTGTGCTGTCCCCTTCCGTCCGCCCTCCCCCCCCCACCCCCAGCGCTGCGCTGCACTGCAGCTGCGGCCGGCGCTGCCACCGGTCTGCCCCTTCTGCTCCCCCTGGCCGGCACTGTGCCGGGGCCAGCACTGTGCTGCCCCATTCTTTCACCCTTCTCCCCCGTCCCCCCAGCCAGCTTTCCTTCACCCCCAGCCCTTCACCCCCCACCCCAACCCCCCGTTCTCCAACCCAGACCGGCTCTTCGCCACCATCATCGGCCCTCTGGTGAATTTTATTGCTCACCCCTTGAACCAAATCTTACTAGTTTAAGCTCTAGAGTCTCGACTTTTAGATGCATGCTTTCTCTTTCTTTTGCTTGTAACCGTTTCTATCTTTATGTCTTGTACTTGAAAATCCTTGTCTTTATACTTAAAATCTTATCTTCTTTTGTTCATAAACGTATTTGATCTTTAAACTAAATCAATCCAGTTTTGTGTCTAAACTGAACTATTTGGTAACTCCCGTTAACGTAACAAACTGTTGAATATTGACTCTGTACAGGAGCAATGAATCTTAATATTTGAACTGTCCAGGAGAGGATTGGACATTGCAACATACATTTTGGGGGAAATTCAGCACCCTGCAAGCAGAATCCAAGGCTGGTGGAAGCCACAGTGTGACTGGTGTCTTACTGACAGGCTGCTGGGGTCAGAGCTGCAACTATACCAGAGTGTGACCTGCATGCTTGTAGGCTGTTTGTGAGCAGCAGTCACGAGCCAGGTAGTGACAACACCTCACTAGTCTGGATTGTGCCCCAGACCGTTACACCCCTTAGATAGGCAGTGTAACTTGACAGATAGAAGCAGTAACGCATAGTCCAAATGTAGCAGCTAAAGCCTTTAACTTTTAATTTCCAGGCTTTCAGACTTTTTGCATTTCTTTGGAACTGAAAATAACAATGAAAAAAATCATCACACTTTTCTGGCTGTTAGATAGATTCCAATGATACCCACTTTCAAACGTAAGTATTCCCTAATGGTTTTTTATTCACTAATGTTCATTACAACAAAGCCCAGTCTCTTCTCTACCACAAGACACTAGAAGGCCCTAAAACTGAAAGTGCATACAGCCACTATAGACTGACAAATTAAAAGCAATTAAGTCTGGATTATAGGCTGGTCCCAAAGGCTCTATACTAGCGAATGAGACCCCACATTCCCAGCATCTGCATCTATGGAATTTAACTAATCCTTTTTATATCAACCCAAACAATAAGGTCAGAAGAACATAGCCACTGTGTCTGACAGACATCCTAAGAGAGGGAGTTCCACCACTGCAAAAATATCTGCCCCCAACCCAACCCACTTTGAATCTTTGCACCAGCAAGAACCTCTGGATAATGTTAAATGCTTTAATATGATACAGTATAAAGAGACATTCCGGAACAGCTCAGTGCAGTACCAACAACTTGTTGAAGGGCAAACAGATCTTCACACTTGGGGTTTTGGCAACTGGAGTACTTTTTAAAAACACCTTTGAATTATGTATCTTTAATATTATTAATTTGTTTGCTTAATTCTTGTGAATTTTAAAACAGCTTTTTATTTGTATTTTCAAGGCTTTCCATTCACCTTTAAGCATAAAGCAGCACCTTTTATTTTAAGTATATTCCAGTTTAAGTAATGTCTTAAAGAATTTACAGTGGAATTATCAATGGAGCAATTAAACAGATACATTTTAATTATGGAAAGGGCACCAAACAGTTTTCAGCACAGAGAATTAAAAGTATTAGTATCGTTTGTGATGGATCAAATAGCACAATACCATTAATATGAGCATTTGTCGTTTATAACTGCAGAAATATTATTATAAATACAGAAATAATGTGCTTTGAAGTGCAACAGAATATAAGCAGTTTTATTTAGCCTTAATCTAACACACAGTCAATAGAAGAAATATAATCTCCAGACTCAATTTACTCAGAGTTATTTCTTCTGTTTAAGACACTAATGATGTGTCCAGAGGTTGTTTTGTCAAATTGGGATTTTCCTACCCAAAGCGGGACTCTTGACCCAGATTCAGAAAGGAATTATAATATACATTTCTGACTGACTCAATAATTGTTTAGAAGAACTGTAATTTTGTTCTGCAGTTTTTACAGTAATAAATATTTGGCCCTAATCCTTCAAACAGAAAACAATGACTATGTCATAGTCTGATTGTAACTATGCTCAGTCACACGCAAGCAAACTCTTTATTAGGTCTAAGTATGAAAGCAACCCAGCTGCACACATTGAAAGGAAGTAAACTTCTGCACTAATATACAAGTCTGATTATTTGAGACTAATCTGACAATGTAGTTGTAGCAGACGACATTGTCGCATAACGAATCCAAATTTGGGATCCCAACTTACCATAGGATGGGCCACCATGTACTGCTCCTAAGCAACCCTACTCATTGAATTGGCTTTAGGAGGAGAAGCATTCTCCTTAACTGTGAAGGTGGGTCTACTAATAGTGGGGTCTTTAGAAGGGCAATAAAAGAAGGAAACAGATGAGAGTGCTCAGTGACCTCACATCTGAAAATCAAATCGACATGTAAAGATGAATACATGCCACCATGGGTCCTTCTTGTGCTATCATGGTATGAGTCAGAAAACCTGCAGTGAAATTATGTGGTTCTTTAATGAAGGAAACTACATCCAAACCACTTACAAAATATTGTAACTGATTTTACTGTCATCATATTAGGGACATAACCAATAAGTCGTACATCACTTGTAGTTATTTTGCATGTCAAGTTTTATTTCTAAGTCTCTGTGCCCACTGTGTTACAGGACAGTTGGCTGCATTCAGTGTTGCACTTTTCCACTTTCCTACGACTGATTCCAGAGCCATTATTCATTATGCAAGAAACAATAATTCCATCCCTTTGCATCAAGAGGAAGAAATAGAATGACGGACTGTGACAGAATGTACCTGTGTCCACATGCAACACTCTGCTGTAAAAGCCTTTGTACAAAAAATAACTTATAAGGAATCATCTGAAAACTTCTTATTTGCTAGTCAATATTACTTGCTAAAATGTGTGTGGCATGAATTATGTGAAGTTACAGAATTCCACCACAGAATCATAGAAGATTGTGGTTGAAAGGGCTCTCAGGAGAACATCTACTCCAACCCCATGGCTCAAACTAGGACCAACCCCAACTATATGATGATCTTAACACATGTTCCAAACTGAAGATGGCAAACAGGTCAACCACAAACAAAAGAATGTATACTCTGCTTAATTTGCATTTAAGCAGTAAACAGAGTCATCAACCAGGAAGGGAAACAAAAGAAGCTCCAACAAGTGAGGAAAAGCACAGAGAACATCCTTTCCAATACTCTCTGTCTGCTGAATCTCAGCTGGAAATGTTTTCCCAGGGTAAGGGGGAGTGCCTGACACTATAAAACGGGGGACAAGTACACCCTCCCTCTCTGCCCATCGATTTACTGCACCAGAAGGAACACAGGAATTAGTCACTGAACTGGAGAAGAGTTTAGGTCAGACTGCTCAGAATGTGTAGTAAGAAAAACTTGGCTTTAAATGTAACATAGTTTGTTAACTTAGGCACTGAATGTGTTTTAACAATTTTTCTTGAAACCATTTCCGATTTATAAGTTATTATTTAATATTAGCTTAAAATCTCTCCGTGGTTAAAAAACTTGTTTTATTGTTTTATCTAATCCAGTTGTTTGAACAGACACATCTGGGAAACTCCAGCTGGAGTAACAAGATGTGCATATTATTTCTATTAAAGAAATACAGACTCTATATGAGTTTGTATTGCCCAAGAGAGGGCTGGGCAGTACAGGACATACATTGCTGGAGGACTGGGGGTGTACTGAGGTCACCTCACAATATAACCACTATGGCTTTGCTAAGAAAACATATTAATACACTGTATAAAATAAACCCACATAATCTATAGGATTATGATCACTCACACATCAACTCAGGAAAAATTATTGGATGGCCATATATCATAATTCTAATGACAAACATTAGAAAAAAATTCTTGCTTTTAAAGATTACAGTTTTATTTGTAAATTAAAAATAGGAACTGATGAGATGTTTTAATGTAACATTCCCCATACCTTCTCTTATAGAAGTATTGGGCTAATCTTATAAGTAATTTATTTTAGTCATGTAAAATTACCAAATTCCCTTATGAATCAAAGTGTCCCTGAAAAAAGTAAAGGATTTTTTGTTGTAGTTGTTGTTATTCCATTCTTTCTTTTAATCTTATAATTTACTGTAGTTAGATTATCTGCTTTCTACTAATTCATAAGGAGTCCTGTTGCACTTTTAAAGAATAACAAATTTATCTATCGCATGAGCTTTCATGGGAGAAAATCCCACTTCATCAGAGGCTTTGAAGAATGTAATGTAAATTCCCCATCTTCAAAGCATCTGACGAAGAGGGATTTTCTCCCATGAAAGCTCCTGTGATAAATAAATTCGTTAGTCTTTAAAAATGCCACAGGACTCCTTGTTTGTTTTGTTGAACTAGATTAACACGGCTACCCCTTTGGAACTATTAATTCATATTGGTCTTTAGAAATCACCATATGGCATTCAAGTTTGTTGCATCATCCATCCACCAGCAAAACTACGAACTCAGAAAAGGAAAGAGAAGGGAAAAAACTGAAGCCGATTTCCTTGTGGTAGAACAAGAAAGAGTAATATTTAGACCAGTGGAGCCCTCCTTTGAGAGAAATAAAAGTTGTAAGTAAGGATATTAATGTTCTTATTATTTGTATTATGGAACACCCAGCAGCACCAATCAAGATTGTACTAGGCACTGAAAAGTCACTTAAAGACATTGTGCTTGATGTGAAGAACTTACAAAATTACTTAAGAGAACTAAAAATCAACCATTTTCTCACCAGAAAAACTCCAATAGCTAAAACTGGGTCTCTATCCTGCAAACACTTACACAATGAGAGAACCATTAGTTTCAATGGGACTACTCACATTATGTGAAGTTAAGAGAATATATAAATGTTCACAGGATCAGAGTTTTTGGCTATATTCCCAACATGTATCAATTGCATTACAAATCCCTCACTTGGCTACACAGGATTTCAGGTAAGTGAATTCCTTGTTTGATTCTATTTGGATAAACAAGGACCTGCTAAAGGTGTATTTAAATACCTGATTAACAGCAGATCTCTGTCTGATTGCTTCTCCCAAGGAGATCCCACTGGCTGCTGAAATCTGGGTCCCGCTGCTGCTTTGGCTTAACAGTTCTTCCCTCCATCCGGGACGTGGTGGTGTTGTAGCAATAGGCTAAAATAAATTTTTAAAGAGAGAAGTAAATATTGATTTTCAGGATCCTTCAACATACAGAGAAATATCTGCATGTTAGTTGCTGGCATGCATAGCTGGAGATGCAAAAGGGGCAAGTTACTTTGTGCATAACATTTCTAGTTATACATTCTAAAATAAGAGTAATGAAATATTATGTTCTGTGCATAAGCGGAGCACTTGCATGAGTCAGGAGATTTTCGTCCCCCATTTGTGCAGCATTGTTCAATTCATAGCATGTAATCCCCTTTCTCAGCAACCTGAGGCAGAGTAACAGATAGGCTGAATCAACTGACTACTCTAGAGGAGCAAATTATGTTTGAATGTTAATTGTTATGGCCTGGATTTATACCTATGTCATAAGCCACATTTCAAAATGTAAGGAAAGATGCTATATAAGCAACTGCAGATCAGTTTCAACTTCATAACCCTGACAAATATTTAGGGTATTTCTTGGGAAAAAATAAGTTGGATTTTGATGAGGCACCAGAAGAAGGTATTTTGTGGTTGGAGTGACCTTTCTTATCTACATTATATCAACCATAAAAAAAAGGAATCTGTGAAGCTGTTGGAGCTCTTAGTGAATGCTGCAGCCAGCTTCAAGCACACCAGCATGAAAGTGTCAAACGAAACCTGCAGTGTATCACATAGGGATTGAATTGAAACCAAATTGTTCCTCAGACCAGAAGATCACTAGTCCAGAAGAGAAGCATCACACCCAAACCAATTCAGACAGAGTGTATTGAGTTAGGGTAGAGGGAGTGCTCCTGGAAAGTGTCTTGGGTTGCTGAGGTGCATGTCTGATGTCTAGGTGTTGCTGGGCGCTGTCTAGGGCTTGGGAGAGGCTGAGATGGCTGGGAGAGCGCGCATAAGTGGGTAAATGCCATCTGGAAAGGAAGCTAGGATCTGGTCTGTCTTGGCGGCAGCACTTTGGGGTCCAACTGGCATCTCTTTGAAGGAATGGGGACTGGAAAAAGGCACTCTCAATGGAGACGCAGGGCAAGTTTCTGGGGATCTAGGGTCTGGTAGAAGTCTCTCTGAGACTAAGGCACTCTGAGGTTCAGCTGGGAAACAAAGGCTTGGGACAAACACTGAGACTCATTTACTGCTCTCACCAGACACTGTCAGCAACTCCTTTTGCTGCTTCTGCTTCAATCCATCAGTAGCAGTAACCAGAGAAAAGCCACACATGCACCCAAGGGTGCCTGAAAACCATATGCTGCAGTGGTCTCTAGTTTCCAGAATGCATAGCTGCAGTTCCTGCCCATTGCTTAGCCAAGTACATGACATTCAGCTGAACTGGGCTTGAGAAATAAGGCTACCGGAGAGGCTTCAAAACAGAAAGTTTGTTATCTGAATGCTCAGCAGTGGAAAAAGAATTGATCCTATCCTGCAGGAGTAGTAGTAAAAATTGTCCGCCAACAGCACCATGCCACCAAACCCCTGCACCAGCTAAATGAGTGAGAGAAACACATCAGTAGGGCTGAGGTCTCCTGAAAAGATGCAACATGACTGGCTCCTGATGCAGAAAGCTATGTTCCCACAACAAAAAAGAAACAGCGCCATTTGAATCTGAGACTAGTAGGGAGAGAATCGGTCTCGAAGCAAGAGGTCTGGATGACCTGAATGACCTGGAAAAGGTAATACAGACACATTTCACTGATTGAGAGAGCAGCTTATTTACATTTAAATGTCTGTGAAACAGTTCTCAATAAACTATGCTGATTTAGAGCTACTAGTGATATGGTCAGGGATGACTTATGTGCTCTTTTGTGGCTTCAATTTATCTTTCAGTATCTGAAGTGATTTTCCTTGGTTCTGATGAGATAAGTGAATCTGCCACATAACATTTCCATTGAAAGGTAGGGAGGAACAGTGAAGCTCTGTAGTAGCATTTACTAACTTATTCAGGCCTGAGCAGGGCTGATTTTGCTCTGCAAACAATAGAAGGGAGAAAATAAATTACTTTATATCATGAGACAGATGCAGATGCCTCATACTGGTGAAGGGTTAAGGTAAAGAAGCAAACACAAACTCTCAATGACCCTGTGGAATATTATAAAGTGCCCTTGTGGGAAAATATCTAAAGAAAGCGCCACACAGATGGAAAAACTGCCTACAGGCACATAAACTTTATGTAAATATTCAGGGCCCAATTCACCTCTGGTGCAAAACAGTTATTCCAGGGATGAAACTGACCGTGTCTCTTCATTCAGACTTAGGGAAAATGGGTTGGGGGCGGGGGATGAGGAGGATAAAACACTGCACATGGAGACATTAGTCAACTGTAACCAAGGAGAAAAGGCTTGGAACTGACACTGCAGTGGAGTTCACAGCTCTGATCTGGACTCATAATCAGATGTTGTTCTCTTCTCCCTGGCTCCTTCAACTGTAACTGCAGAGATAGGGACAACAACAACCGGACACAACTCGAGTGACACCATGAACTCCACTACTGGAGCAGATTTTCCTTCCAACAGCCCTTTCTGGTTGCTCTCTGAGAACAGCAGCTCCAACAAAAACTGTAAGAGTGAGATTCCTGCTAGTGGAAGATGAAACCTGTCCCCATATATGCTTGGGATCAATGTAGGAATGTCTTTCCAAATTCCCAATACTGCCCCGTTTTCTCTCCTGCATAGCCTGCCAGACCAACTCCTGTCTCCTCATGCTCAAACTTCAGTGATGTAACTCCTCAGCTCCATATAATACAAGCTCCCTCTGCAACGAGCAAGGATCTTTAAAAAAGAGGGAGCCAACGCTTCAGAGCTTTGCGTATTAGGAGTAGTAATTGCGGGGGCTAACGAAGGGCAGCAATAGGGAGTCATGCATAGCATCCCCATCCCTTTAACCCACCAATTCCTGCTCACACCATATTTCACAAAACCACAGAGTACTTTAGGGAGATCATCTCTGTCCATCAGTCCACCCTCAACTGTAAACCTCTTGTAATAATGCCACAGCCCCACACCCTCAAGCCATCTTTGGCTTGTCAAAACTATGCTTCATTCTCTCCACCTGTGCTTTACTGGTTAAAGAAGATAGCTAGAGAGCAGGAATTATAGCTGGAATCTATTGTTTGGGCAGCTTTAGAGAGAAGTCCTCTCTCCCCCCACTTAATTACTTCATGACACAGGGCACACTGGAAGAGGCGAGATAAAAGGAGGCCTCTCCCAGCTGCTTCCATATAGTCTATTTATCCTGCTTCATACTTAACCGGCCTTTAGTAAAGTTTGTGCGTCAGGGAATAAGCAATAGTGAAGTAATATGGAATGGATTGATAAAGGAATAGAGTCAATGAGAAACAAAAACTGAGTTTACGGTCTCAGACTATTTCCCAATGGACAGAGATCTACATCACTACATGAGTCCTTAGTTGTAGAAGAATTACAGTAGTTTTGTTAAGGGCACGACATAGCCAAAACTCTTCCAGTGAATAATTTTTATTAATATTTCTATAGTAGTACACAATGTTTTTCGTAGTTCCTTAGAAAGTTGTACTTAGTTGCAGAGATCTGCATACACTGTGGGTGTATTTGCCATTTGCACTCCAATATAAATGACAAAAAATGCTATGGCAATTTCATGGAGGGTGTCTATATCGATACGAGAGGTCAGACAATCTTGATGGAGCCCAGATTTGATGTCAGACAAATATATGAAATTCAGTATTCTATAAAGATTCTATAACTATTAAATAAAATGTCGGGAAAATTTTCAACCTTTTATTAGCCTAGCTACTGCTCAAATTTTTTTTTTTAACTCTCTGAATTTAATGTAATAAATGAAGTAAAATGAAAATCAACATTGAAAGGATTCTTATGTTGGAACTCATTAAATCAACATTCCCCCTTATGTAACTAATTGCAGTTTATATTCCAAAGGGGTAGCCGTGTTAGTCTATTGTAGAAAGACAACCAAGTCTTGTGGCACTTTTAAAGACTAACAGATTTATTAATCGCATGAGCTTTCGTGGGAGAAAATCCCACTTCGTCAGACGCTTTGAAGATAGTTTATATGTATTAGACCTGAAAAACTTAAAAGGGTAATCTACTTTTCACCACTTATATTGTTTATTTACATTTGAAATTAGCTCAACTTTGCACTTGTAAATATTTTCAGTTCATCAACCCAAGAATTTCAAGTTCAAGCACAAATGATGGATCTGTTTAGTTTTAATAATAAAAATACATACGTGCAAACACAAATCATGTGCCATCAGTTCGCGCATAAAGATAAGGTAACTTTGACGAAGAAGATATTCAGGGATCAATAATGGAATAAAGATCCTTTCAGTTTTAGATCACATGTTCAGATATGCTTCAAACTGTTAACAAATGAAATGTGTTTCCATCCAATGGCTGACTGATGGACTACATGAAATGAGTTTAGCGTCTCAGACTAATTCCCAATGGATTAAGGTCTTCATAACAAAAGACACCAATGTATTAGACACTCATTACATTGTTGGCTGTAGTTTCAACTGACACAATCAAGACTGAGTGGATCACGGAAAGAGAAATCCCCACTCACTCATGATATTCTTCCCAGGTTAGTGTTGGAACACAATGGTCAAGCAGTGTTGGAAAACTTGATCAGCTATCCCATATCCTGTCTCTGGGTAAATGGAAGAGTTCAGTCTCCTGGGCTATAAATCACAACCCATGTAATGCACAATCACTTAAGAATGGCATATTTAATGTGGGGCTTTAAGAGCTCAAGGACCCTGTAATGCTATCTGGATTAGGATGACCAATTGTAATATTATTTAATACCAATGTGACAAAATTGCAGTGATTCTAACAAGCTATGCCATGTTTGTACCACTAGAAAGGTTCTAATTAGATAAACTCGATAAGCACATTTATCTGTATGTAGCAGTTTTGTATTATGAGTTCTAAATATGTCTGGTATCTGTGGCGAACTGGGTGCGTTAGGGCACCGTGGATTTTGCCCTTTAGGGGCTGGTAGCGAGCCGAGGCACAGATCTCCTCCCTCCAGACTCCCCAAGAGCCATTCCTCTGTCTCTATGGGACAGATTCCCTGCCCCACAGGGCGCAGGGCCCTGAAGCCTGTCTGGGCTGGCTTGCCCTGACAGGCTGTACCCCTCAGGTGCCAACAGCAATAACTACCAGTTAGTTCAGCTCTACCTCGTTCTGTTCTGTTCTCCTCTCTTTCACCAACTCCGTTCCTAGCTCTGCCTCCAACAACCATGCCCCAAACACTCCTCCCTGCCTGGCTGCAAGAGGGGCTTTTTATCTGGTGCTCTAATTGGTGTCAGGTGCCTTAATTGGTGTCAAGTGCTCCAACTGCCTCCAGATGCTCTAATTGGCCCAGAGCAGCCCTGCCCTAGCTGCCCTGGGAGCAGGGATTAACTAAGCCTGGGGCTAATATATCTATCCTCCTGTAAAGGTCGCCATTTACAAAACTAGGGGGAGGAGGCTGGCTGAGGGGGGTCTCCGCGACTGTGGGGCTTACTTCCGGTCCCTGGTCCGTTCACAAATCCAGGCAGAGTTCCTCTGGGCAGCGTCCGCTGGCTCCCTTGACACCTTTCGGGTGCTGTCCGGGGATCTCTGTTTGATGTCCCCTTCAGAGTCCCTAATTTTGAACCTTTGACCCTCACATCTGTTTCCTGTTTTTCATTAGTTGTCCCCCGCAATCAAGTGGATCTGGACCTAGTGCCTCCTCCCCTTAGGCTGGGGGAGGGGTTTTAGCAGTGGGCGGGCGCAAGGTATCCAAATAAGAGCACCCTCCAGTAACCCTCAGGTCTGACTCCGTCACATATCTTTCTATTTCAAACTTGTACTGTGTTCCAGGGTGACACCGCCAGACAGGATCGCAGCAGCAGTAAGCCTAGTTACTGGCCCGCAAGGGAACTCAAAGTTAATATGAATCCAGTGCTGCACCTTATGAATCACAAGGACATGTAAAAACATGCCTATAGACAGGAGACTCTGAGGCTTTTCCATGCCACGTGCTGCAGGGCTATGCTTGGGACAAAGTACAAGCCTCAGAGCAGAAACTATCAAATGAAGCTGCCCCATCTCCATCTTCCTTCCTACCTCTGGATCAAATATGCTGTATCTGGAGCTGTGAAATAAAGGACTGAGATCCAACCAGGTACTGGTTGTACTCCATACAGATGAACTAAACAAGCCTGCAAACTCCATTTCTGCTGAGAATCTAATATATATAGACTTCGAGTCATCTGTATGTGTCTGATTGCTTTGACCATTTAATCTCTCTCTTGCTTCTTTCTTTCCTTTTATAATAAACCTTTAGTTTTAGTTACTAAAGAATTGACTGGCACCATGGTATTCTGGGTAAGATTTAAACCAATATTGATTGGATAATGACGCTGACCCCTTAGGGGTCAGGCAAACATTTTGATAAAGGGAAAAGAGTTTTAAATAGCAGTGACTGGGAGCCAGAGGCTGAAATACAGGGATCTGTGTATTTCTTTTTGAAGCTTCTTGATAACCCGTGCAGGAAATCAGGAGCACGGTTTGCAGCTGGTCAGGGAACCTAACTTACATGTTATCCACTAATTCTGAGAGAATCTGCCCTCCTTTTGCGGCCTGCTAACCTTTGCATTTCAGGTGGGCTACCCTAGGCACAGATTGGTCACAGGCTCTCTTAACAAAAGCTAGCTTGTCCAAATGGCTGATTAACGAGGGAGATGCCACCAGTACCATACACCCACATTTCTACAGCACCAGTTAAAAAAAGCCACTTCAGGAATTAATTTCCGAAATCTTAGATCTCGGAGGGTTAACAATAGAGCCAAAATTTCACACAGTTTGCCTTCATAAAATCTTCGAGGAAATCAGATCACTTAAATAAATATGACGTGTTTTTTCTTTGGTTCTGAACAACTGTGGGTGTACAACCCAGGGGTCTCTTCTTTGAAAATAGCTGTTCCAAATCTGTTGATTAAAACAAGTTTAAAAGCATCAGTATTTGTAAAAGGCTAATGGTATCATTCTGAAAACCCATGCTGTGCTACCTATTGATTGTGCATGGAACAACATTGCTAAAATAAAGGCAAACAGAATCTAAGAAAATTATTCTTGTCACTCAAGACAAGATCAGAATGTTTATTTAAACTTTGAAGCATTTATAGAGATGTTTATTATTATTGAACAGAAATTTTTTAAACTAAACTTTCCTATGATTGACTGACAGGAGACATTCTATGTAATAAAAATCACTCTCTAAAGCCTTACTGCAGCGTGGGTGAAATTCATCCATAATAATAGGGGCCACTTACATTTCGTAATACAGCAGAACAACTGTTGCATGGGAACAGCAGCCACAAAGCAGCTTAGCAGGATGACTTTGTACCCTCTGAAAAGAGTGGAGTGATCATTCTGTGTTATCCATGCACAGGGATTTTGGGATAGGCCAAGATAAGGCTACTGAATCTGCAATTAAATGGACCAGTCGCTATGAACCTCTGCGTGGCAGTGTGCGCAATGGTCGCATCTCATGTTCAGTCCAGATGCCAGAAGCAGAGCAACAGATACAATGAAAGCTGCTCCGTGTGCTGGCTACTGGTCGGGGCTAAAAGCGATTCCAAAACACCCCTACACATTAGTTTACTGGGGCTTTGTGCAGGAGCAGAGGAAATTAATTTCATCCTGTATGTTCCATTATTCATATTAATCAGCAACTAGAAGAAGGAATACTGTCAGGTATTTGACAATAGCTTTGAATGGAAAAACATTTCAGCAGCTGTTTGATAATTAATTATGGGGCCTTTTTTTTTTTTTCAAATTTAGATTTTTGAAAAGGTTAAAATTTAGTTTTATAACATACATCTTCGGTCTCCCACTGGAAATGAAAAGTGTTGAGTATGGAACACACACTGCCCTTAGGTGGCTAATCATAAAAGCATGATGACACATGAGCAAAATAGTACAGATAATTAATGAAGGATTACATATGATGGTAATTGATTTTATTTAGCTATATTAAGTATGGCTAATCAGCAGGGTGTTCTGAGTAATATTAGACGAGATCAGTGACAAGGGTATGTTTTAAAGAGGCATGTAATGAGTAGAGTAAAATGGAACAAAAGAGCAGTGGTTGTGATTCTCTCTTTAATTTAAACCTTCTAATCAAGGGGTGGACAAAATTGGCTCACAGCTAGGCATCAGCAATTTTACTTTAGGTCACCAGAAGGCACTCTTCCATTACATTTCTGCAGGAGAACTAGGTAACAGGCTACTAAAACTGGTCACCATGGTGACCATAAATATTGATTTGTCGAGGTCTGTTCTAGTCCTATGAAGTTTATTACTTTTTGAATTATTTTATTGTTTATAAACACATCAGCCTGGCAGCCTTGGAGACATAGGTTGTGGCATTGCACACTTCCTTTCTCCACATTCCCCCACCCATAACCAGGGAAGAATCAACTGTAGAGAAGAAAAAAGAATTACGATCCAGATCCACAAAGGTAGTTAGATCCTAACTTCCACTGAAATCACTGAAAGGATGAGAATTGGACCAAGACCATCAACTGATTTTTCCATGCATACCTATGAGAAAAGTTTAGAAAAGGGGAACATTCCCATTTCTTCAGAGTGCAGCCTCTAATATCACCTGGGAGCTGGAGGTGGGGGGACACGCCATGGCTGCAGGTTGTAAAAAAGACCCTATTTGGGAATATTTTCAAGACATTCCTGTACCTACTCAGTGACAGAGTAGCTTTTTACCACCACCTCGTTTCAGGATCCAGTTTAGACGTAAAGGATTATGAACGTCCATTATCTGCATTGTCTACGACTTCAGGGTCTTCTGCTGGTGCCACCAGCAGTGGTGCAACTAAAGCCATGTCTACATTAGCACTTATGTCGGCAAAATTTGTGTCATTCAGCGTATGAAAACTCTACCTCCCTCAGCAACATAAGCACTCATGCACTGCACCATGTCAGCAGAAGATGCTCTCCCGCTGACATTGCTACCACTGCTTATTAAGATGGCTTCGTCATGTCTGCCATAAGCATAAGGTGGCTACATGAGCACTTTTAGAGCAGTGCCATGGTAAGCTTGTAAGTGTAGGGCCAGGTCTACACTGGCGGTGAAATTTAACAGCAGTCGACGGGAGTTACACAAGCTACACAGAATAGCTTGAGTAACTCCTGTCAACTTCCTAACTCTCCTTCAGTGTGGTGTCTTCTCTGTGCTGCACCGATGGGAAATGCATTCCAGTCGATACAGCGCTATGCCACATGGGGGGGTGGTTTTATTACATTGATTGCCAGATCGACTTAATGGGTCTTAACTGACTGCTAAGTTGATCTGGAAAGATCGATCTGATGGCAGCAAATTGGCCTGGATATGGTCTAATACACACCAGACAATAAATTACCTGTACCAACGGAATACTTTCTTCATCATCATCTAATGAACTCATCCATGGCTTTATTATCATGACCAGTAACTTCCAGGAAGATTTCATGGATGAACAGATTGTTCACTTCATTTATGCAACAAATTCTCCCTTTTGTCTCCTTTAGAACAAACATTTCATTGATATAATTCAATCTTTACAACCAGGCTACACACCATCCACTGCTGGAAGAAGACTTGATACAGTGTATCAAAAAAAAACTGAGAAAGAAATCAATCTGAATCTTGATGGATGGAGCAATGTATACAATGATCCAATCAGTCATAGGTGCTCATGTGACAACAGAAGACAGGGGTTATCAATCATACAGAAACAACTGTTATATCAGAAAATGCCCATACAGCAGACTGCTTATCAGTAGCAGCAATACAAGCTCTAACAAACGGTGAACGAAATTCACGTGTAGCTTTGTCATAGACAATGTTGGAAAAACAGAAAAGATAAGAAGTAAGCAAGAAGATAATGAAGGAAACATGAAACTTATAACATATGCATACAGTGCTCATTTGATGCATCTTTTAGTCAAGGACTTGAGTACAACTCCAGGAATCAAGGAAATTTGCTGAAATTGTTAAAACTTCCATAAATACCCACTTTGGTTCAGCCATCACTGAAGTAAGCTGGAGGGTCCAAACTATTTCTCCTCTAAGATGTACAATGGAATACAGTCATTGACTGTCTTGAGCTATTTATTAAGAACTGACCTATTCTTGTGACCGTTTTTGAAGAAAATTATGACAAAATAGATGAATTATCATAGCCAAAGTAGTCAACATGGCACTAAGGAGAAATGTACAATATACTGAAACTTACATTTCCAATAGCCTTGGACAAACTGCAGAAAGATTGCTGTGGTACGTGCTGTTGAAATTTGGGAAGTACCTCAAGGGACGTTGAAGATAGAAATTACCAACTAGAAAGTCAAACTGCAGACAAAAAAGAAGTGGATGGATAAAGAACATTCATGATCTCACATATTTGCCAAAGTAACGGGAAGATTCCCAAGTGCCAAAGAAGATACTGGTGCTGTGACAAGGAGAACCTAATAATCTCTCACCAACCACACCAGCCATAATACATTCAGGCATTACATGTTTACTAACAAACCAGGAGTCCTGGGGCACTTTGAAAGATTAACAAATTTACCACATGAGCTTTCGTGGATGAAAATTTTCTCCCACGAAAGTTCATGTGATAAATAAACATGTTAGTCTTAACGGGTGCATCTACACTGGCAAGTTAGGTCGACTTAAAAAGGCTTAAGTTGACCTAAAGAAAGCCACAACCACACTGGGCTTTTAAGTCGACTTAAGCACTTCCTTAAGTCAATGTAAGGAAAGTTTAAGTCGACTTATTAACATCTCATTTTAGGTCAACTTTAAACCTTAAGTCGACTTCTTAAGTCGACTTAAAGCCAATGTGGACAGAGATTAGCGCCTAAATCGACCTTGTTAAGTCGACTTAAAGCGTTAAGTTGACTTAATAAGATCGACATAGGATATGTCTACACTAGAAAAAGTTAAGTCGACTTTGTTAAGTTGACTTAATAAGGTCAACTTTAAAGTCGACTTACCTTTTATAGTGTAGAGATAACCAAAAAGTGCCACGGGACTCCTTGTTTGTTTTACTGAACTAGACTAACATGGCTTCCCCTTTGGAACATGTTTACTGATGATGTTTTAAAGAAAGTCACACTGTTGAACTGATGTAAATCACTAGCTAAGCACATGGAACCAGAATTTGTTGAAGTGCTAAATCAGCTTTTGACAGCAGAAGCCTCTTCTGCGGGCACAGAAAGAACAGTTGGTGACTTGTCAATTCACCGGGGCATTGTATGCCACTGATAAATGCAAATATACAGTTAGACCTTTTAATTACTTTATGTTTTCTCTGTAAGGCTTTTATCCTAAAATAAATGGACTCTGTTTTTAAAGAGCTCTTTGGTTATCTGTAACTGCTGGCGTACATTGTTCACAGTCCTTTACAGAAAGCGAAGTGCAGGGAACTGGTCTTTAGTCAGACCTGCTGGGACCATCACAGCAACACCCTTGCTGACTGACAGGGAAGAGCACTACCTACTGAAGCATTCCTGAAACATTAGGATTTTCCCGGAAAACCTCCCACCCCAGTACCCATCAAATCTGAGGTTTTGTTCTCAGATAATAAGAAGTCAGAGCTCAAGGTGGTAGGGCTGTCAGCCACACATTTCTTATTGTCATCCTTCATGTTGGCATATATGTCAAACATCAGTGCTGTCAGAGCCAGGCTTCTTTCTGATTTTTTAAAGAAAACCAGTACTGAAACACCAAACTGAAAATAATGCCTTTCTGTTAATGAAAGCTAATTAACGAGAGCTTCATAAGCTAGCAGTTAGGGAAATCAAAAGAACAGGCAAGAGCACATTCTGGTTGTTTCATAAAATATGAGATACAGAGAGCAGCAGTAAAGGAATATAAATGAACAAGAAGGTCTACATTTGCTATCAGTAATATGTAAACCTAATGTTCATCTTAGCTATGATGCACAAGACAATTACAAGCAGAAAATAAATTTAAACTGGAACAATCATCTGAGGGTCTGTTCAGCTCAAGTGAAGAGGAATAAAATGGTCAGGTTTTCATAAATTACAGTGCTCTCTACGAAACATACATTTAGGGGAAAAAACAGAAAGGGCTGAAAAACTGAATACCTCATCATATCTATGTTCATTTGTACGCTAGGGAGAGTAGCTTGTTTGAAATCTTTAGGGTCTGCTACATTTTGTGAAAGGAAAAATGGAACCAGGCAAGCAATATCAATTTGGTTGGGTAATAAAACAAGCTGTGTATATCCCTGTTCTGAACAAGAGTCTACTGAATGTATTACAAACAAAAAAGAACACAACAAAGAGAGAAAGCTAGAGGGACCAAGTCAGAATGCAGTCCCCAGGTGAACAGTTCAAAGAGTAAACAAGTGCCTCTAACAACATAAGAACAGAATTCAAATTGGAACAGGTGCAGAGAAGGGCTACGAGGATGGTCTATGGAATGGAAAACCTGCCCTATGAGTGGAGACTCAAGTAGCTTGGCTTGTTTAGCCTAACCAAAAGAAGGCTGAGGGGGGGATATGACTGCTCTCTATAAATACATCAGAGGGATTAATATCAGGGAGGGAGAGGAATTATTTGAGTACAGCACCAATGTGGACACAAGAACAAATGGTTATAAACTGTTCATCAAGAAATTTAGGCTTGAAATTAGACGCGGGTTTCTAACCATTAGAGGAGTAAAGTTCTGAAATAGCCTTCCAAGGGGAGTTGTGGGGGCAAAAACCATAACTGCTTTCAAAACAGAGCTTGATAAATTTATGGGGAGGGGTGGTATGATTAGCCTATTTTGGAAATTGACTGATATTTGGCTACATGTGGTGGATATACAAGTGGCCTAAGAGGGGAGAGTACATGGGGTGGGTTCTGAGTTATTACAGAGGATTGTTTCTTGGGTAACTGGCTGTTGAGACTTGCCCACGTGCTCAGGGTTTAACTGATCACCATATTTAGAGTCGGGAAGGAATTTTCCAGGGATGATCGGCCTGGGCTCTGGGGGGTTTTTGCCTTCCTCTGTAGCACAGGGCATGGCTCACCTACTGGTGAATTCTCTGTATCTTAAAGTCCTTAAGTCATGATTTAAGGAGGTAAATAACTCTGCCATAGGTTGGTGGCCTATTGCTGGAGTGGGTGGGTGAGGTCTTGAGGCCTGCATTTTGCAGGAGGTCAGACTAAATGATCGTACTGGTCCCTTCTGACCTTAAAGTCTATGAGCCATACTAGGTCGGGCAAATGATCCACCTAGCCCAGTAGCCTATCTCCTGACAGTGGCCAATGACAGGTGTTTCAGCAAGAATGAATGGAATTTTTTAAAAATTGGCATCACTTTATCTATCCTCCAGTCATCAAGTACAGAAGCTGACTGAAATGATAGATTACATACAACAGTTAGGCAATTTTACATTTGAGTTTGTTCAGAACTCACAGGTGGATACCATTGGTCCTGGTGACTTATTACTGCTTAATTTATCAAATTTGTTCTAAAACCTGCTCTAATGACACCTCAATCTGGGACAGTTCTCAGATTTGTCATCTAAAAAAAATGGCTCTGGTTTGGGAATCGACCTCACATCCTCAGGTGTGAAGACTAATGCAAAGAACTGAACCCTGCATCAACAACAGAAGGCACCAAGCCCAGTCTGCACACAACATTCAAACAACAAGCAGGCCAGCCTTTGCACGGCCCCCGACACTGCCAAAGCAACCCAAACCTAAATTTAAAATTTAAGTGTGTTTATTTGCTTACTCTTTGTCTTTCTGATGATATTGCCATCTTGAATGGAAGTAATTCTAAAACTAAATGTGTGTTCTGCTCAGGCCCCTAGAAACATGTCATAAGGCTACCCAGCAGCGCTGTCTCTAGTTCTAATAACTCGTTGCATGAAAAGGTTTCAGTGACGCAGACAATATCCTAGTCCTCATGATGATTTGAGATTGAGACCCCTGCACTACAACACTGCATCTGTACTGCTACAGCACCATACTATAGATACTTCCTACATCAATGGAAAGGGTTTTTCTGTCATGTAGTAAATCTACCTCTCCAAGAGACAGTAGCAAAATCAACAAAAGCTGCACCTCCATCAGGGGTGAGGTTGACCAACCATACCACTCTGGGTGCAAAAGTTTTCACATCCCTGAGGATGGATCTAATTTTTAAGTGGTAGACCAGGTCAGAGTCCCACTCCTGCAAGACAAAGATCTTTGAGGATAGGAGAGAACAACCGCTTTCTGAAGAAGGAATCTGAAGAAGCAGCAACTAATTCTAAAGAAAATTTGGGGCTTGTCAACAGTCCTCAGAAAACAATAGAAAGATGAGGGCCCTTATCAAGCTGCAGACAACCCCTCAGGGGTCATCCCTCTTCTCCCAGAAGACTGCAACGCTAGCCTTTTCCCTTAGCTGGAGAGAATATTTAGAGGAGAAAACTCTTGTTTGACAATCTCTTAGATGGTATGAAAGATGGCAATAACTGTCCTTTTGGGTAAAAGACAAGTTAGTTGCATTTTTATACCATTTATTACTGAAAATAGCTTGACTTATTTTTTAAATGTTATTATAGGTAACTGTAATATTTTATGAACTCATATATATATATATAAATTTATTTTAAGTTTAATTACAAATCTAATCATTAAACAGTGTTTTACCTATCCTGCTTGTTATACATGCTAAAGGCCTGCTACCAGGCAGCTTCTCAAGGATACACCTGTTAGAGAACAGCAACTTTTAGTCCAAAAAGATTATGCAGATCATAAACATATGCAGAGAAATCACTTTGCTTCCACCTAAACAGCAGCATTTCAGTGTATTTAGTCCACATCAACATTACGTGACAGTGTAGAACAGAAAATGAAGAAGGATAAACTGAAAGTGCAGGATAAATTTTAAGATGAATTGACTCTTGGCTAGAAGGCCAGGGTTAACCCTGTTTATGATATCCTTTGAAAAATATTAGCTGTTTAGGACCTGATCCTACTCCCACTGAAATCAATGGCAAAACTCCCATTGATCAGAGTTATGCAGACTTAAGCCAAATCTCTATAGATCAGTGGTTCTCAACCCCTCCAGACTACTGCACCCCTTTTGGGAATCTGCTTTGTCTTGTGTACTCCAAGTTTCACCTCACTGAAAAACTACTTGCTTACAAAATCAGACATAAAAATACAAAAGTATTACAGAACATTATTAGTGGAAAATTGCTTACTTTCTCATTTTTTCTGTATGAAATTTTAGTCTGTCCTGACTTCACTAGTGGTTTTATTTAGCCTGTTGTAAAGCTAGGCAAATATGTAGATGAGTTAATGTACACATACCCCTAGCTGAGAACCTCTCCTATACATAACCCACTAGCACAGCATCTACCCGCTAGAGATAGTAACGTGAATTCATGAAGCAGCAAACAGAATCATAGTGAATTCTGTTCTTAGCTACTCAGATTTGCTAGGAGACATTGATTAAACAAGTTTTTTTTTAATTAAGTATTTTATATGAGTTACTTCCTCTTCATCTTTGCTTATGGCATGAAGACTACAGCCAACAAGTGGATTAAGCATTACATAAATTGTGAAATAGTATTACTTCTGTGAAAAATGTGATGCGATTTCTAATGACCACAAAAGACCAAGATCCCTGTTTCACATCTCAAGTGAAACAATAGATAATCCATAATGTGTTAAGCCATATTCTGCATGTCCGTAACACCTGAACCCATGAACAAATATCTACTCAGTACTACAAAAAAGATCCATTGAGCTATTCAATATACACTGACATTCTAACTGCTATTAGAGTTCACTTCATATCTTAAAAGAAAATTATGCCACAGCAGTAGCCTCTACAGCTAAGATTAAAACCCACTGTCAACTCTTAGGAATAGTTTAGGGAAGGCTCCCAAAGGAACAGGCAAAAAGTTATACATTTCTGCCTCACAACAATTTTGCCTATCTTTATTGGCCTGTGCTCTTTGCCAGATCCTTGGTCTACTTCTCTCTGTGGCTGTCTATGGCTGACTGCTGTAATATGCCCTCATACCCAAAGTATGACCAGGAGTTTTATTCTAGTGCTCCTTACCCACTGATTTCAAAACACACTTACTTAAAAAAAAATTGACTGAATAAGGACTTCTGAATAAATGGACCTAGGATTTCAACCAAGGTCTTTAGCACGAAGTTCTCACTGAGTATGGATTGCTACTGACATTAATCCAAGCCAAAGTATTCTGACCACCACTGAAAGAAAGTCTACTACTGTTTTCTTGTACATTTCTGGCATAACTGCCACAATCCTACAGTATAATGGTGGATAACCAGAAACATTCATTTACATATTTTTTTCTTCTGCTTGTTCCAGATACAAACAAATGTAATAAAAGAAACAGCCTAGGACTTTAAAACAAAATAGATATAACTGGTTATTTTGATTTCCACTTAAAGAGTTTCTAATTGTTTATCTTTCAAATCATAACTCTGACAAAAACAAATGCTAACACACTTGGAGTTCATTGCCTTTTTTATACAACCAAACAAGCCTATAACTTCTTTAGTGTACTGTCTTCAGCTTCAGATTTTTTTTTAAGAGAAAACTAAGTTTTCTACAGTTTTTAATCTACTTCTATTGTTTATGTCACACAAACTAAAATAATATTTATCATCCTACTCTAGTCGTCCTCTTCCTTTGGGGATATGCTCATTCCTGTCACCAGGCCCCAAGTTTACACTCAGGATAGGTCTACAGTAGAAGAACTACAATGATGCAGCTGCTCTGCTGTAGCACATCTAGTGAAGATGCTGTGTGTACTCTGTCAGCATGATTACTCCTCCTCCACAAGATGTGGAAGTTACCTAAGCAGGAAAGCATCTCCTAGTGACATAGCAGCGGCATGGACAGCACTTATATCACTGTAACTTGTATCATTCAAGGGGCGTCCTTCACACCCTTGAGCAATGTAAATTAGACTGATTTAAGCGGTAGTGTAGACCTGCCCTGGGATCAAAATTAAAGAAAGAAAGACCTTAGTACCCAAACTTAGATTTTGTTTTTAAAAAGTTAAAAAGCCTAAATTTAAAAGAAAATGTTCTCTTCAGAATTGATACATCACCCTGCAGAATCTGCAGGCCTGGTCTACATTTACCAGCAAACTCAGCAGCAGTTGATGGAAGATACACAAGCTACATAAAGTAGCTTAGATACCTTCCATCAACTTCCTAAAGTATGTTCTGTGTACCATCTCCAGAGCTCCTCACCAACAGGAAATGTGTCCTGTCGACGCAGTGTTAATAAATCCAACCCTGGAAAAAGTAAGTCAATTTCCAGATCAATTGAACGGGTCTTCATTTCCACTTAATCAATAAGAGAAATCAATCTGACGATACCAAATTTGCCACTATCAGTGTAGACATACCTTAAGAGTGCTGAACTTGCAAAAGCATGTGACTGTTCAGATGCTCAGATGTTTGAAGTCTTCAGCTATGTTTACACTAGAGAGTTCTGTGGGCAAAAGCTCTGTCAGCAGACAACCACTGCTATAATTATAGAACTGGCAGACGTCCACCTGGCCATCCTTGGGTCGGTGGAGTGCATCCTCACTAGGGCCACTTCCACTGACCTACATGGTAGTGTGGGGAGCTGAGCGCGCAGCAGGAGGTGGGGGAGCAGCCACCAGGGGCTCCTTTGGGTCCCAGTATGTCTGCCGCCTAGACCCTAACAAGCCCCCAGTGGCTGCCTCCCCACTGCTGCTGGGGACCTAGGCAAGCCCCAGGTGGTTGCAGCCTCACTGTCCCCCCCAGGACCCAGATGAGCCCCAGGCAGCTGGACCCCGGGACCTGGGGAAGCCCCAAGTGGCTGCAGCCACAAAGTCCCCAGTGGCAGTCACCCGGGGTTCATCAGTCTCCAGGCAGCAGAAGGGGGCAGTAACTGCGGTTCACTATCCCCAGTGGCAATGGGGCTTCAGCCTCCTGGGCTCCCCCATACCCGTTGGCAGCGGGCTTACCCAGGTCAGGGCTGCTGGTGGGGAGGAGCAGCTGCCAGGGATGGGCGAGCCTCAGGCGGCTGAAGCCCCGCTGCTTCCGCAGACAGGCAAGCCCAAGCAGCTACCTTTCCTGCCGCTTGGGACCCCAGGAGCCACATCAGCTGCCCCCCACTGCCACTAGGGACCAGAGGATCCCAGGCAGCTGCACCCATGGCTGCTGCCCAGGACTTGGATAAGCCCTGGTGGGGCTGCTTTCCTTTACTTGTCAATTTCACTACTCTGTTAGAGCAGTGAACCATGTCAATATCAGGGCTCTGTTTGAGCAGTGAAATCGACAAATATGACAGCACTCCACCACTTTAAAGGGACACAGTGTCTCCACTGACACTGTGCCACCTTCACTTTGCCGACAAATGCCCTATGCCGTCCCTTTAGGTGGTTCTATTTTGTCGGTAAAACAAGGCGGTTTTGACAGCAAAGAGGGGGGTGTAGTGTGTACACCAGGGCTGTTTTGTGGACAAAAGCTGGCTTTTGTCCACGAAACTTCCTGGTGTAGACAAGGCCTGAGCAGAAGAGTCGTATGTGACTCTCTTATGTGCATGAGAGACAGAAAGCGACATTCACCTGTCTATTTTCATTGGCCAACCTGAAAGGAACATCAAAAGTCAACAAACACCAAGAGGATGAAAACCAAATGACATTGTTAAAAGTTCGTTGGATGGTAGCAATTTATGATGACATTAGCTATAGAGGTGTGGGTATTTATTTTTTAAATCTCTTCTTCGAAGTGTATAAATTTCTGTACAATAACAATCCCATACAGTAATAACGTGACTGTATCCACCCACAGATGTACAGGCCCAACAGCACCTGCTGAGTACCTGGGGCATGACCTGCTGCAGCTCTGAACCCCACTCAGGGTTGCTCTGAAAACCAGTCTGAGCTGCAGCCAAGTGGGCCCCCAAAGATGAAGCCGCCCGGACCCAGCGGTTCTGACACAGCGGCAAGGATGGCTGCCCTGAGCCACCCGCCCAAAGGCTGCAGGCACTGCAGGTCCTGCGGGCCCATCGCCATGGCGTCTGGGCGCCGCAAAGGGGCTCGCAAGCCATGCTGGGCCAGAGATCCCCAGGCAGTGGGGCCAGCTCCCAGCAGGTGCAGGGGCAGCACAAGGCCAGGGCTGGGGTCAAAGGTCAGAGTTCGGGGGCACCCCTCAGCCTTGCGAACCGGGGGGGGCACTGGTGGGGGAGGGGAGCTACCCCTCCCCCAACGAGCCATGGCCCCACAGGTCACTGCCCCGCCCCCCAGCATGGGCAGCTGGGTACTCACGGGAGCCTTGCCCGGCTGCTCCATCCCCTCCTCCATGCTGCTCCGTCTCCCCTCAGCAGCGGGCGGCGCGCGACGGCGGCTCTACAGCTGGGGGGACAGGCGGCCAACAAAGGCGATTGCGCATGCGCGCGGGGACGGCCCCAGCCCCGTTGTTAGGGACTCGCTGGGCAGGCGGGGCGGGGCCGAGCGGCGCGAGCGGGAACCGTTGAGGAGAGAGAGTGCGCGCGCGCGCGAGTCTGTCTGTCAACAGCGCGAGGAAAGAAGAGCCGTTGGGGGCGCGCGCGCGCGAGCCAGAGAAGGCTCCTGCCTTTCGGGACTGAGCTCGCGGGCGGCAAAGACGGCGTCGGCAGCGCTGGACTGGAAATGCCCGGATGTGAGGCACGCGCTGGCGCAGCAGACCCCCAGTGGCGGCTGCGCATGCGTTCACCGCCTGGTGGGCAGATCGCTCCCTGCAGCTGTCTGTGCTGGCCTTGCAGCCCTCCATCCAGCCGGTCTATAAAGCCCTGGTGCACCCAGGAGCGTGCCATGCCCAGCACTGCCCTGTCAGTGGCACCACGCCGCACTGGTGAACCCAGCACAGCAGGGAAATGCCAAGGGGAACAAAACTTGACATTGCAACCGTTCTCGCCACCTAGCATTGCTCCTCAGCGCCCTTTTCCACCCCAGCGCCTGCAGCCTTGATGGGGGTTCCCCTGTGGCTCTGGCTTATTCGTGGCTGGGGTTGTACTGCGCCCATGCTGCAAAATTCATGAGAGCAGCAGGGGAAAGGATGCGATTTTGAGAATAACAGGGACTGTTGGTATTAGATATGTGGGTAGATGGGTTATAATCTGATGATAAAGAGGCAGCCGACTCTCCGCTCCATGCTGAAGCTTTATTCCAGCAGGAGGGCAAAACCAGACAAACAGGTTTTCCTAACACTAAAACAACCCATCCGGCTATCACTGTGGCAGCCCCAGTGACATAAGAAAACCCAGAACAGCACAGTTGGGTTCTTTGGCTATGTCTACACTGGCAAGTTAGTTAGAAATAAGAAAGCTTAATTCAAACTAACAAGCCTTGGCTACACTCGGCTTTCATTAGTTCGAATTAAGGGCTTCCTTAATTTGAACCAATAAATTCGAATACGCTATTCGAACTAAGGGTTAATTCGAACCAGTTAATTCGAATTAACCAATGTGGCCATGTTAGTTTGAACTAATTGTTTAGTTCGAACTAACCGGCTCATTGAACTCAAGGCAATTCGCTAATTCGAACTAAGCAAGTGCCATGAATGGCACTTGCTTAGTTCGTACTAAAGTTCAAATTAGTTAGTTCAAATTGACTAATTCGAACTAACTTTAGTAAGTGTAGACATACACTTTGTGTTCTGAGCCTTTATTCAGGGGTTTCAAACTCATTTGCTACGGCGGGCCAGATTTGACTCAAGTGGGCTGTACATGCCATACTTCAAAATACTAGGGCACTCTCTCAGCATCATGGAGTGCTGAGTATGCAAGACTGCGCTCTGTGGAACCATACTCTCTCCCTAACAGAGAAAGAGGGTGGTCTCACAGTATTGCAGAGCACAATCTTAACATACTCAGAGCTCTGCAATGTCCCGAGAGCTGACTCTCTTGCAGCATCGCAGAGCACTGGGTATGCAAGAATGCACTCCGCGATACCATGAGATCACACTCTCTACTGGGGAGGGAGTCTGGTCTCACAGAGCGCAGTCAAGGACCGGATGGAAGAGGTTCGTGGGCTGTATCTGGTGAGCGAGCCGCATGTTTGACACCACTGCTTTAGATGTTGGTCTTCAGTTTCTGGATAACCATCTTTTCAAAGCCTCTTCTCTTTAATCAGGCTTTGCAGTTCCCCACTCTGCCCTGCTGTTCTCAGACTGGTAATTCATGGTTGCACAGTTTTAATTTTCCAAGACCAGTTTTATTTTCTGTTTTAATGTCTTTCCACTAACTTTAATGGTCCACCATTGTCTTTCCTTAGGTTGTAAGAGGGAAAACATAGACTCGAAGTTCAGCACAGAATCCACAGAGCCAGCCTTGCCTTCGGCAGACTGTCACACCAGGTGTTCAACAACCGCAACATTAGAACACCCTTTGAGTTTACAGAATGAAGGTAATCCCATATCTCTTTTATGGCTGTGAGCCTGGAGTGACTCACAGAAAACACTTAAGAACTGAAATACCAGTGCTTGCTCTGGAAGATCAGCAACATAAAGAGGGAGGAGTGCGCAGTACTAACATCAGTGTCTCACAAAGGCAAGATCCAAAGGGGTGGCTGTGTTAGTCTAGGTCAGCAAAACAAAGAAGGAGTTCTGTGGCCTTTTAAAGACTAACACATTTAGTAATCGCATGAGCTTTCGTGGGAAAAAATTCCATTTTGTCAGACAGTTTGAAGATGGAAAATTCCCATTCTGTAAGTTTCCCATCTTCAAAGCATCTGACGAAGTGGGATTTTCTCCCACGAAAGCTCGTGCGATTAATACATGTGTTAGTCTTTAAAAGGCCACAAGACTCCTTCTTTGTTTTGCTTACAAAGGCAGCATCTTCACTGTTGAGTGGCATCGCTGGCACAGGGCATGTTCCCCGAGCCCAGCACCAGTGCTCGGATCTAGTGGGGACCTGGGGCCTGGCTGCCTGCCAGGCAAAGGATCCGGGGCCAGCCACCTGATGTGGCCCCAGCCGGGGCCGAGGACCCACGGCCCGGCTGCTGCCAGCGACCCAATCCAGCCCCACTGGAGCCAGGGATCTGGGGCCCAGCCGCGCCAGCAGCCCAATGCGGCTCCACTGTGGCCAGCGATCCAGGGCCCGGCCACTACCAGCAGCCCGATCCAGCTCCTGTCAGGGCCGGGGTCCTGAGGCCCAGCCACTCCTGGTGACCCGATGCGGCCCCTACCAGGGCCGGGAATCCAGGGCCTGGCTGCCAGCGGCCCGATGCAGCCCCCACCAGGGCCAGATCCAGGCCCCAGCCAGGGACCCGGGGGACGGATCCGGCTCCCCAGGGAACAGATCGGGCCCAGGAGCAGGGCCCGGGCCCCGAACCTATTTTGGGGGCAGCGATGCCCCTGGTGAGGCCCTGCTTATTTAGTACAAGCTGAGGTGGAGTGAGCACTTTGTGTCGCTGCCTGATACACGCCTACCAACATAACTGCTGAACACCCAAGTCACCAAAGGAGAAAGGAAATGGGGAAGCCAAAGACACCCTCAAGAAGACAAACACCAAGAGATGTGGCATGAACACCACACACAGTAGCGCAAGACAGGGCTGACTGACAGGTGTGTCAACGGAGAAACGACCACTTTTAAGGAAAATTGCCTCAATCTGGTAACAGAAAAATGCAGGGGTAGACAACTGTCATGCAGCAATCATGGCCTAATCCTGCCTTCCAACATCACTTGCAATGTATCCAGTGAGTCTGTAGCTCAAGGATTAGACTCCTTAGTCACCAGAGGTCCCATATATGATAAAACCTGTGGAAAAGGTTATCCTTGACCCCAGGAGATTGACAGCAACCGTGCACGTTCTTTGTAGTTAGTTTCATGCAGCCAGCCTGGGAAGCACCCCTCCTTAGCTGGTTACTGCACTCCCACCTCCTCCCAGGCTAGGAGGTGATACTATAGTTGCATCATAGTTACAATTACGATTTTCTACACATTCGTAAACATAATCTATATTCTAAGGCTGTCAACCAATTAGAAAAATTAATCGCAAGATTTAAAAAATTAATTGAGGAAGTGTAGTTTCAATTGCACTGTTAAGTAATAATAGAATAACAAATATTTTAATGTTTTCTAGCTTTTCTAACACAGTGCTTTCTATGACAACACAGAATACAATATACAGAGCTCATTTTTATTACAAACATCTGCACTGTAGAAACATAAAATAAATAGTATTTCAATTCACCTCATACAAGCTCTGTAGTGCAATCGGTCATGCAAGTTGAACTAACAAATGTAGAATTATTTCATTATTATTAAAAATAATTACTACATAATACTACTACAGCAGAGTGAGCCCTTGTTTGCAAGGGAGGATGGGTTTTTACCTCAGTGACTTGGAAAATTCAGCAGGGAAGAAGAGACTGGTGCAGGGAGACTGAGCTCTTAAGGACTTCATTCTCTAACTTTTGTGCTAATGATCCCATTTGGACTTAAAAATTGGCTATGTCTACACTGGCAAGTTAGTTCAAATTAAGGAAGCTTAATTCGGACTAACTTAAGCCTTGGCCACACTAGGCTTTCATTAGTTTGAATTAAGGACTTCCTTAATTCGAACTAATAAATTCGCTTATACATTTTACTTTTTATTACTTAAGTTAATTCGAACTAACTAAAATTAGTTCGAATTAGTTAGTTCGAATTAACTAATTCAAACTAACTTTAGGAAGTGTAGCCATAGGTATTTAGGGTGTAGTTTAGGCCTGATTCAAAGCCCGTTGAACCGAGAGGGAATCAATGAGCTTTGGATCAGATCCAGTCTCCAAGATAGTTTTTTTTACAGGCACTTTTTTTCACATGCAGCCAGCTGTGATATCGTTGTGACGTACAACTGACCCCTAGAAACCAGACTTCAACTAGAAAGCGGATCTAAAGATGAAAGGCTCTCATTCCCACTTCCTGCCTCATCTAGTTCCCCCTTAGAAAATGCTGGCAGCTGAGTATGTGACATACCTGCCATGTGCCCATTTTGTTTATGTGTGCCCTAGAATCAGTTGGGCATTGCTACTATCCAGCAATAGGTAGACCGAAAACACCCAGTTTTATTCAGAACAACATTCCTTAAAAGAATTACAAAGATATAAATTGTGGTCATGACACCTCGTCTTTATATTCGAACCTGTTCCATTTAACAAGTGAAAATGAATTTGCTGTTTCCATGCTAGCCGTGGCCCTGTTCACACACATCCCCCAAACCATCACACAATTTCAGGGTGGAAATTAGGGGAATAATTGTCTAAGGGTAGTTTCATAAGTAAATGACTTTATGAAAAGCCTAATTCTGCTTAACTGATTTCAGAGGCATGGCTTTAGATGTACATTGATGTAGCAGCAGAATTTAGCCCAGGTACTGTAGTGCTAATAAACATTTCAAAAATGTCATATGCAAGAAGGTTGCCATTTGTTTTTGTGTGCTGTGATTGACTGCAATCCTTCTTCTGTCAAGTAACACAGAAATAGTCACTCTGTTTATTCTTAGAATAGCAATTCCTAGGGAAAATGGGGGGGAAGAATGTTTTTTGAATGTTTGTCACTTACAAACCATCCAAGCCACTCTTTGAGTTCTTTATTTGTTGTCCAACAATACCTAGGGGACATACTCAGTTTGGATGCAATACTGTACATTCCTTTCCAATAAGACCGTTGTTTGAAATGGGGAGTGCAAGGGAATTGAGAGTGGCACTCTATCTGGGGGATTATCGGAGAAAACTGGACCAGAGCATCATCGGCTTCTTGGTTTTCCAAAAAACTCAACACCTCCCAAGGGCTCTCATAGTGAACCTCAAACTTTAACATAAAGGAACTGGTTAACATCAAAAAGCCACAAGGGAACATAATAAACACATAGCCTTCCAAATTACAAAAACCTTTTAAAAAGGAAATATTTGAAAAATCTGTGAAAAACTTGTTTTACTGCCAAATTGACTGAGGAGCAGGGGCTGTCATGTTCTATCTGTCTGTGCAGAGCCTTGCATGACAGAGTCTTGGCCTGGTTGAGAGCTCTAGATGCTACCACAGTGTAAATGTATAATAACTATAATTATTATTATAAAATCCTCAGCCAAAGGACTTTCCCGGGCAATAACTGATGATGTCCGACTTCCCAAGACAAAGAAGGGAGGCTGCTGCTTCATTTGCTTCTGCTTTCATGCTGTGGAGCATCTCTGGCAAATTTCCTTCAATACATATTTGTTGTCTCTTCTTCAGTTCTGCCTTCTTCCTAGCTAAACAACTCTACTTCTCCGATAGAATTGAATCTTACATCTGGAACCCCAGATGCCTTTTCACCACCTTTCACTCGCTCTTCCAATCCTTCCCTCTTCCTTCCTCCACTTCTCTCTCTGCGCAGAATCTTCCTGATGTCTTGCAAGAGAAAACTAACAACATATAAAATCATCTTCTCCCACCCCTTGCCTCAGCATCCCTTCTTCCTCCTCTTCCCTCTACAATTCCCCCTGGTCACAGATGCAGAGGTTCCTTGATTGATTTCCTCCTCTGACCCCTTCTCTTGCCCCAGTAACCCCATCCCATCTCAACTCCTAATCTTCCGTGTACCTAGTCCTAGCCTCAACCCCAACTTAACCTCTCACTCTCCTCTGACTCTTGCAAATATACTTCAATCTCTCCCTGTAACCAAGGGTGAATGCCTATATCTGGGCCACAAAGGCTTACTATTTCTTTATTGGCATTCCAACCAGCATCTGATAATGCAGCTCCAGTGACTGATTAAAGCCAGATATCTTGACTCATATGTTATGCAATCCTTATCCTCAGCAGGATGCTAGTAAGAGCCCATTAAATCTGCCCACACAACATCTCTAATACTTGAGCAGAAAGCATTAGGATATTGACAGATGTATAGAGCTTTTCTCCAGATTTCACATGAACTGGAGGGAGTACCTTAAGGAAAATGTAAAACTAATTGTTGATTCTCCTGCTGAGATAATGTTTGAAAGTATAAGGTTTTTCCTTAATGAAATCAGAGGTTTGTAACTCAAAACTAGCATTTCTGGCAAGTGTCTCCAGAGATTAGCCTTTGAATTGGTAAATCAGGTGCCTTAATAAGCCTCCTGTCAAGCTAAAACATGGCCTTCTTTGGGTTATGGGCTAAATTTAAAAATAAGAAAAAAGTAAGTGAATTTAGTGGATGTGAAAGGTGATTGACTGGCAGGTTCTTTTACTCAGAGAATGACAGAAGTAGGAATACAAGCACCTACCATTCCACCTAGTCAACTCTGACCTACAGGGACCTTTGATTGCCAACAAGGATGTTGATATGTGCCATTTATGTTAGTGGTTTTTGAACATAGTTGGTCTGTTGGTGCGAGGAAGATTTAACTTCTTATTAAATAATCATTTCACTGTTTGCAAAAGTCTTCCTCTAAACAGTCAGTAGAGGGATGAAATCTCAGGCCACGGCCATGGATGCTGGCATAGTACTTACCCTTTCAATCTGCCTTTTTGAATGGCATGCTCCAACCCCAGACAGAAAAAGCGCCATCAGTCATTGCCATCCAAGCTACGTGAGTTAAAGACCAAATGCTCTGCAAGTGTTGCACCATCTCAACACCCACTCATTTTACCACCTTGCAGAACACCCCCTTCATTAATTCTGACCTAATCCTGCAGAAGTAGCCCTATAGACTAAAGCACAATGGATAAAACAATTATTTTTTAAAAAAAATTAAAGAGTCAGATCATTTAAAGTGGATTTTCTTAAAAATGTAAATTAAATACATTTTTCTTTCATTAAAATAATTTCAAATAGGTTAATGACAACCTATGCTAATGCCTAAACTTGATTTGCATTCAATAAAAAATAAAATTAAGCAGTATGTGTTTGTTGGCAAACTTTTAAAGGAAGTCAGACCAGCGACCTGCTAAGCACCTGGAACCAGGGTTGTTGAAGTGCTAAACTAGCTTTTGACAGTGATGGCATCTTCTGCAAGGTTTGTTCCACTTACTCAACTACTTCAGCTGACAGTTAAGAAATCGATTGGGAGTAGAAAAGCTTGTTTTCTTCTTCTTCCAACCCATAAAACTAAGTAAAAGACCATGAGATCAAGTTCTAAAATGCTAAAAGATATGGTGACCAGAAACAGCAGCTCAATCAACTAATACAGATGCTACTTTCTTTGTTTCATAAATCTGTTTGAAATGCATAGCCTGCTTCATAACTTTTTTTCCTTATGCTTCTGTAGCTGTGTGGAACTGTCCCGGTGCCTTACCACACAAAAGACACACTCTCCACTGGTGCTCTTTATGGTGAATAAGCCCACAGTCCATAGAGAAGTCAGCCTTTCTGGCACCGAGCTCCTTGCCTTTGCTGGCTCCACCATCAACTGGCTGTAAACTTCCAATTCCTCCCTCTAGTCATACTCCTCTCTTGCTTGTCTGCCCCAGCCAGCTTATACACCTCAGCTGCTAGGCAGGGCAGCTGTTCTTAATTGGCTCTTTGCTCTCTCCTGGCCTGGCTTTACTCAGCCTCCCCACCTGTTTGGGCCTGTAGAGTGGTGCCTCTTGCAGCTCAGGCAGGTCCTATTGAAGAACTGGGGAGGTGGGCGGGCGTCAGCCCGCCCACTACTAAAGCCCCTCCCCCAGCCTAAGGGGAGGAGGCACTGGACCCAGTTTTCAAATAATTATGGGGGACAACAAATGAAATAACAGGAACCAGGTGTGAAGGTCAAAGGGTCAAAAGGAGGGATTCAGAGGGGGACACCGAGCAGAGAACCACGGACAGCGCCCACTGCTCTCGGAAGGTGTCGAGGGAGCCAGCGGACGCTGCCCAAAGGAACTCTGCTCAGATGCGTGCATGAACAAGGGACCGGAAGTAGGCCCGCAGCTCAGGCAGGTGGGCTGAGGTTAGCTTTGCCCCAGGCTGCTACAGTTTCCAACCCATTTCACATAGTGTTATTTAGAAACCAATTTTAAAATGCTGTTTTTGTGCCGTTTTAATTGAATTCCAATTTCCATCCAAACAGTTTGACACAAATCATGAGTAAAAAAATTACTCATCTAGCAAATAAGAAATGCATCATTTTCCAACATAATACAAAATGTGAAAAGTCTGAATAAGTGCATGTTAATCTATATAAATTGCTGAAATAAATGTATATAAATATAGTAAATCCTCCTGCTTAGCAAAAAGTACAACTTTAGTGTAAAGCTTGTATTTAGCTGCTAATTAGATACCAACCAATGAGAATCAACATCTCTTTGGAGAAATAGCTTAAAAATACAAATACAAAACAATATTAAAAGTAATGATTTAAATCAAGCTTCTTGCTGATTTAAATCATAATTAAAATCACTTTGATTTAAATCAATCCACCCTGTACTGACCTGTTTTAGATGGGAAATGATGGCACCTGTAAAAAAATTATTTTTATATATTATATTATGTAAAAAGAATGGAAGAAAGCAGCAAAGTTAAGAACAATAAGGAGCAGTTTTTAAAATATATTAGGCACAAAAAGCATCCTAACAATGGCACTGTTCCTTTACTAGATGGAAATGCTAGAACGATCAATAATAATGCAGAAAAGGCAGAAATGTGAAATAAATATTTCTTTTCTGTATCTGAGGGAAAAACCAGATGTTATTGTCTTATTATATGGTGAGGATAAAACTCTAACATTCTGCAGATATGCTAGTGAGGTGGAAAACAGAAGCCACTATTTTTAACCCAGCAGGTCCAGGTAACTGGCATGCAAGAGTTTTAAAAGACTAATGGTGAGCCAACTTTTGAAAAGGGGAAATGGGTTGACTTGGGAATTATGGCCCTTGTGAGACTGCCATTGATCCCTGGCAAGATAATGGAGGTGCTGATACCAGACTTGATTTATAAAGAATTAAAGGAGGTGTTACCAGAAGAAATCTAAAACAAGGACCCCTCACTCAGTTTCTGTGAATTCACCCCCTACCTGTATCTAATCACTGGGGGGCAGGGAGGGATAACAACACCCTAATTAGAGTGAAACAAAGAATCCTGTTATTAATACTCCCATAAAACAAATGATAAACTCAGGATCAATCCAGATAAACCAAACTGCAAATTAACCCTCCTTGGTTAACAGAATAGACCCTGAGTGGCAACTTTATGATTATTCTTCACCTGGATAGACTCGGGCTAATGACAGATGGAAACAGGATAGTAGTATTGACCACAATAGACACAGGGACCCCAGAGGAGATGACAGCCACAGGGATGGAACAGGATGGACACGATAAAGTAAGGATCTTCTCTTTTCTTTCTTCCTTCTAAAAGAACAGGAACAATAAACTTAGGTACGCTCTTGGATTGCACCAGCATGCTCTGCCGCTGGTCTTAAATATCCTGCTATTGCTAGGCAGGTTTGATCTTCACTTCCTTTCCCACCAAAAGTGAAAAGGGTGGGAACAAACCTATGAAGACGGGACTTCAATATGGTGTTCCTGTTGTCATTTCCCTAAACAAAATGGCTGTGGCTATCAGAGGGTAATGTAATTAATGCAAACTGACATGGATTTATAGAAAATAGATCCCATCAAACTAATTTGATATCTTTTTTCTGATGAGATTACAAGTTTGGTGGGTAAAGGGAATAGTGTGGATGTAATAGACTTCTCGAAGGTGTTTGACTTGGTCCTACACAACATTTTGATTAAAACACTAGAAAGATATAAAATTCACAAGGCGCATGGGAACTGGATTAAAAGCTGGCTAAATGATGTAATTGTAGATGGGGATGCATTATCAAATAGTGTGTTTCTTGGGCACTCCCATAAGGATTGGTTCTTGGATTTACATTATTTAACATTATCCATGACCTGAAAGAAAAAATAGCACCATCACTGATAAAGTTTGCAAATAACACAAACTTGGGGAGAGGCAAATAATGAAGAGGATAGATCACTGTTACAGTGAGACCTGGCTTGCATAGTAAGCTGGGTATGAACAAACAATGTTTTAATACAGCTAAATGTAAATATATACATCTAAGAACAAAGAACTTAGGCCACACTTATGTGATGGGGGACTCTGTCCTGGGAAGCAGTGACTCTGACAATGATTTGGGAATCATGGTAGATAATCAGTTGAATATACAGTGCCATTGCATATATCCATTGTATGCTCGCACCTTGAATACAGCATAGAGTTCTGGTCTCCCCAGCTCAAAAAAACATATATATAATTGCAAAAAGTACAGAAAAGGGCAACAGAAGTGTGTAGTCTTTACTTATACCTATGTCTGGCTTGTATGCATGTATCTGATATATGTATATCTTTCTTTATAAGTTTAAGGAAGCCTGATTTTATAAAAGTATCCTTAGCATAAGCAGATAAGTTGGCATAACTTTAGTTGCTGAAATGCAAGAAACCTACAGGCCTCATTGTAAAAATTGCCAAGAGGAGTCTGTATGTACCAGCTTTGCAAGTGGGTGTAAGTGAGACATTAAATAGGTTAAATTTATCCAAAGGTGGGTCTTGTTTTCCAGTGATCAGACAGTATCAACTCTTAATAAAATATAGGTGAAAGGTGAATAACAACTTTAAGCGAGACATTTGTCATTTCAACAGAACACCAAAAAACCCACAAAATTTGTAAATAAGTAAGGGAAAAGGTGACATGGACTATTCTGGTAGGGAATATATGCCAATTGTACGCATGAACCCCTTAACCAATAAGTGGAAGGCACCCCAACAATTTCTGTGGTGAGGGCCCATGTTTGGGTACGAAGGATGAAATCATTTAGTTTATTTTTAGAAGAGTATAAAGGTGTAGAGTCTGTAATGTAAGGAAAAAAGGTATTTAAGAAGCTAAAATCTGGTAAGCTATGAAGCTTCCATATCTTTCACTCTGAAGTCATCTTACCTGAGCTCAACATCGTCACAAACCCACACCTTATTTTCCGCTTTATTATTTTATTTTAGTTTTAGTTGAGTTAGTTACGTTTGCTTTAAGTTAGTAGAGCCTACACTCCTCATCTCAACGTCGTTATCCTAAGGGGGTGTACGTATATGTTACTTATTAATTTTTATAGAATATAGTTTAGTTTTAATTTGTTGTTAATTGTATACGGTTTTGTTAAGTATATTTTACTGTATTTTATCAATTAATTACTTGTGTTTCTTTTAGGCTTATGCTTTTGGCAATAAAGAAGTGTTATAAAATGTTTTAAAAATCCTTTGTACCTTTAATTGTTCCTTGGGAGGGAGTTCTTAGTTTGTCATATCTTTCTGTGGCTGGATTCGGACTAGAACCTACTTCTGTAATAATTAAAGGAATTATCATAACAAATATCTAAATTCCAAATTATCCCTAAATCCAGTCAACAAGTGAAAGGGTATGGAACAGTTTCCATATGCGAAGAGGTTAAAAAGACTGGGACTCTTCAGCTTAGACAAGAGACAACTAAGGCGAGTGATGATTGAGGTCTATACAGTCATGAATGGTGTGGAGACAGTGAATAAGGAAGTCTTCTATACCCCTTCACATAACACAAGAGCCAGGCATCACCCAATACAATTATAAACAGCTTTTAAAACAACATAAAGTACTTCACACAACACAGTCAACCTGTGGAACTCTTTGCCAGGAGGAGATAACAGGGTTCCAAAAAGAATTAGATAGGTTCATGGAGCATAGGTCCATCAATGGCTCTTCATCATGATTGTCAGGGATGCAACCTTATGTTTGGGGTGTTCTAAAATCCCTACACCTCCCACTGCCAGAAGCTGGGACTGAACAACAGGGAATTGATCACTGGATAATTGCCCTGTTCTGTTCATTCCCTCTGAGGCATCTGGCACAGGCCACTGCCGGGATAGAGGGTACTGAGGTAGATGGACCATTGGGCTAACTCAGTATGGCCATCCTTATGAGCTCCCAGTGTGACCCTGTGACCAAAAGAGCTAATGTGATCCTGTGATGTATAAACAGGGTAATCTCAATTCGGAAAAAAAAGGTTATTTTACCTCAGTATTTAGCAGCGGTGCCAGGGCTGCTAGAATAGTGTGTCCAGCTCTGGTGCTCATAATTCTAGAAAGATGTTGATAAATTGAAGAGGGTTCAGAGAAGAGTCATGAGAAGGATTAAAGCATTAGAAAACATACCTTATAGAGATAGACTCAAAGAACTCAATCTATTTAGCTTTACAAATAGAAGGTTAAGAAGCAACTTGATCACATACTACATAGTGAACAATTAATAAATAATGGGCTCTTCGGTTTAGTGTGGAAAGATGTAACACACAGAATCAAAAAAACTGGAAGGGACCATGAGAGGTCATCAAATCCAGTCTCCTGCACTCATGGCAGGACCAAGTACCCCCTTAAACCACCCCTGACAGGTGTTTGTCTAACCTGCTCTTAAAAATGTCCAATGATAGATTTTCCACAACCTCCCAGGCAACTTATTCCAGGGGTTAATCACCCTGACAGGAAGTTTTTCCTAATGTCCAACCTAACCTCCCTTGCTGTAATTTAAGCCCGTTACTTCTTGTCCTATCATCAGCAGTTAAGGAGAATAATTTTTCTCCCTCCTCCTCATAACAACATTTTAGGTACTTGAAAATTGTTATCATGTCCCCTCTCAGCCTCCTCTTTTCCAGACTAATACAATTCAATGGCTGGAAGTTGAATCTAGACCCATTTAGACTGGAAATAAGATGTACATTTTTCATGAGAGTAAATAACCATTGGAACAATTTGCCAAGAGTCATGATGGACTCTCCATCACTGGAAGTTTTTAAATCAAGATTGGATGTTTTTCTAAAGGATCTACTCTATGAATTATTGGGGGGCGGTTCTCTGGCATTTAGACTAGATGATCATAACTGTCCCTTCTGGTCTTGGAAATTGTGAAAGTCTATGGGATGCTAGGCAGGTGCAAGAATCTGCTCGCATGGATCCTGATTCAGGATCAAAGCTTTAGTCTGTAAAGCATTCGAAGATGTAAACACTAAGGGTCAATCCTCCACCACTGACCTCACTGAGAGTCTGAACATTAACATCAGTGAGAGTGTGAATGGACCTCATGCAAGCATTAATCGTGTTTTCCAAGACCATTTGCAAAGCCTGTCTCACTAGGCAGTGGGAGGTTTAAAATCCATACAGGTAAGCTCAATTTTAATTGGCTGAACATCCTTATATAATTTATAGGTACAATTAAAAAGCTCCAAACTTTGATTAACAACATAATGAGGTAGCCCATTTGCAGAATTGGCTATGTAACAGCGTTAACTGGACTGAGTAATTTTGGTTCAGTATTTTAAGAAAGGGAAGATCTAAACTTAGCCACATAAATTTAGCATACAAGCAAAACCCTACTCATCATAACCATTACTCATGTTTATTGCATGATCACCTATAGTCTGATTTTACATAGAACCCTTGTTAGCTGAGCAGCCTAAATTGATCATTACGGCATTAGTCAGGCAATGAATGCCAGTGAATTTGCATTTCTTACATTCTGTTTCTTCCTCATTTTATGGAAGGGGGTTTTTTTTATGTAAACATTCCTATATTTGGATAGATTTTTTAAATTATCTATCTTCCAATGCTTTGCAAAGACACACAAGAAGCTGTCTATTTTAAACATTCATTCTTCAATTGACAGTGCCGTAACAGAAGCATTAATTGATTTGCCTCTTGATCACGTTACCAAACGGGATTATTTTAGGAATACATTCTAAAATAGATAACCTGTTTGACAGAGTGTAATAGCCTAATAAATTAAATACAGCAATTAGATCAAAGCGTGTATCATATAACAGACATCTGAAGAATTTCAACAAGAATTACAGGCTCCTATCAGAGCAATAAATGACTACCAAAAATGAGTATTTTTTGTGTGACCCAGCTCTCTCAGTTGGTCAATTCCACATTATCAAGCAGAAAAATGGACCCTTCTTGAGAAAAGTAACGATTATTTTATTATTAACGGGTGCTTTCGATGTAGAGCCTTTCATTCTACCCCTGTATGTATCCCACAGTTCTTTGCAAATGCAAGATACGGTACAGTAATTACTTCACCTGCCCCACCACAGAAATGCAGCCAGATCTGGAGTGCAATGTAGTGGCCTTTTAACTGTGCACAGAAACACAACAGAACAGTTTAGGGCAGGTAGTGAAAAGAGAAATGTATCCAGCTGAAACACACCGGGGGATTTTAGCAGTAGCAGGAAATATTTATATTTTGATTATACTCAAAGGCTCTAGTCAGAACCCTGAGCCCATTGTGCTTGGTGCTGTACAAACACAGAAAAAAGAAGTGGGTTACAGCTTAAAAAAAGAAGGCAGAATATAATTACCCAGATTACAGTATGGCTGGCTCACTCCTTCCCTGGCAAACAGTGTCATTGGTCTTTAATGGGAACAGGTGCCGGCCAATGCATTCGCTCAGCATTGACTCAGGGAGAAGTGTTTCCTGTGGATCCCCAGCACGGTAATTTTGGGGTACTTTTCCCAGATCAACTTGCAAGCATTTTTCTCTAATTTTATTTAAAAATCATATGTGATTGTAGGTGCCAGGTGACAGTCCTGAAGACTGGAGTTCTCCACAAAAAGTATAGTCATAGGCAGTGAGCACCAAGCAAGCTTTCCACATGCAGCCCCTCTGATGTGTCTTACTCCTGACATGGAAACATTTACTACAATGGCCAGAGAGGAAGCAGACTCCATTAATTCTCCAGAGCTAAATCAAACAGGCTTGTTCATTCTAGGTCATCAATTAGTTCTTGTACGTTTTTTTTTTTACAATATGGATTCTTGTCTGAACTGAGAGCAACAATTTTAGGCTACTGATAGCCAACAAGTGACACAATCTTCATATACACTATCCGTTAGTGTTGGATTAAGACCACCATGCTAGAAGTAAAACATACTATAGCCTGCTAACAATCTCTTGTGCCCTCCAATAACCCTCTCGAAATCCTTTAACAAAACCAATAATTTGCACTTCTCTAGCACTTTCTAGCTGAAAGCACTTTATAAATATCAATAAATGAAACCTAACAGCCCTTTGAGGCAGGTAAGAACTCAGACGGAATATTATTACTACCCTCACCAACTTTTTAGAGATGGAAAAATAAAGGTAAAATGACGTGTCTAAGACCACACAGCAAATCTGTAGCATAGCCAGGAAGAAAACCCAGTCCTCTAACCCAGTCACCCTGGACTGAACCACACAGCCATCCTTTTCTTCCTCACTTACAGTTTCCCGCTTTTGAAGTTCAGCCAAAAGTAGCCATCATTTCAGAGTAACTGCTACCAATTTGGGACTAAACCCTGTGAATGCTCACTACTTCCCATGGTGCTTACTACTCTATCTACCGAAGCTTGCTAACAAGG